>CM067374.1:137385518-137533748 GCA_034401795.1 Chaetoderma sp. LZ-2023a
GCATGACACGTGTGTTGGCCGATTTCAAGCAAATTCAGCTGGAAGGATCCTAGAGTGGTATGCTTCAGCCTCAGGACTTGTATACAGAATTTTGATTGGTCAATTTTTTCGGCAGCCATCTTGAATTTTCTGAGAAATGGCAGGAAATCGTCTAAAATGCTACCTACTCCTCATTAACTGCTTTGGAAATTTCAACTAGACATGGCTGGAAGGATACTGGTAGGTTTCAGATCTTTAATACAGAATTGTGATTGGTCAATATTTCCAGCGGCCAACTTGGATTTTCTGATAATTTTCCGGAAATCATTTAAAAAGTTACTCCTCCAATATAAATGGCCCAAAAACTTAATTAGTTGGAAGAATTCCATTCTGTTTAGGCTTCAAGACTTGTAAAGCGAATTTTGATTGGTCAATTTTACCGGTGGCCATCTTGGATATTCCGAAAATTTCGGGGAATCATCAAAACCCTACTTATTAACCGCTTGGCCGATTTCAAGCAAACTCGACTGGAAGGACCCTGGCCTTGTATGCTTAAGAACTTGTATACACAATTTTGATTGGTCAATTTTTCTCACAGTCATCTTGGATTTTCCGATTATTTTGGGAAATCATTTAAAGGTCTACTTACTCCTCATTAACCGCTTGGCCAATTTAAACCAAACTCCACTGGAAGGACTGTAAGCTGGTACGCTTTCAGAATTGGTATACAAAATTTTGTCTGCTTTATTCTTTTTTTTTACAATGCTACTCATTAACCGCTTGTTCGAGTGAATTGCTCTCGAAACTGACATCTCAGGAATTGCTGTACAGAACAGGCTGAAAACCCATTACTTTTAATTTCATCAATACCTAAGGGTGATTAAAGATGTTCAAGATAATTTTTTCCTTGATAAAATGTGGTTGTCATGGATCAATCAGAACTAAGGTTCAATCTGATTGTGTGGTGAGTGTCCCATCTTTAATTTCCCAATGTATATCATTTCTACTGAATTCCAATTTTTGATTTTAAGTCTTGTTACTGTTGAAGGTTTATATCTGTTTAAATGCTTTAGATCAAATGCTAATGGTCCAGGTCAGGAGCGTTAAGGCCCTTGGGTGGTCTTTGTTATGAAATGGTTAACCCTTGAATTTATTCAAGAAAATTTAAATTTTCTCATAGAAAAAGTCCATTTGCAGACCATGAGAAGACTATTTTTGAAAATTTACCACTGTAATGACTGGCTCGGTTATCGAGCCAGTCATTCCAGTGGTAAATTTTCAAAAATAGTCTTCTCTTGGTCTGCAAATGGACATTTCCCAAGACCACTGCAGAAGCCGTTTTTGGCTGATATGAATGTTAAATGGTTAAAGGCTGTAAAACAACGTTGCTGTAAGCTGCCGGTTGCTGGCAGGAATATTGTTTAAAAAATATACACAATTTGTGTTCCTTATATTTTTTAGCTCATCTGGCCTGAAAGACCAAGTGAGCTTATGCCATGGTGACCATCCGTCTGCCGTCCATCAACTTTTCCTTTAAATGACTTCTTAAGAACCACTGGGATGGTTTCAATTATATGTGGCAGAAAGGACCCTTAGGGGATAGAGATCCGAGTTTGTTCAAGAGAATCTTGGATGGCCTAGTTTTCGCAAAAAACGACCACCAGAAACCGCTGAAGGAATCAGGCTGAAATTTGGGAGATATGATTAGGGACTACGGGCAGTTTTGTTCAAGGGGAAGTTGATCTGTCAAAAAGTATGGCCGCCATGGCCCAATCAAAATGTAGCATGTTTGGCGGCCATATTGGATTTCTTTATTTGATTGATTTTGAGGCCGAAATTGGTTTTATGTATGTTTTTGCGTATTCTGATCTCATATTTGTCAGTTTCGAAACTGTCGGATAAATGGTTTGGCAGCCATCTTGGATCATTTTCCCGCCAAAAATTCCCATACTAAAGCAATGGGAAGTTTATAATGTCTTCAATTATATTTTACAGATACAATCCTTAGGATATAGAGATTCAAGTTTGTTCAAATGAAGTCAATCGGCCAATTTGTCCGGCGGTCATCTTGGATTTTTGGCCAATATTTAAAAATATATATAAACCGCTTGGGACATCCATTAAAAAATTATGACA
Organism: Chaetoderma sp. LZ-2023a; assembly: GCA_034401795.1. Taxonomy (NCBI): domain Eukaryota; kingdom Metazoa; phylum Mollusca; class Caudofoveata; order Chaetodermatida; family Chaetodermatidae; genus Chaetoderma; species Chaetoderma sp. LZ-2023a. The sequence goes on from CM067374.1 coordinate 137,387,634, forward strand.
TATGATCCAGGGAAAGAGCTTAATGTTCTATACAATGCCGCATAATAGACTTTTTATACAAAACGCAACTGTACAACATTACATACTACTCCATCACAGCCTCCACATACATGACAACCATCACCCACTGCGGTAAGTACTAGGGCTACCACAATTGGGCCAAGACGCATGCCACTCTGCTGACAGGCCAACAGCGCCAACACACAAACCCAACTAACCAACACCATATATGTCAGAAATTCTCACAGGCTAACACAGGCCAACAAGGAGCAAACACCTCACAAAGATGTTACAAGGCGAGTATAGGCTAACACCTGTCATATTAATGTCAAAAGGGCCACTCTAGGCCAACATAATAATAGTCATACTGCGATAAGGGCCAACACTGGACACCAACAGTCAATCTGGGCCAATATAGAACATCTGACTGTATGCCTCCATTATTAGAACATTTTCCAGGCAATGAGGATAATTTGTAAACAAGCCAACCACCGAGGGAGGCTATATAAGCAAGCAGCACTAGCATCCTGGAGTCGATCAAAATCTGAGCAGTGGCAGATGTACTTTGTTGCTTGAAGATTTCAGCTTGAAAATACCTGTATATCTGTGTCTATACACTAGAATTCCACAACAATTGGCATGATCCAAACAAATCCGGAAAATCTGAAAAGTTCCTGAAAATCTGGAACCATCAGCTACTGAGATTCCTTGTTCCGGAAAGGCCAAGTGAACTTATGTCATGGCAACTGTCTGTCATCGGTCTGTCTGTCAACTTTTGCTTAAAACGCTACTCATAGGCCGCTTGATGGGTTTCAACCTAATTTGAAGGACTCTATGGGGGTAGGCTTCAAAACTGGTATGGAGAATTTTGATTGGTCCGTTTTTTTGGGTGAAAATATTAGATTTTATGAGATTTACTGGAAATTGTCTGGACAGTATGCCATGAGCATGCTAGAGCATATCTGTATGGCGCACAGCAATGGGATGCATACATGCATGAATACATTCAGATGATTTTGTGCTTGTTCCACACTGTAACAGTATAGTTCTTATTTCAGGGTCTCAGCCAGTTCTGGTACGATGATGAGACAGCTTACAAATTAGCTCAGGAAGCCCTACACGCAGCAGGTGAGACAGGCAGGTGAGTCATAGAGTCATCAAGTCATCAATCCTAGCTATGTCATGTCCATTTCTAGATAAGCCAGCTTATATATTTAAATCATTCCAGCATCGTTGTAACTTCCTGATATCTTAATTTTAAGACAGCATTTTATTACAGCAAAATTGTTTTCAAAATAAACACTGCTTGGTATATGATCCTCTCAGAACGACAAATTCTCCAGTAGGATAGGTGTTAATGGTGAAATTTTAAAGTGTGTATCCAATCCATATTCCCATCCCATATGCCACTAGAGAGGTCCATTTCTAGCTAATGCCCTGCCCATTTCTAACTGCCCTGCCCATTTCTAACTATGACACACCTATTTCTAGCTATTCCTCCACCCATTTCTAGCTATGCCCTTCCGATTTCTAACTGTCCTGCCCATTTCTAACTATTCCCTGCCCATTTCTAACTATTCCCTGCCCATTTCTAACTATTCCCTGCCCATTTCTAACTATGCCCTGCCCATTTCTAACTGCCCTGCCCATTTCTAGCTATTCCCCCACCCATTTCTAGCTATGCTCTGCCCATTTCTAACTGTCCTGCCAATTTCTAACTATTCCCTGCCCATTTCTATGCCCTGCCCATTTCTAACTGTCTTGCCCATTTCTAACTATGCCCTTCTCACTGAGATACATGTGGTGGAATCGATTTATGTACTTTGAACTCTGATTTACCAGAATCCCAATTTCAAGGTAACTGTACAGGCAAGCTGCTGATTATTTTGAAATTAATTTGATTGAGGGCTGTTTCTGCTTAAAGATTAGTTTCAAGATATTCAACAGAATGTTTATTAATTTGTACATCAGCTAAAGAAATACAATTCATACACTTGAGGTATCCCAATTTCAATACAGGAAAGCTGTTGAATGTTTTGAAACTAATTTTACTGGGAGCTGTTGCTGTTAAATCAATTTCAAGATATTCACAGAATGCTTATTAATTTTAAATCCACCAAAGACATACAAACCGTACACTGACAAATTTTTTGATGTTCTTGACGAAGACCGATACGTCATCATGATTGTGACATCAGCTAATTATCCAAACGTTTAAAAAACCCGTCGGGGATATTGTAATTGCCTCCGTCCATGTGTCTGTCTGTCTGTCTCTCCGTCACGCTATCTCATCCAAAACCATTGGGTTACTCATATGATTTCGCTTTGCAAGGCAATATTTAGATTTGGCCCCCAGGGGTGTGTGGCAGGGGTCAAAGGGTCAAATCAGTTGTAACGCAACTCCTCTTAAATCGTTAGACGAACTCAACCAAATTTGATATCTGAGTTACCCATATGATTGCGGAATGCAAGAGGCCATTTAGATTTGTCTCCACCCCCAGTCGAAAGGTCAAATTTTAACCTGCGAAAATGGATTGTAATACATCTCCTCCGAAACCGTTGAACATAATTCAACCAAATTTGGTCTGAGGCTTACCCATATCAATGTGGAGCACGAGCACATTTACATTTGGCCCAGCCGCTGGGGTGGGTAGGGGTAGGGGTCAAAAGGTCTAAAATTGATTTAATGCAATGCCTCTAACACGGTTTGACGGAATTCAACCAAATTTAGTATGTCAGTTACCCATATCAATGTAGAGTGTATGAGCACATTTACATTTGGCCCCCACCTCCAGGGGAGTTGGGGCAGGGGGGTCAAAAGGTAATAAATTTGATTGTAATGCAACTCCTCTGAAATCATTAGACAGAACTCAACCAATTTTCATATCTGAGTTACCCCTATGATTGTGGAGTACAAGAAGCCATTTAGATTTGGCTCTACCCCTAGGGGGCGGAGGACAGTTAAAAGGTCAAATTTTCACCTGCAGAAATTGATTGTACCCCCAGGGTGGTGGGCCATTGGGTAAAAAAGTCATGAAATTGATTATAATGCAACTCCTGATACTATTGGACGAAATTCAACCAAGTTTGGTGTGCGAGTTACCCATATGATTACGGAGTGCAAAAGGCTGTTTACATTTGTCTCCCTTTCCTGGGGGTGGGTTGTGGAGTGTGTCAAAAGTTCAAAGCGGTGAACGTGGGGATTTGTGACCGATCAGTCTAATTAGTCTAATCGATTATGATGTCGGATACTTGAGTGGCAAATTGGATCCTTCCTTTTCTCTATGCACAGTAAATTACTTTAACAGGTGCTAATGATTATTATATATATATATATATATATCTGTAGTTGTTTGCAAGCCAAGCAAAGTTTGTTATTGAAAATTTACCATTGGAATTACCGACTTGATTGAGCCAGTCATTTACATTCCGGCGGTAAATTAAAGAAAATTCTCTTGGGGTGCAAATGGACATTAACTATGCAAAAATGCCAGTTTTCATGAGCAATCTTAGCAATAAAAGACTCCAATCATAAAGAGCTGTCTCGCCCTGTAGGTGGGGCTTAGAATACACCTTCCGTATCCTCTGCGTGTCGTAAGAGGTGACTAAAGGAGGTAAGGGTGAGGTAACCCTGACAGAAACCTCGAGTGCTGAAGACGGAGGTTCCAGGCCGCACGGCGCACTCTAATAAACCATGGATCCACGCACTTAACGCTTATGATCATGTCAATAGTCACTTACAGGACTGGTGGTATGATCAGCGAACGAAAAGAAGAAAGAATAAAGAGCTGTCAAGACGCTGAATTATTTTCTTGGGAACGTTTACCCAGTAGCTGTGAAAGAGTTAACTAATAGAGGGGTTCATTTCTAGCTAAGTTCCGACCACTTTGTACTTGTGTTGCAATGGCCCTTTCAATATTTAGCCATTCCCCGCCCATCTTTAGCTAAGCGCCACCTACACCTCGCTCGTGTAGGGATCGATTGATCGCTGAACTCTCTGACGATCAATTTCCGGAAAACTATACAGGTAAGCTATTGACTATTTTGGAACTAATTTGAATGGGCGCTGTTGCTGCATATGGCAGCAACAGCGTCCAGTCAAATTAGTTTCAAAATATTCAACAGCATGTTTATCAAATAGTAGACACATACAATTCGTACAATGTGTCAGACTATTAAGAGTTAAACACAGGCCAAATAGAATCATTCATGATGTAATGATTATGACGTCATCCTACACGCCGCTTAGCTGATTATGACGTCATATGATGTCACATTGATAGATGGATATTCTGGAAATGTGAATGAGTTGATATACTTTGAGCCTGAATTACCAGAATCCCAATCTCAATGTAACTGTACATGTAAGCTGTTGCATATTTTGATGCTAATCTCACTGGGGTGTGGGTGGGTGGGGGGGGGGGAGGGAGGGTGGCACTGTAGCTGGCTATGGCAAATTGCTTTTAAACTATTCAAGAGAATATTTATTAAACTGCAAATCCGTCAAAGACACACAGTTTGTACACTTGATGAAATTTGCAACATTCATGACAGAGTTATAATACATCATTATGATTGTGACATCAGCGATTATGACATCATATACTTGAGCGTCGGACAGATCCCTCTATTAATAACGTTTTTTTTTACAGTATTGCTTGTGTGAGTGCACCAACTGCCTATGCAAAGATACGGCAGCTTAAACAGTCACAGAGACATTCAACAAAAGTTATTCTCCTCGAATACGATAAACGCTTCTCAAAGTTTGGAGCTGACTTTGTATTTTACGACTACAATGATCCACTGAATCTGGATGGGGAATTTCGAGAACAATTTGATGTTGTGCTTGTCGATCCTCCATTTCTCGCTGAGGAGTGTTTGTGTAAAACTGCGCTGACTGTGAAGTTTCTGACAAAACACAAGATTATACTCTGTACAGGTATGGTATATGCAAAGCAGTATGTATTAGGCATGCTTCATAATTATATAATAAATATATACGTGCACCATCTGCCAGACAGAATACACCAGGAAAAGTTCACTGATCAGGCACAATGTAGGCAAACATGGCGCTGTCTCTCCATGGACATGTGAAGCATGCCTAAAAACGTTTCTCAGATTAGAAAATCTCCGAAAAAATCTGCGCCACCGCCATGTCATGCAAGACTCCGCCAGCACCAATCTGCTAACCAAGGCTATCGCCATTTAAGGTGGCAAATTGGTAAACCCAACAGAACCCTTGATTAAGCCAAGGAGGACGGACATTTACGCAAAAAAAACGCTCTCCAGCACAGACATCCGTGAGTAAGTAAGTAAGAAACTGCCAAGTAGTATCAGGGCAGCACTCGAAACATACCCTAAAGGATTTACGATTCCAAAAAAGACGGCAGGACAACTAGAGGCGCTGAATAACCAGACCGAGCTGGACAATATCCTGTCCAGCCTGTGCTTTCTTGCCAGACAGCATGACAAGAGCACATCATGAAGCACCTAATAATGCAACAATATCACAGCAATCTGCGGTCACCAGGACACCTCTGCCCATGCCTACCCGCACACCAAGAACACCCAGGCCTCTTCAAACACCACCAAGCAGGCCAGCGTACAAAAACATTAGCGAAGCTTTCATGCCACTATTCGGCAGTAAGTCTTTAACATTAAGCCCTGAGGACGAAGGCCCTAGTTGCAGTTATGATCAAGCATCATTTACAAGCGTCCTAGGGTCGATCTCAGAGACAAACTCTGCTGCGTCCTCCACGATCCCCGGACTCTGAACCCGGACGGTATAACATGCAGGGACCTGGTGAAGGCAGAAGCCCTTATTTCTGAATTAACGGTAATGCATGAGTTCAATTTAGATTGCTTACAGTGCTTTCTGACAATTTTGGCACAAAATAGCCACACCCCTGATCCCATCTGGGACAGGGTTTTGGTGATAATGCGCCAGCAAAGCCGCCACCTAGCAGGACCAGGCCTATAGTAATGTGTGTTATAAGAATAAGACTAACTCTACAGAGGAAAGAGAAAAGCTTTTTGCACATTGTACCTGTGCTGTGCTACTTATATATATCATCAACATTTCTATTACCGTTTTTATCCTATTCTCATGTGATATCCATAATCATCTTGTTCCGCTCTCATTTTCACACAAACTCTAATGTATGTACCTCCTCAAAATTAGAGTTGAATAATATCAGGGACACATGTCTCATATTTGCCACACAAATGCGTCTTTTTCTTTTTTCCCCATACAGATCTCCACCCACACACCACCTTGGGCCCCACCACAAACCGGGGTTCCTACAGGCAACAAGACTGCGCCTCTGATGAGTTCCATGATGAAACATAATGCCACGAAGTCTGAATCATATATAATGATGTGTGATGTGACTATGCGATCCTTATACACATAACTAATACCAAACCATCCGCTAAACACCCCACAAACCCACGGACATAAACACCAAAGCATATGTCCACAAGTTCATAGCTCAAAGAATAAATAATAATTTTTGGAGACCCAAAAACAATGTTCACGCACCACCAAAAAATGGTGTATTGCAAAACATATTTTGCACCGCCAAAAATTAAACGCACTGCCTTAAAAAAAACCGGCTGTGCCGGCAAAAAATATTAGCACTGCCAAAGAAATATTGAGCTAAAGCATTGTTTCAGCACCGCCAAATTTGGCATGCACCGCCAAAATGTGCACCTCCAAAAACTCTTGCACCGCTAAAAAATGGTGCACCACCACAAATTAGCACAGCCAAAAAGGCAACAACAAACGCCGCCAAAAAAGGTAGCACCACCAAAATCTGGTACATATTTGGGCATACCAAACCCCACTTCTGGTCCATCAGGGGGAAGAGTATAAAAGGAGCTGACCTGCAGAGCTCAGATCATTCAGACTTTTGGTCTCAACAAGAGAACAAGTGTCAGGGAATACAAAGTTATTTCAACTGCAAGACTACATTGTTATTACGCATACTTCATAATTGCTTAATCAGTGTCTATCAGTCCTACTCACACTTGGTGATGTGTCTATCAGTCCTCATGCTAAGTGAAGTTTTCGTTGGTGTCTATCAGTCCTACTCACACTTAATGAAGTTTTCATTGGTGTCTATCAGTCCTACTCACATTTAGTGAAGTTTTCATCGGTGTCTATCTGTTCTACTCACACTTAGTGAAGTTTTCATTGGAGTCTATCAGTCCTACTCACACCTAGTGATGTTTTCATTGGAGCCTATCTGTACTACTAATTTTTAGCTCACCTGGCTTGAGAGGCCAAGTGAGCTTATGCCGTGGCGACCGTACATCGTGTTTCCGTCCGGCATCCGTCAACCTTTCCTTTAAGCAACTTCTCAAGAATCACTGGGCCGATTTCAATTATATTTGGCATCCTTAGGGCATAGGGATCCAGGTTTGTTTAAAGAAGCCGATCGGCCAATTTGGCCGGTGGCCATCTTGGATTTCGGTCGATTTTTAGGAAACGTCTTTAAAAATCTCCGAAACTGCTTAGTGAATAGATTCAAAACTCATGAAACCTCATCTAGGGAAGGACGTAAGCCAAGTTTGTTCAAGAGGACTTGATTGACCGAATGCTTCAGCGGCTATCTTGGATGACCTAGTTTTCCCGAAAACGACTTCTCCAGAACCATTGAAGGGATCAGGCCAAAATTTGGGAGATATTATTAGGGACTAAGGGCAATTAAAGTTTGTTCAAGGGATATTGATCTATCAAAAAACATAGCCGCCATGGGCTAATCAAAATGTAGCGTGTTTGGCAGCCATATTGGATTTTTTTATTTGATGGATTTTGAGGCCGAAATTGGGTTTATATATGTTTTTGGGTATTCTGAGCTCAAAGTTGCCATTTTCGAAAATGTCAGATAAACGGTTTCGCGGCCATCTTGGCTTATTTTCCCGCTAAAGGCACCCATGCTAAAGCAATGGGAAATTTAAAATGTTCTCGAGAACTACCAGGCAGATTTTAATTATATTTGGCAGGAAGCATCCTTAGGGTATAGAGATTCAAGTTTGTTCACGCAAAGCCTATCGGGCAATTCGGCTGGCATCTATCTTGGATTTTGACTGATGTTTAGCGCACCTGGCCTGAAAGGCCAATTGAGCTTATGCCATGGTGACTGCCCATCATGTGTTCATCCGTTATCTGTCAACTTTTCCTTTAAATGACTTCTCAAGAACCACTTGGCCGATTTCAATTATAGTAGGCAGAAAACATCGTTATGGTATAAAGATTCAAATTTGTACAATCGAAGCTGATCGGTCAATTTGGATTTTGGCAGATTTTTAAAATGTCTTTAGAAATCTTATCCGAAACCGCATGGCGGATTGATTCAAAATTCATGAAATATCATCTAGGTCAAGAGCGTAGCCAAGTTTGTTCAAGGAAACTTGATTGGCCAAATGGGTTGGCAGCCATCTTGGGTTATCTAGTTTGCATGAAAACGACTTCTCCAGAACCATTGAAGGGATCAGGCCGAAATTGGGGAGATATGATTAGGGACTAACGGCCATTAATGTTTGTTCAAGAGAAGTTGATACGTAAAGAAACATTGCTGCTGTGTTCCTGTTACAATTATGGTAAATTATGGACCTTATGGGTCTACTTACAGCTGATGAACCTTCTAGTTGAAATGTCTGTTTTCCAGGTGAGCGATACAGGCCCCTTGTGCCTCTTGTTAGAAATGTCTAAAAATCTTCTCTGTAACTACTTTGTGGATCGATTCAAAACTCATGAAATATCATATAGGGCAAGAGCTGGACCAAGTGTCTTCAAGAGTACTTGATTGGCCAAATAGTTTGGCGGCCATCATGGATGGCCCAATTTTTCCCGAAAACGACATCTTCAGAGCCACTGAAGGGTTTGGTCCGAAATTTGGGAGATATAATTAGGGGCTAAGGACCATTAAAGGTTGTTCAAATGAAGTTGATCAATCAAAATGAAGCATGTTTGGCGGCCATATTGGATATTTTTATTTGATGGATTTTGAAGCTAAAAATGTCTTCTTGAGAACTGCTGGGCCGATTTCACGTATATTTGGCAAGAAGCATTCTTAGGCCATAGGGACGTTTGTCCAAAGTGAGCCGATCAGTCAAGTCATCTTGGATTTTTGGTAGATTTTACATTTTTTAGAAACATCTTTAAAAATCTACAAAACCACTTGGGGATTGATTCAAAACTCAGGAAACATCATCAGCTGAACCAAGTTTGTTCAAGGGAACTTCGATTGGCCAAATGCTGCAGCGGCAATCTTGGATGGGATAGTTTTCACGAAAATGACTTCTCCAGAACCGCTGAACGGAAAGGTTTTTTTTGACAAATCAACATTCCATAGACAAACTTTAATGGAGTTTAGACCCTAATCGTATCTGCCATGAATCAATCAAAATTTAGTGTTTTTGGCGGACATCTTGTATTTTCTGCAAATTTCTGAGAAAATCATGAAAAGACTACTTATGAACAGCGGGGCCAATGTTAATCAAACTTGGCTGAACATTCACAGAAATTAGATCGGTAAATATTTCCAGTGGTCATCTTGTTTTGTTCAGTTGTGCCAGTGGCCAATAATTCCAGGTGAGCGATACAGGCCCTTGGGCCTCTTGTTCTAAATGTAAAGGAATGTACATGGTACATTGCTTTTTAGTAGCCTACCCTCTATTAGGACAAGAGGGGTTCAATTTCCAAAGCAACATCTGACAAATCCATTCTTTAAAATGGTTAAAACTGATAGACAATACCACAAAAATCGAACAATCTACTGATACAAATTATTGCTGCCTTATGACTATGTTGAATGTACACCTCAAAAACATCGCGGAAGTGAAATTATTAAATGGGGCCACCTAAATATTGCATAACCTTTAATAATGATGGTTTATTCCATCAAAATTAATGCAAAATTTTACATAAATGGGTTTCTATATATTAACAATTATCAGGGTTGGTGTCAATTCCGATTGGAATTGGAATTAATCAGTCAATTCCAATTCAATTCTGGAATTGGAATTGATAAATCTGAGGACTCAGGAATTGGAATTGGAATTGATAAATTTTAGGACACCGAAATTGGATTTGGAATTGATAATTTGAATTGAACGGAATTGATAGATTCCAATTCAGTTCCAATCAATTCTGGTCATATTTGTCATAGATTTGCTGAACATTGTTGGCTATAAAATGTATGTGTAATATCTGTATTATACACTGCTCTTTATATGTCCTTAATACATTTCATCATAAATGATCTATATGATACCATTTACCACATTTCATTCTATATGCAGGTTGATGATATTTATTATGCCAGCTGTTATTAGATGCTTTATTGAATATTATAAAATTAATTTGACTGAATACTTTTGTCTCCTAAAGCTGCAACAGTTTCTATTAAAATTAATTTTAACAACTTAGTTATATGTTTGGTTTGAATACTAGAATTTGAGATACTGATAATTCAGTGATGAGCAAGTTAGCCCTTAACCCTTTAACACCTAAGCTGGCCAAACCACCTTCTGCAATGAGTTTGAGAAATGTCCATTGGCAGGCCAATGCAAGGCAATTTTTGACAATTTACCAATGGATTGGCTAGCTGGATATCTGAGCCAGAAATCTCTTACTCTGAATTGACAAAATAAAGATCTGATAAATGCTATGAACGTTAATACATTATTGAATTAACTCAATTCTCCCTGACCAGTGACCAATTAATCTTTTTATCCTATGCTAGCTTTGTACCTCCTTTATTCAATCAAAGCCTCTGATCTTGAACTTATATCATTCTACATTCCTTGGAAACAGGGTTTCATCTCTATGAAATCATGCCATCTTTAAAATCATACAAATTTGTTAAAATGATTTCAAAGATATAAGCTAGAACCAAGATAACCAAATTGTGTTAAAATTATTCATCAAGATGTTAGCAGTAGTGTTCAGTAAAGTAATAACTATCATCTGCATGGAATGAAATGGGTGAAGAAAGCAGTACATTACAAGATAATTGCCCTGTAATTATACCCTCCTACATAACAAAGGAATCATTGAACAACCCCTCTGTGAAATGGCTCAGCTTTTAAAACACAGACACCTGGACTAGAGGTGTTATTCAAACTCTACATACATATCTGCTCAGTGGTCTCACTCAGTACTGTACTATATACATTAGTCATATTCATCAGAAAAACCTCGGCATTAAGCTATAATTAAGTCACATGAACAGTACTAAAGATAAGATCTGCTGAATGTGGACTTTTTGGACAATAATTTTACTGAAAGATATAACTACCTATTGGCAACAACAATTTTTAGTCTAATTGTTTTAAATATTAGCGAAGAAGCCAGTCAAAAATTTACAGTGGAATGACTGATTCCATATGAGACAGTCATTGCATTGTTAAACTTTAAAAAATAGGCTTCTCTTATCCTGCAAATTATCATTTGCTAATGATAAATCCAGTTTTTATTGGACAATCTTGGGCATTAAGGGGTTAAAATATAACAATGTTGATCTCAAGTAAATATTGGTATGGAATTGGACTTGGAATTGATCAAATGGAGTTGGAATTGAACTTGTCTGGGTGGAATTGGAATTAATAACATGAATTGATGTGGAAACGGAGTTGGAATTTAGCAAATGAATTGAGGTGGAATTAGAATTGATAAAATGGAATTGACTCCATCCCTGACTATGATTTCTGAAGGCCCCTTACTATCTGGCAATTATACTGAAGGCGTTTGTAGTGGTCTAGTCAGTGATACCAATTTTCGTTCTTTTAGCCTTATAAATATTCCCTGGTACATAGTTATTTGTGTTGAATAAAATTGTGTTCAAGTTCCCCCACCCTATCCCACTATGACCTGTACGATATAATCGAGAATCGCGATTATTTTTCTAAATAATCGTGATTATGAAAACTGAATAATCGTGCAAGCCTATTGGTTGCATATTAGTACAGAGTTGACTTACATGTAAGAGCATTTCTTTATAATTCTTATCACTTTTGGTATGTTTCTATAATTATATAAAACAGTACAATCACAAATTTCTCGTGCAATCAATACTGTCTGCAGTGTGAATGTAAAACGTGTGCAATTCGAAAGATCTTTAGTGTGTCATATCGTGACTCATACAGAATATAAATCTTAACAATGATGTCTGTTTAATAAGACACTTAATATAAAAGTTGCATCGAGCCTTATGCAGGAGAAAAGACTTACTTCCATTTTGCGTGAAATCACATGGAGAACTGAACATGGTAGAGACCTTCCTCATGGTAATAGTGTAATATGATATTTACAATGCAAAGTCATTTAGTGGATCACATGAAGACACATACAGGGATAAAATCTTACACATGCTCAGTTTGTAAGACTTTTGCAGTTCAAATGAATTTGGTGCGCTACATGATCCATACCAGGGAGAGAATCTAATAATTCTCTCAGTAATAATACATTTATGCAGCATTTAGTCTCCCACATGATGAAGGCATCAGGGGAAAAATCTTTCCCATGCTCAGTTATGTAAGACATTATTTAGCCGGAAAAGCTATTTAGTGCTTCACCTGAGGATGCATACAGGAGAGAAACCTTACTCTTGCTCTATTTGTTTGAAGACATTTACATTCTGATGTAATTTATTACGTCTTAAAAGGACCCATATAGAGGAGAGCTTTCTCTTGCTCTGTATGTAACGACACATTTACTCAGAAATACAGATTAGTGACTCACATGAGGATCCATACAGGGGAGAGAACTCATGCTCTCTGTGTAATAACACATTTATACAACAGTCATTTATTCCGCCACATGGGGGATTCATACATTAGAAATACCTGATGCATGCTCAGTGTGTTGTAAGACATTTAGGCGGAAAAACTATTTAGTGAATCACCTGAAGACCCATACAGGAAAAAAACCATATTCTTGATTTGTGTGTAATAAGACATTTTCAGTACAAAGGACTTTAGTGGATCACATGAGGACTCATACAGGAGAAAAACCTTACTCTTTCTCTATTTGTAATAAGAAATTTACATTGCAAGGGAATTTATTGGTCAAAAGGGACAATCAGTCGTCTTCACCGTTGTTCCTCTTTGATTCGAAATACAGAATTAGGGAGAACTGTCTTAGTTATAAAAGGGCCAGTCCAGAGATTTGCTAATTTTTTGGATATCACTTTCTTTACTGCTGGTGTGTATATAGCATTACTCGTTCACCTGCCTCATAGTGGGCCTGGAAACAACATGATGGTTATAATGGCTTTTCTGTTACTTCTGAACATGAACAGTATTATCTCTGACAAACATGACACAGTTATAAGAGTAGCCCAATTGCTTTTGCAGTTCTGCAGCATAGTCTGTCATTCCTGCAAACCTCGCCTGACTACCACCAGAGACAACATCGACAGGCAAATTAACTTCACGATCATGTAACAAAAAATAAGGTGTAAACTTGTTTGTGTCATTTACACTGGACCTATACACTAGCAATGTCATCAGCAATAATTTATCCCAGTCCCGTTGATTCTTGGATACCAATGATCGCAATACTGAACACAGTGTGCAGTTAAATCTCTCAGCAGGGCTGTCTGACTGTGCATGGTATGGTGTTGTATGAGTCTTAGTTATGCCTAATAAGGTATTCGCTTCTACCAACAAACTGGACTCAAATTCAGGCCCTTGGTCGGTATGAATGCGGTCAGGAGCACCATGCCTACAAATAAATTCATTTACAAGAACCACTGCAACTGTTGTGGCTTTTGATCAAAATGATTAACATCAAATACTTCGGTATAACAAGTAAAATAATCTGTCACCACCATAATATACTTATTATCATTATCAGATGTGTGGAGACCACCCAGTATATCGTTTGCTATTATTTCAATGGGTCTGGTAGGTAACTCTGAGCACAATGGAGGTCTGTGTCCTTGAAGTCTATTCTTACTTTGCGCATGCTCCCAAACATTGTTTACACCAATCGTGAACATCTTGGCCATAACCTACCAAATAAAACCGTTGATCAAATAGATACGTTCTTCATTGCCAAGATGTCCTCCCACCGGACAACTATGCAGCGGTTTCAAAACGAAGCTTGAAGATTTGGGATCTACTTATTGCAACCACTCTTGACCACCTGTTTTGTTTTCCAATTTCCGATATAAAACACCATCTTTCACAATTAGTCTTTACAATTGCGCATACAAATTTGTTATTTCAGTTAAAATTGACTGCTTTGTATGGTTGGTATGCAGCAATATGTGGATCATTTTGTTGTTCCTGCTTGCCAATAGAACCTAAGGCAATATAGCGGTCACATGCCACTACTGACCGAGACACAGACAGAACCTTTTCAACCTGACCAATAAATTCTTTTCCTAGATAAACTCGGAAATGCCCGTTTTAGTGTCATGCTGGAATATGCTGTGACAACCTCCCTTCCATCGCTGGTCTGTGATATTACTGCACATATCCTAGTGCCCATGCGTCATCAATGGCATGGTTCCTAGAACTAATGCTTGACAATAATAAAAACTACATACCTGCGAGTGCCTAGAGATATGGCAAGTCTGGAATGCATACTGTCAGTTCCAGTAAATTTGCATGGTTGTGAGTCGAGTAGTTGAAAGCTGGTCCGGTGAAAGAGGATTTTTGTCTTCTGGATGGTTGGCCAGTGGGTAGACGACTCGGCTCCAAAACGATAGGCGAATAGGTGCCATAGAATTGGCTGGGTTCGAACCTCGCTCAGGTCGAAAATTGAAAAATGTAAAAATGACATTCCAATGATGATTGTACTATATCTTAGTGCCAGTGCGTCATCAATGACAGGGTTCCTAGAACTAATACTTGACAATAATAAAAAATACATATACTGCCAGAGCCGTGATGGAGTCAGAGTACAATAGGCTTAAAAGCCAAGGATTGAATTGTGGCAGGTGCATCCACAGATAGTCCCATATGAATCGTCAGTGTGTCAGTATATCAGACATGTGAAAGCTGGTCAGCTAAACCTAGACTTCTGTCTTGGCGCGGTGGTCCAGTGGAAAGATTTCTAGTTGCTGATGCCATGCGGAGTTGCAGTATGGTGGTTCGATCCTTGACTGGGGAGATGGTGATCAACAAATTAAACTTATGGGTGCATGGCTGTCAGTTGGTTAGCACGTGGAAATTGAAGCCACGCGTTGCCAGTGCGTCAATAAAAGAAAAATACATATACTGCCAGAGCCGTGATGGAATCAACAACAGACTTAAAAGCCAAGGATTGAATCATGGCAGGTGCATCCACAGATAGTCCCATATGAATCGTCAGAGTGTCAGTATATCAGACATGTGAAAGCTGGTCGGCTAAACCTAGACTTCTGTCTTGGTGCGGTGGTCCAGTGGAAAGATGTCTGGTTGCTGATGCCATGCAGAGTTGCAGTATGGCGGTTCGATCCTCGACGGAGGAGATGGTGATCAACAAATTAAACTAATGGATGCATGACTGTCGGTTGGTTAGCATGTGGAAATTGAAGCCGCACGTTGCCAGTGCGTGAATAAAAATACATACATACATACATACATACATACATATATATATATATATATATATATATATATATATATATAAACACCTCAAAATAAGTAAGTTTCCCCCCCCCCCCCCCCATAAATATATGAGCACTAATATTTTCTAAGATATATAGGCCATCAGTTTGACTATGGCAGTAAGCAGGGAAATTGATTATCCCATTAGGTGGGCTATGCCTGAACGCACACACGCTAAGTGAAAAATAGCCTCATTTCAAAGATTGCAAAAAATATTGCCTGTGTCTGACATTAAATCTGAGAAAAGACGGCTGTGGGTTCATTTAGCTAGTCTCATACTGAAAAGACTGACCCGATTCCCTTGAGGGCAACCTCAATTCCAACCAGTATGCTGTTCAGTTACTGTCCCCACATTAGGTTATATATGCTGCTGTCATTGGTCTTGTGCTTATCGATGACAATGCACGCCTACATAGGGGAAATGTTGTAGATGAGTTTCTGGACCATCTATGTGTTGAGTGGATGATACGGCCTATCAATTTTCCAGACATAAACCCCATTGAAAATCTATGCAGTCATTCTGAGCAGGCCTTGTACCACACTGAAATGTGTCATCTGTTAAAAGCAGACTGGGTGGCCATTCCACAACATTGGTTCACCTGCCTCATCAACACCATGAGAGATTGATGCCCAAGATTGGCGCCGTGAAGGGATACTACGCCATCGGGGTGTGGAGTGGGGGAGGCATTAGTAGCCTGGCTTAGTTGTGCGATCGTATACGAGTGCTACGCTACACTATTGTTATTGGATAAATTCATAAATTCTGTATTCTGCACTCTTACTGTTATGGTTTTATTGTTACTGGATAAAATTTGTAATTAGGGACCAACTTTGCATTTTACCCGTGCATTCAGGCATAACACAACTTATGGGATAATCAACTGAAGAAAGGTCTATTGGAATTCTGTTGCGAGTTACTGTTCTATCTTCTTTGGGATGTAGAATTTCTTTTCTACTTAATGTGAAGGCTTTTTGGAAGGCTGGGTCTAATGCAGTATTAGAATAACCCCTTCCTGTGAGGTATCGATGAGTTTTTTTGCCATGACTGATGTGTTTTTGCGTTCTTTATGGATTTTAGGAAAGCGATATAACCTAGATGTCCTGGCAGGTGTAGGTATGAGTTGTGCAACAATCTCTGGTTCTATTTCACCACTAGTTGGTCTAAACACTTGTTATTTTGAGGTGTATATATATTTGTCTTGGTGCCAATCCAGCTGTGGGATTTTAAACCAATAAAACAATTTGAATTTATTGCGATGTTTACAGGGTCAGTGAGTCTTTCAGCGCGTAACTTGTTCTTATTATTTCAGGTTTTGTAATGGTGGATCTTGCAGACAGGCTGCTCCATGTGAAGGCCTGTGACTTCATACCAGCACATGAGAACCAGCTAGGAAATGAATTCAGATGTTATACAAACTTTGATCCGGTGTACTTAAAAAATAACAGTTGACAACTGAATTACAATTTTTAAATGAAAATTAAATATTTTATTAAATGAATATAATTGATCGCGATTGTCCATCGATGTAGCATGCAACGTTAACTCAACTTCGTTAGAGTTGTTGTCTTTCATGTCAAGAGAGTACTTACCTCCCTAATACTCTTTGATATTGCTAAATATCGGCTTTCACGTAATAAAACACTCAGATTTAAAAAGAAAGGTGCCCCTTATGGGCAGGTAGTCAGAAGTCAGTCAGGCGGATGCCAGCCCCACCACCGCGCATGCGCTGACTAGTACTTCCTCTTTGCTAATTTATTGGCAGAGGGATGTTTCATGCTTAAGGCTTTTCTGAGCTGTTTAGTCGTTTAATTAATATAGAAGTGTTTTATTAACCTGGAGTGATGGCAGATCAGATTATTTCGCCGGAGGAGCGTCCAGGACCTAGCCATCAGGTGACTTCTAGTATATTTTAGCGAGTTTATCCCGTTGTAATGTGTTTCCGGGACTCGCGTTTATCATGATAAGCGAGCGCCTAAAATAGTTTATTTCAAAATGGCGCTATGAAATGCTAATCTCTCTTTGTGTTTATGTCCACAGGTATCTACCTTCGGTTGTTTAGGAGAGTTGGCTTTTCTCTCCACCAAGGTTCCATTTCCTACTAACATTGTTAGGTTTTCTAACCAAAAATTATGCCCAGTGAGTTGGAGGCCTTGGATGAAGGTCTTCTAACTTTGCCCTCTTGGTCCGCTTCCTTCCCCCTAATGTGGAGAGAGTTAAGAGGTCATAATGTTGGTGGAGCGTCCGGTTCATCAGATCAGATGGTTTGTCTATGCTAAAGACTCGGGTACTCTAGTTATGATATGAGGCTTTTCAATTATATTTGAAAATATTTATAAAATCTTACTGCCATTTATCACTGTTTATCTGATGTTTGTATAGTCTGTATAAACTATCCTGTCTAGTTAGGATGTTCTGGATATGATTACAATTCGTCCTTACACCGGGAGGTTTTGTTTCGGATAGATTTAACTTATTATTCTTGAAGTTATGATGTCATAATCAGCCTTGCGCCTTGCTGTCAGTTATAAGTTTTGTCCAACGCTGATTTATTATTATTAGCTTGTGTCTTTATGGCCCCTTCCTCCTTGTTTATTTGAGTTTTTAATTCAATTTCTGTAATACTCATTGTCTTCGTCCTCTGGTGTGTTTCAGAGGCCTGGTTGTCCTTCATGTGGTAGGATGGATAAGTTCTTCCCCCATTTATGCTTCCAGTGCAGCCCATGTGGGCCATTGCTTAAATGTGAGATCTGTAAAAAGTGTGGGGGGGGGGGCTAATGTCTGAATTTCTATCATTGCAGACCAGGGAGAAGGCTCCAGAGGAGGAGGAAACTTAAGAAAGAGGCTTCTGGTAAGAAGGGTAAGAGGAAGGCCTCGTCCGCTATGGATATGGAGGCCTTCCGTATTGAGATGATGGGAGAGATGAAGAGGACAATTAAAGATTTGGTCCCAGAGTTGCTTCGTGGCATGCTTCCTGGTCCAAATCTTTCGTTGTCCTCTTCATCTGCTCTGGAGCAGATAATCCCCCCCCCCCTCTGAATCGGTACTATTTAGGGACCTATCAGTTTTCAACCATGATTCAGAGGTGGCCCTAATAGAGCTGAAATGGTGAAATCCACGGTAAGAACACTGGCAGCAGGCTTGCCACGCCGGTTGTTCGTGGTCAGGTGTCGCTGGAACCTGCCTGCTTATCAGGCCAGGATTATCCGCACCCTGCAGGTACCAGTTCCTCCTATGGTACCTCTCCGGGCCAGTCTGGGTTAGCATTCTTTGCTAACCTGGAGTCTAATCTTTCTGGCCAGGAACAAGAGGATTATCTGCTGGGTTTTCCTTCTTGCGCCGTGGCCATGGACATTGACGTACGTGCACCCCTCGCGGGGAACACAGGCGTCATTGTCCACGGGACTACTCACGCAGGAGTAGCGTTCACGGCGCAGAAGGTAGCCCGGGCTGGATCTGATGGCCAGTTTTACTGCATACCTCGGCTTGCCGATGGTGTAGCAGGTGCTGGCCAGGGCCGTGGTGTGGCAAAATTTTCCACACGCAATACCACGGCGCCTGCTCCTGGTCAAGCCAGTCAGTTTGGCATGCCTGTTCTTTCAGGCCCGCATGCTTTCTCTGGCTTGCCAGGCGTATTGGTTCCACCAGCCACATACACACCTTTGATTGCTCAGGAGGATGACGAAGGCCCTCGTCTTGTAGAGCATTCACAGGTGGCCACGGTGGAAGACTGGTCTGACGCTTGTCAGTGGCCAATCAACGTCAGGCCTTGCCGTGGATCAGTCGGCCAGTCAACGGGACCAGCGCCCGTGGCTGGCAGGAAAGCCGACTGTTACCGCTATGCCGTCTTTGCCATTAGCTGATCATATTGTTGATATGTTCACTGCGGCGGAGACGTCCATTAAGGCACATGGACGTTTAGCGAAGGCCCCCCCCCCCCCCCCCCCCCGCAAAGTGGCAAAGCGGTGCCGTATTACAGCTGATCAATATCAGCTATACGGTGTAGTACCGATGCCAAGCACGGATGACCGTGCTGCGCTGGGTGAAGATATGCGGCCAGGTTCCCAGTCTGACATGGGAGCACTGTTCGAACGTTTTGCATTCGGCTAACACCGCGTTACGTGATGCGGAAGAGAGTTCGAGGGCGTCTATTTCAGCGCTTTCTCATGTCTCACAGTTGTTACAAGGGGTAGTAACGGCATCCACATTACGTCAGCCTAGTCCGGTGACTGTCCAGAGAGTCATCCAAGATGGAATTAACTTGGCTTTGGACTGTTTAACCCGGTCTGTAACCAGGAGTGTCCGGGCGAGGCGCACGTTTGCTCTTGATAACTTGTGCCCATCCAAGGATTTGTATAATAGGCTGCTGCGTACGCCTATGACAGGTCCTGGTCTCTTTGGAGGTGAGGGATGTAGGCAATCCAGGAGACGGTTACCC
This sequence comes from Chaetoderma sp. LZ-2023a, assembly GCA_034401795.1. Taxonomy (NCBI): domain Eukaryota; kingdom Metazoa; phylum Mollusca; class Caudofoveata; order Chaetodermatida; family Chaetodermatidae; genus Chaetoderma; species Chaetoderma sp. LZ-2023a. Next base: position 137,407,676 of record CM067374.1, read on the forward strand.
TGGTCAATAACCAGAGGGCATTACGGGAGCAATTTGAAGTGCTCCGTAGAGAGCGCGTTCGCGCGGCTCCCCCTGCGTGTCATCCCCTGCAGGCTCGAGGTGGTGGTGGCCAGGTCAGAGGCCAGCCACCAGCGCAGCGTCGGCCACGGCTGCGTGCGCTTTGGCCAGCAGCGAGGGGGGCACAGGCTCCTCCGGCGCAGCCAGCCAGGCAGCCGCCCGCGCACCGTGGTGCGCGCGGTGCGGGCCGCGGTGCGTGAGGATCTGGTCGTGGTAATCGTACCTGACAGGGTGATTACCACAGTAAGAGCTACCCCAGTGCATCTGCACCAGGAGACAGTGCCACTCTTGCGCTTCTTATGTCCACCTCTCTCCCTAGGTGGACCAGTGGGAGGCCGATTGGCCAACCACATGCAAGAGTGGGAATGGTTGACTCAGGACCGTTTAGTCTTGCGATGGCTTTCAGTCGGGTATCATCCCGACTGGATAACAGGCCCACCATCACGACTGTCTCAAATTCCAAGAGATCCAGATCAGCGGTTGTGTATAGAGGAGGAAATAAATTCCCTCATACTCAAGGAAGCAATTCAGCCGGCGCAAAACTGCCTGGGCTTCTATTCAACTGTGTTCTTGGTAACGAAAAGCACTGGAGGGTGGAGACCAATTCTCAACCTCAAGCCATTGAACAAGTTCATAGACACACCCAGTTTCAAGATGGAAACTGTGAGATCGGTGTTGGCAGGGTTGGAGAAGGGAATGTGGACAGCTTCAATAGATTTGAAGGATGCTTATTTCCACATTCCAATAGCGAGGAGTTTCCGTCGCTTCCTGAGATTTGCATTCCAGGGCAGACAGTGGGAATTCAGGGTGTTACTCTTCGGAATTTCTACGGCTCCTCGGGTCTTCACCAGGGTGGTTCTTGCGATAACAGCATACCTCCGCAGGAGAAGCATAGCAGTCCACATGTACATAGACGACTGGCTGTTAAAAGCACACAACCAGGAAAGTTTATCAGCAAATCTGGAGATAGTTTTGAAAACTCTCACAGATTTAGACTGGATAATAAATTTTCAAAAATCAGAGCTGACTCCATCCCAGAAGTTTGTTTACCTGGGAATGCTCTTCGATCTGGAGATAGGATATGTTTATCCTACTCAGGAGAGGGTACAGATACTCATCTCAGTAATACAGTCAGTGTGCAACAGTCGTCATGTCCTGGCACGGGTTTATCTGAGAATGCTGGGATTGATGGTTTCTCTGGAACCAGTCATTCCTCAGGCGGCCTTACGCAGGCGGCCGATCCAGTTATTTCTCATGACACAATGGACCCAGAGTACAGGTTCACTGGACTCGAGCGTGTCAGTGTTGGAGCCTCTAATTCACCACCTTCAATGGTGGCTGAAGACAGAGAATCTCTTGGCGGGAGTTATGCTAACCCCTCCTCACCCTCAAGTAACTGTGTATACAGATGCATTGATGGAGGGGTGGGGATCTTGCCTGGAAGAATCCACGATATCAGGGCTTTGGAATCTGGAACAGTCAAAGGAACATATCAATCTACTGGAGTTAAGAGCAGTAGTCCTGGGCCTGGAACATTTCTTACAGAAAGTTCAGGGCAAGATTGTTCTTATTCGATCAGACAACTCAACAGTAGTGACTTACATAAACCGCCAGGGCGGAACGAAGTCGCCCAGTCTCTGTATGATGACATGGAAACTGCTTTGTTGGTGCCTGGATCGCAGGATTACCTTGAAAGCAGTTCATATTCCGGGAAGGTTAAATCTGCTAGCAGACTCATTGAGCCGAAGGATGAGTGTTTTACCGACGGAATGGCAACTAAATCAATGTGTGGCAGATCGTCTGTTCGACCACTGGGGGAAACCCAACATCGATTTATTCGTAACGAAGAAGAATGCAAAGATGACGACGTACGTCTCTCCGATTCCAGATCCAAGCGCTTTCGCAACAGATGCGTTAGCTATCAGCTGGGTGGGAATGTATGCATACGCATTCCCTCCAGCAATCCTGATTCCAAAAATTCTTCAGAAAATCAGACAGGAGGAGTGCCAAGTGCTTCTGATCGCCCCAAATTGGCCAAGCCGATCATGGTATACGGATCTGCTGGACCTTCTGGTCTGCAATCCGGTTCCTCTGCCTCTGATGGACAATATTATCTTCCAGGGCAAGAACCTTCACAACAATCCGTCAATGTTCCAATTGACTGCGTGGATGTTGTCAAGGAATCTAGAATTAAGGAGGGCTTTTCTGAGCAAGTAGCCATGTTCATGGCTAAAGCCAGGAGGGGGTCAACCTCCAGAGCATATAATTATAAAATCAACAGATTTGCAGAATGGTGCTCAAAAAGATGTATTAATCCAATGGATTCATCTATTCAGGTAGTAGCCGATTTCCTCTGTGACCTGTATGATGCCTATAGCCTCAAGCCTAACTCTATTGCTGGCTATAAGTCAGCTTTAATGACAGTTATCCCTTGCTTGGCTAATAGGGGAAGTGATGAAGTAAATACATTAAATACTTTAATCAAAGGCATGGGCAATCTAAGACCAAGGAATCCCCCAGTGATTCCGTCTTGAAATTTATCACTAGTGCTTCAGGTGCTAGCTGATAGGCCGTTTGAACCACTAAGCTCCATTTCTATGAAAATGTTGACGCTTAAAACTGTATTTTTGATTGCTGCGGCCTCGGCTAGGCGTAGGAGTGAGATTCATGCCTTGTCAGCTGAGGCAGACCGTTTTGTGGTTACAGGGGAAGGCCTTAGGCTTCTACCCAAGATAAATTTCATGGCGAAAAACCAGTCTTTGAAATATCCGGGTCAACCGATAATTTTACCACCTTTGACTAGGTTTGATCCTAATTCAAAACTATGGTGTCCAGTCCGAGCATTAATCCAGTACAAACAACATACTCAAGATTGGTGGATGGACCCAACAGCGTTATGGTTGTCATATATTGAGCCCCATGGCAGGGCGTCAAAGGACACCATTTCCAGGTGGATTGTGGAGTGTATTCAATTTTGCCATAAATCCGCCACAGGTAAACAAGTTGACATGGCCAAGGCTCACAGTGTCCGGGGTGTAGTGGCTTCCACTGCCCTATTTAATGGGGTACCTGTGGATGACATTATGTCAGTAGCTCAGTGAGTCAAGTTTTACCGACCATTATCTCCGTACCTGTGGATGACATTATGTCAGTAGCTCAGTGAGTCAAGTTTTACCGACCATTATCTCCGTGACACCTCGAATCCTCTCGCCTTATCGATTTTGAAAAGCTAATCTAGGTGTACATATTTTGATGAGGTATCCTCATTTTTTAAATATATTTCACATTTAATCAATGGAAACATCTACTTTATGGGCTGCATCAGTCTTCACCAATGGGGAGATGATGACAGCGCCAATCTTCCACAAGGTCAGTCTTGTGTGTGTTGTCCATGGTTTTTTGTAATGTCACGGGACCCTTCGTTATTAATATGGTGATGGTATGTGTTTTATGTGGTTCATTATTGAGAGTATATGAAAATGAAGCCTTTTCGTTTAATGTCCTATAGTACATGGCACTTGTACGTAGACAGCGTATGGGACATTGAGGTCATTCAGTCTTCGTCCCAAGAGGAGGGGGGGGGGGAGGGGAGCGCTTATGACTTTTGGTCATCTCTCAGCCATCGGTTTGTGTTAGCCGATGTTTTTCCTATCTGTTCCTGATTATGTTTCCACACAATTTCATAAGTTTAAGTGCCTTAATCGCAGAAAAGCGCATAGGGAAGAGCTGGTCTTTTGACCTCGCCTCCCTCCCACCGAATTCTGGCAATATCAGAGTATTAGGGAGGTAAGTATACTCTTGAAGTGAAATAAACAAAATCACGGATTTCTTTTTTCACGAGAGAGTTGATACTTACCTCCCTAATACGGACCCGGCCTCTCCGCCCCACTGAGGCTCGGTCTTCAGGCTCTTATTATGTTGCATGTGTGTCAGCCAATAAATTAGTCAGAGGAAGTACTAGTCGGCACATGCGCGATGGTGGGGCTGGCATCCGCCTGACTGACTTCTGACTACCTGCCCATAAGGGGCACCTTTCTTTTTAAATCTGAGTGTTTTATTAAGTGAAAGCCGATATTTAGCAATATCAAAGAGTATTAGGGAGGTAAGTATCAACTCACGTGAAAAAAGAAATCCGTGATTTCGTTTAATGCCCAGCAAGGTTTATACATATTTTCGTAATCAGGTTTCAGTGAATTCAGAAAGAAGTGTATATCTATTGACCGATAATTAACTGTCTGCCGGGAGACGGCGGCTTGGTGTAGTGGCTACGGCTTGGTGTAGTGGCTAGCACTCAAAACTACTTAACTAGAGAACCTGGTTTGCGTCCGAGCTATGCACTATCTCTGGATATGCTGAATATTTTGAAAACAATGTTATTGGTGCCATTATTGTTGACAGACAGACAGACACACAAAATGTACTGCAAATTGTCAAAATGCTTCTCATTAGCTGCTTTCCAGACTTCAACTAGATTTGGTTACAAGGACCATATCGTAGTAGGCACCAGAGCTTCTATTCAGACTTCTATTCAGACATTAGCTGCTTTCCAGATTTCAACTAGATTTGGTTACAAGGACCATATCGTAGTAGGCGCCAGAGCTTCTATTCAGACTTCTATTCAGACATTAGCTGCTTTCCAGACTTCAACTAGATTTGGTTACAAGGACCATATCGTAGTAGGCGCCAGAGCTTCTATTCAGACTTCTATTCAGACATTAGCTGCTTTCCAGATTTCAACTAGATTTGGTTACAAGGACCATATCGTAGTAGGCGCCAGAGCTTCTATTCAGACTTCTATTCAGACATTAGCTGCTTTCCAGACTTCAACTAGATTTGGTTACAAGGACCATATCGTAGTAGGCGCCAGAGCTTCTATTCAGACTTCTATTCAGACATTAGCTGCTTTCCAGATTTCAACTAGATTTGGTTACAAGGACCATATCGTAGTAGGCGCCAGAGCTTCTATTCAGACTTGCTTAATCAATTTATTGTGTTAAAATCTTTTCAGTGTTAAATTTTTAGGCTTAGCAAATCCTGTCATGTTATATTTCGGGATTGCTTAACCCTAATGGAACACAAATTGGGTACATGGTTGTTTATACCAAGAGGATACAGGATGGTGACTTGGAGGTCACTGGTCAAAGGTCAAGGCCATTCTAATATTGATATTTGACCTCTGCTTTTTCAACCTTAAGTTTTTCCATTCAGCATATCAATTATATTTCATGATTGGTTAATTCTATTGGAACTAAAATTGAATACATGGTTACCTATAATGTTTGGAAGCAGCATAATAATATCACACGGTCAAACATCAATGCCACTGTGACAAACAGGAGACAGGCGAGACAATTAATTCCGCAGAATTTTTGTTTGAATTTCATGTCAATTGGCAAATCACTTGCGAGAACTTTAAAGGTGCATGCTTCTAAAAATAGCACATAATCAAAGATCAAGCAAAATAACCGAGCAAAGCATTGTGCCTCAAACAAGATACAAGGATGTAACATTCAGATGTTAAACATGGTGCCTATAACAAGTGCAAGGGCTGTGACATTCAGATGTTAAACATGGTGCCTCAAGCAGGTGCAAGGGCTGTGATATTCAGATGTTAAACATGGTGCCTATAACAAGTGCAAGGGCTGTGACATTCAGATGTTAAAAATGGTGCCTCAAACAAGATGCAAGGGCTGTGATATTCAGATGTTAAACATGGTGCCTATAACAAGATGCAAGGGCTGTGCCATTCAGATGTTAAACATGGTGCCTCGAACAGGTGCAAGGGCTGTGCCATTCAGCTGTTAAACATGGTACCTATAAGATGCAAGGGCTGTGACATTCAAATGTTAAACATGGTACCTCGAACAGGTGCAAGGGCTGTGATATTCAGATGTTAAACATGGTGCCTACAAGATGCAAGGGCTGTGACATTCAGATGTTAAATATGGTGCCTACAACAAGGTGTTCAGATATTGAACCTGCTTTAGGTACCACCAGTCTTTTGGTGCCTGAAGAGGGTGTAAACCATCAATGATCAAATTTGGTCAAGAAATTTTTTTCAATTTGTCTCAGAAAACTTCTAATTGCAGAGAATATTTTTGAAAAGCTACCACTGGGAATGACTGATTCATTTATCGAGCCAGTCATCCCAGTTGTAAATTTTCCCGAAATAATTTAGCCTACAAATGGATATTTCTCAAGGCACTATAGAAGTTGTTTTTGGCTGGCTTGACACTTAAGGTTATCCATGAAGATATCTTACTTGATCAATCATCAAGTAGCCTCACTATGAGACAAGTGACAGGTTTTTATCAACGTTAACTTACACATGCCTGAGGCACTTGAACACGAGAACTTCTCAACATGTTAGAAACAAGATACCCAAGGCCCTGTGATGCTGACGTGGACCATTAACATTTGATGGATAATTTTCAGAAAATTAAAGATGGGCACCCAAAAAATTTACCAATCAAGATTCTCATTTGCTGTTGAAGCCTATCGTCATAGGATTGTTCCACCCAAGCTCTGTTGAAATCGGGCCATTGATTAAGGAGTACTGTTTTTAAATGGTTCCAGAAATTTTTCAGAAAACCAGATGGCTGCCAAAACATTGACCTATCAAAATTCTGAATAGATTTACTACAGGCTACCACTATAGGAGCCTTCCAGCCAAATCTGGTTGAAATTGCCTAAGCGGTTAACGAGGAGTAGCATTTAAAATGAATTCCCAACTTTTGGAAAATACAAGGTGGCCACTGAACAAATTGACCAGTCAAAATTCTGTGTACAAGCTCCGAAGCACACAACTCTAGTGTCCTTCCACCCGAATTTGCTTGAAATCGTTCAAGCGGTTAATGAGTAGCCGTATAACTGATTTCCATAAATTTAAAGGTCTTGTGAGGACTTGCAGTCGATGACGAGTTTCAATTAATTTTATGGTCTACTACACTATTTAAATACAATAGCGTCACTTTGGAGTGAGAAAAATATGTTAGGCAGCCCAAATAACGAGATTAAATGATTCCTCAATCTGAATCACATCACCACTCGCTGTGACGTCACACCGGGAACGGCGCTGTGAGCTGGGTCAATATTTGTCTGTTGTACAAAGGTAACATATTTTAAAACGTGCGTTTAACAGGATAGACTTCACCTACCATAATATAAATTATATCAGGTTGAAGCTAAGTCTTCAAGAAATAAAAAAATCATAATTTTTTTAAATCTATTATATTTACTCATTTTTAATGGTTTCATGGATAGCTATATTCGCATAATAATAGGCCTATAACTACGGTAAACCATGGGCAGTGCTGAAAATCGGCAATATTCCAATGCATGTGACAAATACTCTGTAGTCCAGTAGGCCTAATTGCGGCTCCATTACCATTCTTGAAAGGACTGGGTGTACTATGTAATATCTGGGATGGATGGATGTGAGTGTGATGATCGAGGTGGGTGGGAGAGGATGATGATGGCTATCACTGTACTATTATTCATATCTAAATGTGTAGGCTACAGAGTGCGGTTACAACTTTTTCTGAAGATTATGAATGTACAATAAGTGTGTCAGTGTGTCCTATGTGAAATTTCCCATGATTACTGATTAGAATGTAATTGTTTACCTATAAGCTTTTGGCAATGTGTTTGTATAACAATAATGTAGAGGCATGTACAGGTCAACACGTACATGGTGTGTGTGGGAGGGGGGTCACGCCTGTGACAACCATATGAACTATACACCTGTGCAAAAGTTAAGCACCAGCAAAAACAATAGAACGTAGAAACATGATGGTACAACTAGGCTGCCATACTTTTTGTCCCCGCGTTAGCTGACATAATTCCAAGTACGAAATGCATATGCATGCATGACTTCACGCCGCTTGATGTCCGTGCGTGGCGGGAAACAGCACACGTGTTCAGTTATGTAAAAGTCCAGTTTGAGGTGTAGAACATTACATACAGATTTAGGCGACAAGATTAGGAATTTTGTGTTCATGACCGTGGTTTATTTGTACAGAGAGAATTAGCTCTTGATTGTGAACCGCTATGGCAAGACGAAGGTTAAGTGATCGTGTGAAATGGCAAATCATAGGCATGCATACCACTGGTATGTCATGCAGAGAGATTGGCAGACAGCTGAACATTAACCATACTGTAATCAGTCGTTTGATTGCAAAACATGGGCAAACTAACGAGGTGAAGGACAGGCCTAGATCTGGAAGACCGAAGAAGACTACTGCCCGTGATGATCGAGCCCTAGTACGCCTTGTTAGGAGATCTCCATTCACCAACAGCAGAGTGCTCAGCCAGCAATGGGAAACGCGCAATAGAGTGTCAATGTCTACCGTCAAAAGGAGACTGTATGCTGCTGGCATGAAAGCTAGGAGACCTGTCAGACGTCCTCTCCTCACTGCACACCACAAAGAGGAGCGTCTGAGGTGGTGCAACGAAAGAAGACACTGGAACATGAGATCCTGGAGACGGGTACACTGGTCCGATGAAAGTCGGTTCCTGCTTCATGCCACAGATGGTCGAACTCGTGTATGGAGGTCCAGACGCACGGCGTACGACCAACGTAACATCATGGAAGAAGTTCCATTTGGTGGAGGTTCCGTTATGATATGGGGGTGCATCTCATTTGATTGTAAGCTGGATCTGTTGACTGTACCTGGAACACTAAATGGACAAAGATATCAAGATTCCATACTGGATAGAGTTGTGGTCCCTCATTTTGTAAATCATGCACCTGGAACCCACCCTATATTCATGGATGACAACGCCCGACCACATCGTGCTAGAGCTGTGCATGAATACCTCCGCCAGAATGCCATCGAAACCCTACCATGGCCAGCAAGGAGCCCTGACATGAACCCTATTGAGCATATCTGGGACATTCTGGGAAACATGGTGAGAAGGAGGGATCCTCCTGTGCAGAACCTACAGGAATTAACAGACGCACTCCATCTTGAATGGCAACGAATACCACAATGGCGTATCAGTCGGTTGGTGACCAGCATGAGACGTCGTGTCCAGGCCGTCATCCAGGCACAAGGTGGATATACCCGGTATTAATAATGACAGTCTCAAACTCGTGCACAGATGTTAAACTTCGTTTTCAGACACCATTAATGACAATCTAGCCACGTATGTCAACTGTAGGGCAATAGTTGTCAGTTGTGTCAACGTAACCATATTCAGGCCTCGTTTTCAAGTTCAAACAAAAACATACAGTGTTTCCCCACCATCATAATCAGCATTCCTCTAGTTGCATTATTACCTCTTGCACTAAGATGGATGGGTACATAAATGTTTATGCTATTGCTTTCTTCATAGCACATGAATATACCCTCGCATGTGCGTAAAAATAGGGTGGTGCTTAACTTTTGCACAGGTGTATATATCGTTTTCAAACCAACTTCTTCCATGTATGGCGGTAGCATACACTCATATTTCAGTGTTATGAAAAAGCAAAACTGTAGCGGATGAACAAATTTTAAATAGGTAGGTGAACTGACAGATGTTCAGAGGTCGCTAGCGTATCATCTTTACTTACAGTGCAGCTCATAAATAAGTTTAAATGTGTCCAAAGCAAAAACACAAATATGTATTCATATATCATATGAACACGATACAAGAAACGTTATGTTGAATATTTTGAACACAATTTGGGTTGAAATCCAACCCAATTATGTTCAAAATATTCACCAGTATATGTTATTTAAGTTGTACTATAAGCGTGCGGACGGCAGTGAAAACCTCGCTATGCACCTCGACCGCTGCCTAAATTGTAAACAAACTGTGTACTGTCAATAATACGTCAATGTAGACTACGCAAATAGATTAGTTTAGATTAAATTTATATTTACCTGACATTTTCGTTAATTTTAAACACATAACTGGAGTAACTGCTATATTGCAATCATAGATTTATTCATAAGCCTACATAATGGTAAATCGCGATCGTACGTGCACTGAGCGTTGTAGGCCTACTTAACTATCATTTAAAAAGTTGTACATTTGTGTACATGCATGCCTATCATCTATGCAAAATCTCTGCAGTCAATCCAGAAAGATAAGAGATATATGCATTTGTAGAATTGTATTCCAAGAAGTGTGTGTGGGTGGGTTTGATTAAATATAGCCTAATTCACGTACACGGCCTATACATTAGAATTCTGATGTCAGGCACCGTGACCATCTGTCCTTTAAGTTTAATCAACAAAAATATCATCAACTTCGATATTATTGAACCTTTGTGCATCTCGAACAATGTAGTGTCCCTGTGTGAACAATGAATTGTCAAAGAATAGGTGCATAGGTGCCTAATATGCGCAGCAGTAGAGAGCCTAGCTATGCTCCCCGAGATAATAATCTAGACTAATAGGAATTGGTGTCATCCCAGTGTGACGTCACAACTCTAGCGCGATAGCTAAAAACGTTTGGTTGTTACGGTGGTTGCTATATGCTTATCTCAGCTTTGACTGGGCCGATTACAAAAATTAAAAAAGCATTTTGTTCTTCTAGTAAAGGATAATCTGTATTATGATTGTCAAGTTAATCAGAGCGATCGGTATCTAGTCCTCACAACATCTTTAAAAGAAATCCAAGGTGGGGCCCGAAAAAAATTGGCCAATCAAAATTCTATATAGGAGTTCTGAAACCTACCAGTCTAGTATCCTTCAAGCCAAGTCTGGTTGAAATTGTCCAAGCAGTTAATGAGTAGCGTTTTAAGCGATTTCCTGACATTTTTCGAAAAATTCAAGATGGCCACTAAACAAACTGACCAATTTAAAATTCTGTATAAATGATCTGAAGCATACCACTCTAAAGTCCTTCCAACCGAGTGCTTGATATCAGCCAAGTGGTTAGTTAATGAGGCTTTTAATTGATTTCCAGAAATTTTCAGAAAATCCAAAATGGCCACCAGAAAAATTGACCAATCAAAATTATGTGTATAAGTTCTGAAACCTACTAGGCTAGTATTCTTCCCGCCAAATATGGTTGAAATTGCCCAAGCAGTTAATGAAGAGTAGCGTTTTGATTTCCCGCCCTTTTTGGAAAAAATTCAAGATGGCCACCAAAAAAAAATGATTAATCAAAATTCTGTTTACATATTCTGAAACATACGACTCTAGGGCCCTCCCAAACGAGTTTGCTTGAAATCGGCCAAGTGGTTAATGAGCAGGCTTTTAACCGATTTCTCATTTTTCAGATAATTCAAGATGGCCGCCAAAATAATTGACCAATCAAAATTCTGTATACAAATTCTGACGCATACCACTCTAGGGTCCTTCCAACCGAGTTTGCTTGAAATCCAAAATTTTTGAAAAATCAGATGCCGCCAGAAAAAATGTTCAATCAAAGTTCTGTATACAAGTTCTGCATAAGATGCATATATTCACAGCAAAATGACTAAATATAAAACTGTTTAAATTGTATACTTTTAGAGGCTTAAACTCTGGACCTAGACGTAATGAAACGAAATAAATCTTAACATATGATGATTTCATTATGTATAAATTAATATTTTGGCAAATTTAAACTTTTCAAGGGGGATAACTCTGGCGAATATGGGTGGATTTTGCTGAAACGAAAGCATGACACTTCGTCCATCCCTAACACATCTGCTAAAAAAATTGTGACTAGGTTCAATACTCTTCGAGATATAAAGGCTCAGACAAGAAAATTATGATAAATTTGAGCTTTTCAAGGGAGATAACTTTGGCGAATATGGGCGGATTTTGCCGATACAAAATCATGACACTTCGTCCATCCCGGACACATCTGCTGAAAATAATTGTGAGCGTAGGTTCAATACTCTTCGAGATATGGCTCGGACAAGAAAATTTTGACAAATTTGAGCTTTTCAGGGTCGATAACTCTGGCAAATATGGCTGGATTTTGCCGAAACGAAGACATTGCACTTCGTCTATCACATCTGCTGAAAAAAACATTGTGATCAGACGGATGGACACATGGATGGACGGCGAGCGCCATCACATAATGACCCCCACTTACGCGGGCATATAAAAAACAAGAGGCCCAATGGGCCTGTATCGCTCACCTGGCATTTCAACTAATCTTACTTAAGTTTTACATCCATCAGTGTCACTTCCAATGACTTTCAGTCAAATGGTTTAGTTTTTGAGATATTGACAACAATCTCTGGACTGCTTTTTTGCATTAGTGATTTTGAACAATGTTTATATAAAAATAGATGATATCAGTGCTAACTACAGATGGTTTCTTAACTGTCTCACTGCTGCAAGCCAGTGCAGCCAATAATTTCAATTTTCAAAAGCTCTTGACTTCTTGAATATTTTGATACCAATTCGACTGAAAGTGGTTGGTGGCTTATTTATCAGGTTCAGAGATATAACCTTTGGAATATGTCGTCTGCAAAAACTCAGTCAGACGGTTACCAGAGGTTTAAATACAATTGAAGAAAATGGTCTCTAAAGGCAGGTAGGTGGTCTTTATAACAGGTTATTCCCCACCACCACACAATCCATTTAACTCATGCACATTTGGCTGAATCACCAAGTTAGCAGCAGGGGTAGGGTGAGCTGGAGTTGATTAAAAAAATAATTTAACTGAATCATTGCTGCCTTAGGCAGCAACAACTTTCATTGCTGCCTGAGGCAGCAACAACTTTCAATCAAATACATTTCAAAATATTTTTAAGAGCATAGATATCAGAGCACATAATACATATCTTAAATATTTCGGCAGTATTGGAAAGGTTAATCTGTTAATTGGAATTTAATATCTACTTTGGCAATAAAATCTGACATGGTGATAAATCAATGGACACTGGGAACAAACCTGTATTTGCCCTATGAAAGTGAGACTGCAAATATTTAAGGAGTGATAACTCTGGCATTTGACATCCAATCAGTTTCATTTTCACAACATAGATATTAGATGCCGACATTAACATTGTGACCAAGTTTGGTGTCAATACATCAAGACAGATGGATGGACGGACATACAGAAGGCAGATGGGGCCATCGCTATACGACAGCTGACTGACAAGTAAGCGGAGTTAAGAAAACCAATTTCGGCTTCAAAATCCATCAAATAAAAAAATTGAATATGGCAGCCAAACGCTAATATTTGATTGGTCCACGGCGGCCATGTTTTTTACCCATCAACTTCCCATGAACAAACTTTAATGGCCTTTAGTCCATAATCATATCCCCAAAATTTCAGCCCGATCCGTTCAGCGGTTCTGCAGAATGTCATTTTCAAATTAGGTCATCCAAGATTACCGCTGAACCATTTGGCCAATCAAGTTCCTTCGAACAAATTTGGTTCAGCTCGTGCCCTATATGATATTTCGTGAGTTTTGAATCGATCCACTAAGCGGTTTCGGAGATTTTTAAAGCCATTTCCTAAAATCGGCCAAAATCCAAGATGGCCACTAGCCAAATTGGCAGATCGACTTTGTTTGAACAAACTTGGATCCCTATGCCCTAAGGATACTTCCTGCCAAATATAATTGAAATCGGCCCAATGGTTCCTGAGAAATCGTTTAAAGAAAAGTTGACGGATGCCGGACAGATGATGGACGGTCGCCATTCTGGCCAGGTGAGCTAATGATATTAATTTATATAGAATGAAATCATCATATGCTAAGATTAATTTCGTTTCGTTACATCTAGTCACACAATTTAAGCCTCTAAAGGTATCCTATTTTAATAATTTTATTTTCAAGCATTTTGGCATGAATATGCCCCTTAAGCCAGTGTTTATTAGACTAGACATACAAAGTACACGAATACAATTAGTTTTAGTATGTTTATTAAAACTTTGGTCAATTGATGCTGCTATCTACTATAGATATATTCATATTAATTTTAAGAAGTTTAAGATGATCACATACACACTGACTCACGTGGTCCAAAAATGGCTTCTGCAGTTGTCTTGAGAAATTTCCATTTGCAGACCAAGACTATTTTTGAAAATTAATCATTGGAATGACTGGCTCGATAATCAAGCCAGTCATTCTAGCGATAAATTTTCAACAAGAATCGTGTGAAATTAAATATCTTGTCTATCCTCTTTGTCGCAGTGACCTTGACCATGTGATTATTCTGACCTCAATATCATCACGCTGCTTCCTAAATTATATGTAACATTGTATTAAAGTTTAGTTCCAATAGGATTAACCAATCTAGAAATATAAATGATTCGCTAAATGCATAAACTTAACATTGGAATAGCAGACATCAAATAGCAATGTCAGAATGATGTTGACCTAGTAAACTTGCTTTCATCATGCTGGCTTCCTATGGTATAGGCAACCAGGTGTCCAAGTTTGCTTCCAGTAGGATTAAGCAACACCAAAATACGGCAGATATGATTCACAAATACACGAAAACTTAATTTTCATGCAGCGGTAGCGTCGCCATCAGAAAAAGATACATAGGTCTTACTTACTGCTTGGTTGATGAGACAAAAACAATCTCTTGATCTGCAAGCAGACATTTTCTATGAGAAAAGTACAATCTTCTGGACTAAAATTGAGGCGGGTTAAGGGTTAATATATCATATCTTTTATTTTATAATGGACCTTTCTAATTTATCATATGATGTCATAATCAACGTGACATGTAGTATGATGTCATAATCAATGGAGTCATGAATGAGGTAGATAAGTTCGCCACGAACGCATAATTGATGCTGGACTAAGCGTTGTTGTATGATTTGTATGTCTACTATTTAATAAACATGCTGTTGCTGCAATATTTTGAAGTTATTCCGACTTAGCAACATCTAGTCAAATGGCTAGATCCGATCTGTCACTCAAGTATATGACGTCATATGTTGACTGACATTACATTCAAAATGTGTAATGAATGATGTATCTAGCATCGTCATGAACATCGAATAGGCTGTCAAGTGCACGAATTGTATGTATTCAACATCTTACCTATATATAGTTACCTTGACATTGGGAGTCTGGAAATTCAGGGTTCAATTGATTCCAACACAGGCAGTGGGCGGAGCTTAGCTTGAAATGGGTGGAGCTTAGCTAGAGATGGATCCTTCCAATACTTAGCACAGTATTCAGCAGATATTACATTGGAAACACTGCTGCATTTGGTGTGTCTGCTGGAAATGGTTAATACATTTGTTTGCTGAAATCTATGCCTCCATTTGCTTAATGGAGCTATCTTATCTGTCACTCATGTGTCTGATGTCAGGCCTACAAGTGACTCCTATATTTCCTCTATTTCTTTAGCAATTCCTATATTAGGGCCAAAACCTATATTTCCTATATTTTTTATATTTTTTACAGAAAGAACTAATCTTTTGTATTAAGTGTTATTTCAGAATGTACGGAGATCACAATGACTTTTGATGATCGGCAATGCTTTGAGGACCAATGTACCACAGCATTCTATTAATGGTAAGTTCAACACTATGCCCTCTAAACATGCTAAATGTTATAGTTTCACCTCAATGAAGGTAACTGAGGGGTGATATTTACCAAAGATTAATCCCAGTGTATTTCAGAAGTGAGAAAGTAAAACTACAAGTCAACTAACACACGTGACGTGCTTGATGCCACATGCACCTTCACTCTGAAATTCTTGATTAACCTTTGGTTACCTAGCAGTGCTCTTCTTGCTCAGGAAAATGAATTTCAATGAACACTAGAATTGTAGCACTAAAGTGCCAGTATGGTCTGTATTACTGTTTAGTATGTCGGTCCGTGTAAGATATTTGAACAGACTATACAGGCATGTATGTTTCTTAGCTTGCATATTCAAATTTGTATTCATTTGCTTGCTGTTTCAGGGAGTGACTGCATGTAGAACCTTGCCTATTTGTGATATATGAATAAACAATGCCTGGTGGGAATACAAAATTTCAAAAAACGTGGCTCGACCAAACAGACCCAGATGGTCACAAACTTTTTGAATGGTGTAAAGCAGACCCAAAATGTAACACTAAAGCTTTCTGTATTTCGTGCCAAAAGTCAGTTAGTTGTGAAAATTGTGGAATACTGTACGTTATGTAACATGCCAAGGGTGCTAAGCATAAGTCAGTCATAGATCTACGTAATAGTAAAACTCAGAGACATTTCATTTTATCAAAGGATATCGGAGCTTCAACTAGTGCTGAATCTACCCAGGACTCCCAATCCAAGTTTGTCTCATTGGTTCAGGATAAGAGGTTGAATGAGAAAATTGCCACAGCCAAGATTTTATGGGCCATTAAAACTGTGCATGCAGATTATTCCTTTGTTTCATCAGAAGGAACACCTGCTCTGTTTCGTCGACTGTTTCCCTCTCCTGTGGCTGATGAATTCTCAATGAGTAGAACAAAGATGTCTTATCTTTTATCAGATGGACTTGGGCCATTCTTTAAGAAAATTGTGTGATGATATTTTCCAATCATCGTCTGGCTATACTCTACACTATGATGAAACAGCAAATGCTCAAGGGCGTAAACAGTGTGATCTTCTTGTTAGATACTGGTCTGAGCAGTCCAACCTGATTGTTGTGCGATTCTTGAAAACTATTTTTTGGACATGCGAAGGGTGTAAATGTCGCTGAACAAATTATGGCAGCACTTCAGGAAGAGGGATATAACAAATTCCTTTCTCTGGCTGTTTGAGCTCAGATGGGCCCAATGTCAATAGAACAATCTGGACTAAGATAAATGAATGCATAAGAGTCAGATTTTCAGGACGTATGCCATTTATCCCATGTAACATCCATGTACCCCATAATGCCTTCCGCACTTGGCCTTAGTGCCTATGGAGAAGAAGCTGAAGAACTCGCATTGGATCTATTTCTCTGGATTAGGAACTCTCCTTGTCGCCGGGAGGATTTCTTAAGTGTACTTGTTGACCTGGACCTTCATGACCACTTGTTCATACGACATGTGCAGTCTCGATGGCTTACTTTGATCCCTGCATTGGAAAGGATTGTTAGCAAGTGGGATGGTATTACTCGATACTTTCTTTAGGAACTGCCAAAACATGCACATGAAGATGGCACACTTAAATCTCTTGAAGGAAACAGTCGATATGTCCGCATCTGTAAGAAGGCTCGGGACAAGAAAACTCCTGTTCAAATACAATTTCTTCTGTAAATAGGACCTATTTTCAACAAGTACCTGCTCTTCTTTCAGACAGAGGGCCCTTTTGTTCACATACGGCATGGCTCGATGAAACGCCCGAGCATTGAGTATGATAAAATTGAGAACCTCTTGGCACTTGAGCGGATGGAAGTAGACCAGGGTACAAGGACTGCCTTATCCAAACTTTCCCATGATGAACAAAAACTACTATTACTCAGCATTCGGAAATTCTTTATAACTGCAACAAAGTACCTGGTAGGACACCTGCCTCATGGCAGCATATTCCTAAGGGATCTGACTTACCTTCACCAACTGATGAAGACACGTGATGGTAGTGCCTCAGTAATACGTAGAATTGCGGTCCTGTCTTCAGTAACTGAACAGCAAGTCCCCTTATCAGTGATGAATGGCATATGTACTAGGCACAGGATGTGCCAGAGGAATGGTATTCTTCCCTTGATGAAGATGACCAGATACATTTTCTGAGGAATGATTACTATTGGTCTAAAGTTCTGGAAACAGAGACATAAAGTATCCAAATTTGAAGCTTCTAGACAAGAGCTCTCTGTTTGTTGCTCATGGAAATGCAGATGTAGAGAGGAGTTTACCTGCAAACAAACGTACAGTAACAACTGATCGTACATCTCTAGGTGATTCCACCATCAATGCTCTCAGAATCGTGAAAGAAGAGGCAGTTCTAATGTCTGGGGCCCAACATGTCCCAGTCAGCCGTCCAATGATTGAAGCAGCAAAATTATCGCATCAAAACTACCAGAAGCGTCTCAAAGAAGAAAAGAAACAAGCAGAGACCAAGAAAAAAAAGCAAATGACAGATGAGGAGAATAATAAAAAGAAAGAGCTTGAAAAACTCCAAGAAAGTAAAGAGAAACTGTGTCAGAAAGAAAAAGATCTGAAAAGTTTACAGAGTCAACTTGATGCTGAAATGAAATCGGCTGAAACACTTCACTGAAGCTAATAACAGGCTGTCTACTGCTATTAAGAAGAAATATTTCGATGAAGCCACTGTGGCACAAGCTCTGTTGGAGGCAGCAAATAAGAAAATGGTAACTGCACGCTCATACCTGAGAAGGGATATGGAG
Organism: Chaetoderma sp. LZ-2023a; assembly: GCA_034401795.1. Lineage (NCBI taxonomy): Eukaryota > Metazoa > Mollusca > Caudofoveata > Chaetodermatida > Chaetodermatidae > Chaetoderma > Chaetoderma sp. LZ-2023a. The sequence continues at coordinate 137,425,933 of CM067374.1, forward strand.
AGCCAAGATAGTATAGACAGCAAAAAGAAGAGATTATTTGATGCTCTTTCTAAAGTGGCAAAGACAAAATAAGGCCAATTCAGATTGTATTATATGGACTACTTCACAGGATAAATAGTAGATGTCCAAAAAAATCACTTCTTTCAGTCATATTTAATTGTGATTTGTTAATGTTTCGTATTTCTCTGAATTTCAATTTCTGTAAAGCCATTAGGGATATGTTTACATGTTGCTAATCATCTGCCATGTCTGCAATAAACCTTTGACATGCAGATAATAATATATGTAGATCTATCAACAACAGTATACAGTACTGTTATTGTACGTGTATATTAAGATATTGGTGAATTTAATGTAATTATTTTAGCCTACTTGCCAAAGAAAACTTTTTCAGTTTATCATAAATTATCTTGTTTAATGTGATGGCCATTCTAGTTAACATGCAAAAATGTGTGTCTTCAGCTTTGGTGCGATTAGACAGTATGTGCATAGGCAGCTCAAGAGAAACATTTTTTTGCATATTTGCCAAAATCTGAATGATCACCATCACAAATAATTGTGATGATACTAATTCAGATTTTGGTCAACATGCAAAAAAGTCTATCTTGTGCCTTGAAGTTGATGACATTAGATGGTAGTGTTTCAGCAAAGGTCAAGAAATACATTTCTAGCATTTGATGACATTCATCACAACAAAGAGTTATCTTTATGACACAATAAACAGGAGTTATGGACTCTATTTATGATGGGGCAAATGGTCCATTAAGTTCCATATCCCAAGAAAATATGTATCTGCAGAAAATAAATAAAGCTGCTAGACCCCATCTATGCATATGTTTTGAGTTTTAAATCTACATAAGAACTCACAATTCCAACCAGCCTATGACTCTCCACACTCTAAATTTATAACTGACAGGAGAGCAAGTATCATGTGTCATAACGATAGTTATTCGTTGTGATAAATCTTGTCAGCATGCAAGAGCATTAAATATTGCTTTATCAGATGTCATAGTTTAATATTAAGATGTCATATATTTTCATATTTTGCATTGAATAAACTGGTGTATTTTACCCCCAGAGAGCGATATGTGCCGCAGTATGGTCTCTCCTCTCAAGATGCTGGTGGAATGGTCTAGAATTAAAGCATCGCCTGTCACCAAGGGTTACAGTGTATAAATTTAGATTGCTAGCCTATTTTACAGGTATGGAATTAACAATTAAGACACTAAATCAAGATGATGAAGCATTTTAGGTTCAGAAATTCCTTTATTTTCCTATATTATTGTCATACAAATTCCTATATTCCTCCTATATTTTTCAAATTTTCCTCCTATATTTCCTATATTTTTGGTGATTGGTGGCTTGTAGGCCTGTAATCAATTACCTCAGTCAAAATGTAGCTCTATCAAGAAGTCTGTCACAAAACTGTATGAATTGTCTATATCCTTGATGAATTGACAAGTTAACAACAGTGTCTAATGTAGGCATCTGATTTGTCACGCAAGTACATACTCGATGGACCCTTCCACTGTATCCATCTATAATATGATGTCATAATCAAGTCGTGACGTGTAGAATGACATCATAATCAATGATGTCATTATGACATCATGAATGACATAGATAAGTACATCATGAATGCATATTTAAAGACAGACTATACGTTGTTGTATGAAATGTCTGTTTTTACCATTTAATAAATATCCATTTGAATATTTTGAAACTAATTTGACTGTTGCACCCAGTCAAATTAGTTACAAAATATTCAACAACTTATCTGTATAATTTTCAGGAAACTGATAGTCAGAGCATTCGGGGATCGTTCAATCCCAACACAGTGAAGAGTGGGTGGAGCTTAGCTAGAGGTAGGTGGGGCATAGCTAAAAATGGAAAGGTTTATTACATCACAGGCAGGCTGACGTCACAATCAAAATGCACAATAAATGGCATATCTATCCCCGTCATAAACATTGAAAAGTCTGTTAAGTGTACAAATTTTATGTCTTTGATGGAGTTACTATTTAATAAACATTCTGACAAATGTTTTGAAACTAATTTGACTGGGTGCTGTTGCTGTGTATGAATTGTATGTGTTTAAATATTTAATAAAGAGTCTGTTGAATATTTGAACAACAGCAACAGCACCCAGTCAAATTATGTTGGGAATACTCAACAGCTAATGTGTATATAGTTGCCTTGATAATTAGATTCTGAAAATTCATGTTTCAAAATGATTCCATTACGCTTAAGAAGTGAGTAGAGCATAGATAGAAATGGGCGGTGCATATCTAGAAATAGGTCCGTCCATTGAGTCACCATGACCTTATAACCCCAAGATCAATATTGTTTTCAGAGATCAAAGGCTTATGGATAAGTTTGCTTCAGCAGAAACCAAGTTTTCATCTGTTTAAGAAAGAAAATGTCCATAATTTGGTCAAAATCAGCTTGAAGGTTGACCTAGTGACTACGGATGAGAAGACGAATCAATAAGGTACAATCTATACAGGCAAATACAATCTCACAGCCAAGTTGATAAAGATCCGTTCAGTAGATCTCGGTTATTATAAAAAAAACCAATGAACTCTTCTTAACGGCCAGACAGCAGTTTTTTGCAGACGACATTCCATTGGTTATATCACTGGACCTGATAAATATTTTGTAAACAATTTGACTGAAAGTTGTTAGTGGCTAAGCCCCAAATAACATTCAGTTAAATTATTTAAAAAAAATTATTTTTATTGAAATTATTGTCTGGTGGCTTACATACAGCAAGACAGTTAATTGGGTCATCTTTACCTAGTGACGCAAACATCAATCATTTGAAATAGAGGTGTCGGCCACAGGCATGCGTGTATATAACAAACAAGAGGACCAAGGGGGCCTGTATCGCTCACATGCAATTATTGGCCACTGGCACAACCGAACAAAACGAGATGACCACTGCAAAAATTAACCAATCAAATTTCTGTGAAGGTATAGCCAAGTTTTACTAAAGTTGGCCCAGTGGTTAATAAGCCAATCGGCTTCGTCTGAACAAACATGGAGCTCTATGCCCTAAGAATGTTTCCTGCCATATATACTTGAAATTGGTCCAGTGGTTCTCGAGAAGACATTAAAAATTTCCCATTGCTTTAGTGTGGGCGCTTTTGGCGGGAAAACGATCCAAGATGGCCGACAAACCATTTATGCAACAGTTTCGAAGTGGTAAATTTGAAATCAGCATACTAAAAAACCTTTATAAAAACAATTTCGGCTTGAAAATCCATCAAGAAAAAAATCTAAAATGCCCTCAACTTCCCTTGAACAAACTTTAATGGCCCTTAGTCCCTAAGCATATCTCCCAAATTTCCGGCTGATCCCTTCAGCGGTTCTGGAGAAGTGGTTTTCGTGAAAACTAGATCATCCAAGATGGCCGCTGAACCATTTGGCCAATCAAGTTCCCTTGAACAAACTTGTTTCAACTCATGGCCTAGATGATATTGCATGAGTTTTGAATCGATCCCCCAAGCGGTTTCAGAGATTTTTGAAGACTTTCTAAAAATCGGTCAAAATCCAAGATGGCCACCGGCTAAATTGGCCAATCGGCTTCATTTGAACAAACTTGAATTAGGCTAGCGGATTTTGGAGAAGCTGGGGAAAAAATTGCAATGTTATCGAAATCAACGTTTTCCTGCTCCCCTAGTCATATTATCACAGAAAAAGTCCTGACCAATATCCCTTGGGCAACATTTTTTTTACGGCACATTGAAATTTTGCCGCTGATTCTGCGTTCTTAGAAACCCTGATTTTTTGGGGTAGTCAAAGGCAAGTAATTTTTTCTGACAGTGTGTCTTGGAGTACAGCACTGAAACTGTATATTTAGCGGGTGTACCATATTCTCTTAGTCTGTCAATGATTCCTTTAGTTGTAGTCATGGTAACGTGAAAAAAAACCAAGATGGCTGTGCGGATTATGGATAAATATTACTTTTGTCAGCATCCATTCATTTGTCGCATACTTGCGATCAGAAACCCTACTAAAATAAATGAAATGGATACAAAAAACGAGTAAATAATTTCTATCAAGAATTTTAGACATATTTCTTTAGGTGAATGCGGTATATTTTAAACAACGAGAACTGAGGATTCTGACAGATGTAAAAATCATTGACAAAGGATTATCCAAGTAGCACATCTTGTCTACTATCTTTGCCCGTACACTAATCGAAATCTTGTTCATCATCATCGCCAACGTCTTCACATCCGGAAGGAACAACCTTGTTGCTACACGTTTCTCCATGGCAACCGCCACATGCAGCGACACAGTGTAATCCTGATTTGTAGCATGAACATTGCCTTGTTCCACATTGGGTTTTATTAGTAATTTTACAATTACAACAAATAAATTTCAGAATATTTGCAGGTGCAGCATCGATATCTGTTATGACTGGGCGCATAACCATGTTTTCCAACTTCCAGCCCCATTCGTACGGATTAAGGCACTTGTTATCGAGTTCAGCCCATTGGACAATTTGCAGATGGACATGGAGACTGTGGTAATGAGCCGCTCGATCAGTTGGTGGAAGTCTCTCAGGCTCAATTTTATTACACCGTGCAATCATTGCTTGATAACGCATGTGTCTCAAGGATGTCAGTGATTCAAAATCTTTCTCTCCATCAAGGATACAGAAAACAGATATACCGGCATTACCGACGTCTTGGGGTGTCGTCTCAGTATCAGCCATTTCATGAGCTAGTAACTGTAGTTTGCTCTGTTTAGACAAGACTTTCATTACATGAGTTTTTCCTTGTCCAAAGGTAGATGAAGTTGTATCGCAACCACTCCATGCATGGATGAACAGTATGTTGTTGTGCAATACTGGATTCATCACTTCATGTGCTTCGCGAAGGCTGTACATCTGCACAATTTTATTCGGTCCATTTGTTTTTTTCTCGTTTACTAGAAATATATCAGCCATATATGTTTTCCAGTGGTGAATTAGCATAATAAAAATGTCCGTGTCTTCCGCTACAACCATTACTGATTGACCACTTTTCGAAAAGTCCAGAGTAGTACAATCAAGGTGTCTGCATCGCCATCACTACACTTAATGATATAATCCTTAGATTGTAAGAATCTAACAAGAAGCTGTATGAACTGTGTCTTATTCCTCATGTTGGAGAAAAATGCCTCTTGATTTTTGTGACACTGATATATCTGTGACAGTGATATCCACGGACGTTGTTCCAGAGCGCCTCAGATGTTCGTGGTCTTTTGTGGATAGTCCTTCGTATCCATCGAATACAACACAGCACTTTCCATATTTATTGCTGAGAAAGGTTTCATATTGTTCGACAATTTCTTGATACGTGACATTGTTTTTCCATCTAATATGACGGAGCAGCCAACCACCATCTATTACTGGCATGGTATCTTTCGTAACATTAGTCAGTTCATGGCTGACATTGTGGAGCTCTTTCTTGATATCCCCGGCTAATTCGGATTTATCTGATTTTCGCATGAAATAGTCTTTGAACAGGGATGTAGGTATGGAAGAAAGTTCATACATAAAATAAGGTGTGACGTCTTCAGATTCTCGTTTTGCCAGTGCCGTACATCGCAAGAATAAAACACTTGGCTCAATCTGGATAGTTTTTTTCCCCGAGCTTGATATCGGGATGGAGGTCAATCAATGTACGAACTTGTTGAGATCGTTTAATGTGAGCATTACTAAAGGCCACGTCATCAAGTGATTGCTGAATCTTCAAACCCACTTGTTCAGCCATGTCACAATTAATTCCATCATTGTCAGATGCCGTTAGCCCAGTTGCCAACGACCTTAGCGTGGACACCTTGTCATCGAATGGGTTGTGCTGTTCAAACCAATCTAGGATCTCCATGTCTACAAAATCTCGCTTGAACCTAGATTTACCGAGTTCCGCATGTTGTTCACTTGTTGCATTTTGACGATTTGTTAAGCTGGTCATTGCCTCATGAACAGCTGCACAGTGATGCATGCTATAGATCCATTGATGCCTAACGCTTTCAGATATGCCACGACCACGTGTCAGACCACCCCGAGCTTTCATTGATCGCACAAGAATCTGCTCTATGCATAGATCAGTCCATAATCCAACCCAGTGCTTATCACTCCTACGAACTGCATGGTGACCTGTAGAGAATTTATTGTACACCCATGGGTGTTTGGTCGGGAGATCTCTCATCATTTGCAGGTAAAGTCTAGCACTTATTGCATAATTAATATCCATGAAGCCGCGAAAAGATTCAAAAGCTTTCCAACAGCTGCGAGATGCCCTACACAATCACACTCTTTCGCAATGTATGAACTCTCTAATGATGCTTATGTAGTACAGATACAAAATCCAATACTTGGCTGTACGTGACTCGCTTTCCAATTTTGCCTTGTGTTTAATAATACATAGATCTAATGCTACCAGTTCTTCCGAATCGTAAATCTCATTGATTAGTATACATTCGTCTTCTAGAGCACATCGAACCATTTCTTCCAGTTTGATTACTTGATTGGTTGTTAATCTATCTGGCTGTTGTGTACATACAGAATTGGATAGTTCAGCATCTACATGTAATAGATCAGAAATCAGCTTTGTCATAAGCGCCTTTTCAACAAGAAAATGTGCACGTAAAGCCCTGGAAATTGCTTTTCCTGCCAAAATCTGATTAATGGTGTTTGGTCCATACACCTGCCCCATGGCTTCAAGACCTAACCCTTTCATCACATTGCCAATACTACCATATGCACTCATTAGAAGATGGAATCCACCAAGTCGACAAACCAACCGGTTGAGATCTTTTGCTTTAATAATTTCAACTGCTTTCTGCTAGAGTGGCTGGTCAAATGTGATTGACGCACTGGGTTGTATCAGTTTGCTTGACTGATTGTGAATGTATAAAAGCGTAGAGTACAGACAAGTCTCGTCATTTGAGTCTATGAATGGAAGAATAAGTACTTGCCATTTCTCAGTACCATCATCAACGGGCTTGTAGAAGTGCTGCATGAAATCAGAATATTTTGCCATTAGTCTACTCAATTTATTAAACACACGTGCTGATTGGCACAGCAGGTTGGCATAATATGATGCTGGTGGCACGATATAGGGTCGTTGGGATTCCAGTATTGGTTTGAACTTTAGGGAGGAAAGTGATGTTAACATTGGCCCTACATATTGAACAATTGGTATCCCCTTGTCACCCACTAGTTCAGACACTGCCAATTTTGCCATGCGTCTAACATGCTGATCACAGTTTCTTTGGTATCCTTTTACAGCCGACATTGATATTGTACCCATACCATGAAACTGGTTGCCACCATCAAGTGTTCGGACATCATGGTCACCATTATCCGAGGCCCACTGTGTGATTTCTCCATCGCTATTTGGTGACAATGTGCTGAGATGGAAACTCTCAATCTGAACAGCTCGTCTATCAGCCACCGTGAACCAAATACATGGTCCATCTCTACCACGGTACCAAACAAAATAGGCGACATTACAGAAGATGGTCTCACAGCTTGAGTGAGAGCTTGAACAATGCTATTTCTTTTTACATCATTTTCTATCATTGTCTCAATAAATATACGAGTTAGTGGGGTGAGAAACTCCCTTCCTTTACCGATATAACTAATATCATTGCTACTCGGATAACATTCTTTTGAGTACTCTCGCTGACATATCTCGTCTTCCAGTAGTTTAGCACACGTAGCAACTATTTCAGTTTCTAGTTTGACGTTTTCTCTCTTTTCGGAGTGCCATTTCTCATGTACTATGTAACTAGCTATATCATGGAAACACAATACATCTTCACGACCCCCTTTCATTCGCGACCAGAATATGTGGTTGCCGTAATGGTCGGGCAGTTTCTCTCTCAGGCTCTTAATTTATCCTGGACCATGTATTATTATTACAAATGATTAATTCTACACGTAATCTGACCACACACCGCGCTAAGTTGGCTATATTTGTAAACGATGTATTGTCCTGAACAAATTTATTTGCTAACTTTTTTATTATAACACAAAATATATTAATAGAAAAAGGATTCAGTTATATTTTCATAAATACTGTGAATTGGCCTCTATATTGGTGATCATCAAAGTATTCTCCAAGGTTATTTTTGATATAGTTCAACAATTATTATTTTACACGATAGGGTATTGTATCTTCGAAAATGTATGCCAATTTTCAGCGCTCTAATCGTACGGAAACGTCAGAAATTTGAATTTGCCCCCGTGCACCCTATAATAAGGCACTGCAATAAATTTGAAAGTAGGAACATTTCAAAGTGGTGTAAAAAATTCCGCCCAAGACATATTGGTCAGGACTTTTTTTCTGGGATACTAGAGATAGTGAAGATCAAAAATGAGCACGAATTGATAACATTGGAGTTTTTCCCCCAGGTCGCCAAAAAATGGGCTTATTCTACTAGTCTAAATCTCTATACCCTAACGATGGTTCCTGACACATATAATTGAAAGCGGCCCAGTGGTTCTTGAGAAGTTGTTTAAAGGAAAAGTTGACTGACGGACACATAATGGATGGTCGCCATGGCATAAGGTCACTTATCACGTTTCAGGTCAGGTGAGCTAAAAATCTAATATGGCCACCAAACAAGAAGCTACATTTTGATTGGCCAACAGTGGCCATGTTTTTTTCTACTTATCAAGTTTCCTTGAACAAACTTTAATGGCCTCTTAGTCCCTAATCATATCTCCCTGATATCGAGATAATGTTTCATGAGTTTTGAATCAATTCCCAAAGTGGTTTCGGGGATTAAATTGGCCAAAATCCAAGATGACCACCAGTCAAATTTGCCAATTGGCTTCGTTTGAACAAACTTGAAACTCTATACCCTAAGGATGCTTCCTGCCAAATAGAATTGAAATCGGCTCAGTGGTTCTTGAGTTGTTTACGGGACAAGTTGACAGACGACGGACGGTCACCATGGCATAAGCTCACTCGGCCTTGAAAGGTCAGGTGAGCTATCCCTGTTATATAATATTTATTAACCCCCTTATATATATATACACCTGTGCAAAAGTTAAGCACCACCCTATTTTTACGCACATGCGAGGGTATATTCATGTGCTATGAAGAAAGCAATAGCATAAACATTTATGTACCCATCCATCTTAGTGCAAGAGGTAATAATGCAACTAGAGGAATGCTGATTATGATGGTGGGGAAACACTGTATGTTTTTGTTTGAACTTGAGAACGAGGCCTGAATATGGTTACGTTGACACAGCTGACAACTATTGCCCTACAGTTGACACACGTGGCTAGATTGTCATTAATGGTGTCTGAAAACGAAGTTTAACATCTGTGCACGAGTTTGAGACTGTCATTATTAATACCGGGTATATCCACCTTGTGCCTGGATGACGGCCTGGACACGACGTCTCATGCTGGTCACCAACCGACTGATACGCCATTGTGGTATTCGTTGCCATTCAAGATGGAGCGCGTCTGTTAATTCCTGTAGGTTCTGCACAGGAGGATCCCTCCTTCTCACCATGTTTCCCAGAATGTCCCAGATATGCTCAATAGGGTTCATGTCAGGGCTCCTTGCTGGCCATGGTAGGGTTTCGATGGCATTCTGGCGGAGGTATTCATGCACAGCTCTAGCACGATGTGGTCGGGCGTTGTCATCCATGAATATAGGGTGGGTTCCAGGTGCATGATTTACAAAATGACGGACCACAACTCTATCCAGTATGGAATCTTGATATCTTTGTCCATTTAGTGTTCCAGGTACAGTCAACAGATCCAGCTTACAATCAAATGAGGCGTAAAAATAGGGTGGTGCTTAACTTTTGCACAGGTGTATATATATATATATATATATATATATATATATATATATATATATATATATATATCCATGGTAACATAGACACTAGTGAGCACTGAAGTAGCACTTGAAAGTATTACCATGGATACTCTACTTCCAATGCTACCTTGGTGCTTACTAGTCTCTATGTTACCATGGATACTCCACTTTCAATGATACCTCAGTAGTGTCTATGTTACCATGGATACTCTACTTTCAGTGCTGCTTCAGTGCTCTCTGTGGTGTCTGTTACCATGGATACTTTACTTTCAATGCTACCTTAGTGCTCACTAGTGTCTATGTTATCATGGATACTCCACTTTCAATGCTACTTCAGTGGTGTATATGTTACCATGGATACTCTACTTTCAATGCTACTTTAGTGCTCACTAGTGTCTATGTCACCATGGATACTCCACTTTCAATGCTACTTCAGTGGTGTCTATGTTACCATGAATACTCTACTTTCAATGCTACTTCAGTGCTCTCAGTGGTGTCTATCTTACCATGGATACTCTACTTTCAATGCTACTTTAGTGTTCACTAGTGTCTATGTTGCCATGGATACTCAACTTTCAATGCTACTGAGTAACCAGGCTAACATAGACCCCGCTGAGCACTCAAGTAGTCCTGCAGATGATACATACAGTACCTGCACAAGCATCAGGATAATGGACTGAAGGAAATTTCAATTTCCCTTTCTCCGAGATCTAACAATACTCACCATTCTATTAATTCTGCTATTCTATTACTTCTGATATACAGCTGGCCCTGACAGCTGGCTCTAGGACTATAGACTTAGAAAGCTTTACCGACTCCTTGGAACCGGGTATTCGGCTCCCAACTGCCGAGTACCCGTCATCTATCATGAAGCTCATATTGTTTGCATAGCCACCAAACAAGAGAAACCCATGGCTTGCCTCCGTGGGGCTGGGAGGCTGGGTCCGTAATAGAATGGTGAGTATTGTTAGATCTCGGAGAAAGGGAAATTGAAATTTCCTTCATTCTCCTTCGATCAATACTCACCATTCTATTACGTCTGATATACACCAGATTTGGTCAGTAACCTGGTGGGAAGGGGCAAGCCATAACTGCTACTTTTGCCCGTTGGAGAGAGCTAGACTTAAACTTAAGTAATGGAGACCTAAAAGGACCATCAAGTTAACGGAACCGAATCACATTCGCATCACTGCACCCCCCCCCCCCCCTTTTTCACCTAAGAAAACGGAGAGAACTCACGAACATGCATCTCACCTGAAAACACAAATATGCCAAGAGGGTTAACTGCTCTTTGCATATATATATATATGTATTAGCCTGGGAATGAGCATGAATATATAAGATGAATGAACATGATATATAGACATAATACAAAAAACTCAATCTTGAATTACCTCATGATATTTGGATTCTAGACGTGGCGCCTCCAACCATTCACTTGCCCGGCCATCAGTGACACAATCTGGTTGACATCCTCTCGCTCGACCATGTCTGCTTCTTAATGCTTTCTTACAAATGCCAAAAAGGGAGAAGAGCAGTGTGGTCGTATAGCTATCGTTTCAAAACAGCTAAAGCGAGTGGATTGGCGGTGTCTGACACATCCCTCATATAGTAATCCGTGAAAGAGGACTCACAGTGCCATTGTGCAACAGCCATGATGTCCTCTAACGGAACACCATTGTAAAGGGCGGTCGAGGCAGCTATTCCTCTAACATTGTGTGCCCTTGCGCATTGCACCTGGTGCCCAGTCGCAATCTCATGGGTAGTCTGAATGCATTCGACTACCCAATGAGAGATAGAATCCATGGATGCGGCTGCATATGGCTTCTTATGGCAGATCCACAGATGTCTATCATTCGACCGTAACGAGTCTGTCTGTTTTCTGTACTTAGTCAAAGCACGGACTGGGCACCAGACACTGGCATCATGATCAAACCTTGTTAGTTTCGGTATAATGATCGGTTTGCCGGGATATCTCAAAGATTGATTCTTTGACATAAACTCTGCTCTTGGCAGAAGATGCAGACCCTCTCCAGAGACAATAATTCGGTCCCTCTCTGCTGAAAGTACATGGATCTCACTGTGCCTTCTAGCTGAGGAAGCTGCCAATAGAAAGACCGCCTTTAGAGGCAAATGCTTTAGACTAGGGTCATTCCGTGTCAAATCACCCAATGAGCTAAACCTCACCATTTCCAATTTACTTCAAAATTGGTTTATATGTTTGTTTTGGCTAGAAAAGCCAAAATATCAAGTTTTAGCTCAATCGGACCAATGGTTTCTGAGATATGGGCCATTGATTTTTTAACAACGTTGACCAAAATGGGCATAGTCACCAAAATACAAATGGCCATAACTCCTGACCAAATGGTCCAAACTTTACAAACAAAGTGTCATAAGAAAGGGAAACAAACAAGGATTCCAAATCTGCCATTATTTATATCATTTGGGTGATTCTAGGGGTGATGACCGTTTGACATTGAAATTGACCTTGTGGATCACATGACCTTGAGGTCACAAATGATGTAAATTAAAGCCTGGTAAGTTACCTACAATATATAAAAAAAATTAGAGGTGTATTATTTTTTGTTTTTCAGTAATATCAAGTTAAAATATGTACACACCTACTGCTGACGTCTCAAGACTCTAAATGTACACATATCAGGCAATGACAGGCATGTAGCACCAGAACATGTACTAATAATCATTGAGTACTATTAACATTTAAACAGGCAGCTTACATGTATTGTCTCGTATCACCTATTAAGATTATTCATAATCAAATGCCCAGTTTGAACACACTTTAGAAATTTGAACTAGGTCATTTTGACAGATAGTGTATTTCCTTGATGATGATGATGATGATGTCAGTGATGGAGTGTTTATGACACAAAGAATATCCGCCTCTGGAATCCAACATCTGTCCGCTTGTGATGGCCAGTGAAATTGTCTCAATGGTCCATTTGGGTGCATGAACTTGATATGATAATCACCATACTCCTCCGACACTTCCTCTACCATACCTATCCATGGCACATCATCATACATGCAACAAACAAAGTTCTGGTCCTTTATTTCCCGGGAAATTTGCAACAAATTCACTACATCTGAACCTAACACATCAGCATCAGTGATTTGAACTATGTCAGGTGGAGTAGACTGTCCACTCAGTTTGAAGACTTTCAGCATTGATTGTGAAACAGGGACAAAACGATGGTATTTCTGGGTACCTTTCACAGTTTTGGCTGACTCGAATCTCATCTGCAGTTGCTCTTCACAAGCATCAACATGATCCTGCTTTACATGAAGGAATTGAATACCAGGTATATTCTTCACGCAAAAATCAAACATCGCATCTTGGGTCAGAATGTGATCAGCTGAAGGACGTTGGAGGCTGGCTTTAGTTACAAGTCTCTTGACTGTGCCACCAATGCCATCACAAGCACTTTTACCATGTGAGGTGGCAAAAAAGTTCCATTCCAATCCAGTCTTCTTTGTGGTAGCATAAGTTGATGAAGTTATTCTTGTTTTTATATTGGCCTCCGCAGCCATCTGTGAAGTAATGAATTTTCTCAACTTCGGGTAATACAGATTTTATGTAGGCAATGGTATCTTTCAGGAATGCATAAACAATCACAGTGGTGTGAACTTTGCAGTCGCTTATGACACACATGTTAAAATGCTCAAGGCTTCCATCATCCAAACGGTAGTATGCCACAAAGGGGTGGAGAGTCGCTTGCACATTTTCCCAATGAAAGCTTTGGATTTCATCTTGGACTACAAATGAATAGTTTTCGGCAAAGTCACCTTGTAAAATGATTTCTTTCCTTGGTGTCACAGAGGATTTCAGATTATTCATGTAAGCACTGGGACTTTGCAGTAAAACTATGGCGTGTTAATTCCAAAATTTGATTAACTAAGTTTTCAATGAAGTCATCCTTTGATTCTACAACTGTCACTAATTTGGTATGATCGACACTAACCCGTTGCTGATATGTCACCTCATCCACTTCGGCTAAATCATCACATTGATGTAAAAAATTGACAATGCCCTGTAGGCTTGGGCAGTTTTTGCACTGCCCCATCATACAAGCTTCATTCTCAGTAGAACATACACAGTGGGCCATAAGATCATGGACATTTACACTTAAACATGAATCGACCATAAGCTTTGGGTTCTGGTGGTACTTGCAAACACAGACTGAATGGGTGCCCGATGTCCCTGCTAAAACACAGCATTTTGGTCGAAGAGCCGCAAACGAAGAGAAACCTACTTTTTTGTCTGGATTTGCTTCATTCCACGATACATGCAGTTCATTTAAATTGCACAATACTAAGCCCTTCTGATGTTCTTCTTTTTCCCCATCCTTATTACGGATACTGACTTTTTCCTTCTTTCCTGGACACATATGACTGTTCTCATCTGTTTGATAAAAATTCACAATTTCAGCTTTAAGATCCATGGGCATGGATTTTCCCTTGTTTTTATTGCATTGGCCTGGCGCAAGCCAGGGCAGCGGCCCCGCCCGTGGTTGAGGCCAATCTGGTACCGGGCAGTGACGGGTGTGCCGGGCCAGGCGTGGTACTCACCTATCTCGCCTGGTCCGGCGGTCAGACATGGGGTGCCGTTGGCGCCCGTGTTTGGCCACGGTTCCGTGACTGCTACGAGTCAGCACGGTTTTCCGTGCGGGCCTACTCCATGGACTGGTGTGTTCCATGGGGTGGCGGCGGAACCGTATGGTAGCGGAGTTCCTGGCGTGTCAGCGACGCCTCCTAGCCGGGAGGCCGTTGTTAGTAGGTCCGTGAGCATGTCAACGGGTGACGTGTTCACGGGTGTGTCCTCCTCGGAGACGGACTGGTCTGAGGCTCTGGCTTGGCTAGCCAGGGTAGACCCATCTGTGGTTTCGACCACGGCCAAGGAGGATGCGCCCCGTCCATCGGTGGCATCGATCAGGACGGGGATCTTGCCCGCAGCCCGGATCCAGTCCATTGGACTGGATCCACGGTTTATTGCTGGAGGCTATTTATAGCAAGCAGCTCATGACCAAGGGCCAGCTTCCTGCGGGTTCCAGGGAGGTGCGGGCGAGGTGTCGTATTCCATGGGGGGAATACGACAGGTATGGTGTTGTACTGTCGGTCACCGAGGATGACCGATGGGTTCTGGGTGTCCAGAGTGCTGGAGCGGGTGGCCCTGCCCCGGAACTGGTGGACAAATCCCAGGGACACCACGATGAAGTCCTGTCCCTTTGTGATGAGGGTGTGAGGGCAGCTATGAGTGCTGTCAACCACTCTTATCGCCTTCTTCAGTCGGTGTGGGCTGAAGCGGGGGGCAGGCCACCCTGTGCCACCTGTGGCGCTTTCGTGCGTCAATGACGGCCTGGTGCTGTCTATGGACGCATTGGCAAGGGTGCAGGCGCGTGTTACAAAGTCTAGGAGGCAGATGGTTCTTGACCATATGCGTCCAGCTACGGCCGTCAGGGAGCGTCTTCTTGGGACGCCCCTGACAGGCCCTAGGATCTTCGGTGGCCAAGCGCGGGCCATCTTAGAAGACACGGCTAGCATTGCGCAGAATCGGTTGGCGATGAACCTACAGCTGGAGTTGGTGCGTCAAGCGCACGTACTAGGGGCTGTAGCAAAGCCGCTGACCATGCAACCTTCTAAGAAGCATAAAGGCAAGGCGAAAGCTAAGCCTGGTGCTGCTTCTGCTTCATCTGGCTTTTCTCACCCGCCTCCGGCGAAGAAAGTCAAGAAGGTTGTGGAGGCTCCTACCCTCCCCAATGTTGCTCCTGATCGCTCGAGAGGCGGGAAGGGGAAGGGTAAGTCCTCAAAGGGCGGAAAGAAGGGGGCGGATCGTACCTGAGGGTATGAGAGCTCCCTTCGTATCTGCCTGGACCGCACCTGTGCGACAGGAACAGCGGTGCCATTTAGACCAGCCAAGCCAAGGGAAAAAATGGTTCTCTCTCTCTCTTGTCAAGAGGGGGGGGGGGGAGTGGATCGCGAGCCAGACACCCCCATTAGGCGTCGAGGCGTCTATAGTGGGTGGAAGGCTCATGCGTTTTGTCGAGGCTTGGCGAGGTGTGACGTCAGACAGTCTGGTCCTGGGATGCCATGCCGGAGTGGTGGGACTTTCCACCACAGAATCTGTCATTGGCACCTGTCTGGACACCCGTACCAAGGGAACCAGACAAGTTAGAAGCCATTCGAAACGAAGTGTCAGGTTTGCTTCTGAAGGGAGCAATAAAACCAGCAAACCGGAACACTCCAGGCTTCTATTCAAACATGTTCCTTGTCCCCAAGAGCACAGGGGGATGGAGACCCGTACTCAATCTCAGGCCATTAAATTGGTTTATCCATATGCCTCGGTTCCAGATGGAAACTCTTGAGGTCGGTAATGGCAGGATTGAGGAAGGGAATGTGGTGTGTATCGATCGATCTGAAAGATGCATATTTACACATCCCAATGAACAGGAGTTGTCACAGGTTTCTGAGATTTGCATTTCAGAATCAAGTGTGGGAGTTTATAGTCCTCCCGTTCGGCCTGTCGACAGCTCCAAGGGTTTTTACGAGAGTGGTCCTTGCGGTGACAGCGTATCTCAGAAAAGAACGTGGTGCTACACACCTACATAGATGATTGGCTGATCAAAACAGACACATCAGCCAGGTTAGAGGTGGATACTGCTCTGACTCTGAAGTTACTTTCAGATCTAGGCTGGATAGTCAACAAGGAGAAATCCGAGTTGACACCCACTCAACATTTCGTTTATTTAGGGATGCGATTCGATCTCGAGGAGGGCAGGGTTTACCCGTCAGAGCCCAGAGTGGTGTCTCTGTTAGCCATCCTCAAGAGGTTTTGATTGGGAAACCACATTCAGGCGAGGCGATTTCTTCAGTTGCTGGGCATGATGGTCTCCATGAGCAGGTGATCCCGTACGCTGCTCTAATGCGAAGACCTATCCAGTTGTATCTGATGTCTCTGTGGAAACAGAGAACAGAACCCCTGTCAAAACTGGTGCCAGTTTTGGAGCCAATAATGTCGCATTTTGTATGGTGGAAAAAGCGTCAGAATCTCCTAGTAGGGGTTTCGCTGCACCTACCCCACCCCCAGCTGTTCGTGTACATGGATGCATCGCTGGAGGCGTGGGGGGCCTGCCTGGGAGAACACCAGGTCTCGGGCACATGGACTCTCCAGGAGAGCCAGCTGCATATCAATCTGTTGTAAATGATGGCAGTGGAACTGGCATTGGAAGAATTTCTTCCAATGGTCAGAGGCAAGGCGATATTGATACGGTCGGACAATTCGACGGTAGTATCATACATAAATCGCCAGGGCGGGACCAAGTCACCCACACTGTGTATCAAAGTGTGGCACTTGTTTCAATGGTGCAGGAATTACTCGGTTGTTTTGAAAGGAGCTCACATTCATGGGCGATTGAACATTCTGGCGGATGCTTTGTCTCGCAGACAGAGAATTCTGGTCTCTCAACCCTCCAGTTCTACGAAGGATCTTCGAGCATTGGGGCAAACCCAACGTGGACTTGTTCGCCACAAGGGAAAATGCTCAAATCATGACTTATGACTCGCCGATTCCAGATCCAAATGCCGTCGATACAGACGCTCTGGCGATAAGCTGGAGAGGGATGCACGCTTACGCGTACCCACCCACCATTCTTCTGCCGAAGATATTGGTGAAGATCAGGGAGGAACCGTGCCTGGTCCTGCTAATAGCGCCGTTTTGGCCCAGCAGAGCGTGGTTCACGGATCTTCTAGATCTGCTGGTGGAGAACCCAGTGCAGTTACCCGATATTCCGAACATAATCTCCCAGGCCAAGGGACGCTTCCTACACGAGCATCCTGAAATGTTCTCGACCTCCATATTCTTCACCCGCGGCATCACAGGCCGCAGCAACCTCTCCTCCTCGGCCTCCTCATCTTCAGACCCCGAAGAGTCGTCACTAGACGAGGAAACCGTGGAGCCGTCCTGGTGGACGGCTCCCATGCCTGACGGACCGGCCACCGCTACTGGACCACCCGGAGGTGGCCGCAGAGAGACAGAACCCGTCAGGCCGGAGCCCGACGGGACTGCCAGGGGGCCGTACGAGACGGCTCCCTCAGTGGCCAGTCCAGAACCCTGTCCAAGGTCAGGGTCCGAACCAAGCATGGGGAGAGACTGCCCTACAGCTTTCGGCAGCAGGGACGACACCAGCGTGGGCAGAACGCTACGTAGGAAGCCCTGCATAGCCGGACCAAACCACGCCGGCGGTGCCATCTCCGCCGCCTCTGGCTGCAGACGTGGAGCGCCCCCAAGGGCCGAAATGGACGCTCCATGATTTGCTTTTGGTCCACCTGACCCCGCGTCAGACCCAGCCAAGTCCTTCTGGGCAAGGAACTTTAACATCATGTCAACCGACCACACTGCACATACATTACACCTATCATCAAAGTTACATTTGGTACACCGAAAGCAGACATGGTCCTTAAACAGGACCCGGACGAACTTGTGGCACTCGTCACATGATGGCGGGGCTGGCTTGGCCTATAAATAAGCACAAACCTACAATAAGCAAGCGGAACGAAACAGAGATGGAAGGCAGACAATTAATTTTCAAATAATTTGACCATAAATTAACTGTAACCCTCCCGCACCCCACCCCGCAACGTTACAGCAACGATCGCATTGATTATGACGACAAGAACGAAGTGGGCAATAATACACCCATACATTGATCCTCAAGGATGTATCACGGAAACAGGAATGATATCGATCATTGCAAACAGATCGTGATAACACGCAAAACTTGAAAATTCCAGTTTTCAGGTACCATTTTAGTACGCAGCACCCAGAATCAGATGCGCGAATTAATGAAAAAAAATTTCTTCACATAAACATCCGAGACACCCGGGTGTGACATCACCCGCTCGGATCTTACGGAGAACGACGTCAGCCGATATTCGTGTTCAAAACACCGTAGCTAATACCTATTTTCATATCTGCCGATCGCCTGTTGGGGTTTAAAGAAGACGATCATCCGGCATATTTCGTTGTTAACATACGTCCCAAATTCTTTGGGGTTAGAAATTAGGACATGCGACGCAGACAAAATTTTAGAGACCTAAGTCTTTTAATTATGGAATAATAAGGAAATATACGACCTGGTTATCATCGGCGGCATCCATATTAATCCAAATATCCTTTGAGAACGCACAAGTTATCACAATTAATTACAGACAAAAAGACTTAGGCTAAAATTCTTTCCAACCGCAAAAAGCATGTATCTCTTGTTGTTATGCAAACAAGAATGAGCTTCATGGTAGATGGGTACTCGGCAGTTGGGAGCCGAGTACCCGGTTCCAAGGAGTCGGTAAAGCTTTCTACGTCTATAGTCCTAGAGCCAGCTGTCAGGGCCAGCTGTATATCAGAAGTAATAGAATAGCAGAAGTAATAGAATGGTGACTATTGATCGAAGGAGAACTCAGTAGCCATCACTATGTGAGTACGACATAGGATTGAAAGTACAGTCAGCCAGTATCTCTCACCAGGAGCATTTCCCAGTTACAGTACATCTCATAAAATAAGAGCTGTTCTGTTGACTATTTTGAAGATAATTGTATTGGAAGACAGTACTGCCTTAGGCAGCCAATACAATTATCTTCAAAATATTCAACAATATGTTTTATTTTGTTTTCAATTGGTAGCAGCCACTGTAGCTGTCTTGTAGACCGGCTGGCTAACTGCGAGCTCTAGACGTATTCCTCTTAGAATGACTTAAATGTTTGACAGGTCTTGTTTAAAAAAATGAAAATCAGACTTCTAGAGCTTATGCATGATGCTTTCATCTATGGTAATAGGGTTCATAGTAAAATAAAGGCCAAAACCGATGGTGAATAGAATAGACATCAATTCTGACCATTATATAACCCTATATTATTTAGTGCCTACTAAACTTACCAGTTTAAGGTATATGTATACACCTGAGCAACAGCAACATTGTGTATATATATATATATATATATATATATATATATATATATATATATATATATATATATATATATATATATATATCAAAAACTTCTTGACAAGGGACCACATGTCCTGGGACTTCATCTGAAAGCAATATTATACTGGGTACCACACTGTGTGGACTCGAGCTCCCATCTATATGGGCAAGCCTACCATCTGAATATGAGAAAGTCGTCACACCACATTTCAATCTTATGTTTTTAATGCTAAATTTTATTTATTAAGATTACTTTGTGAGAGAATATCATTGCGAACCTCATTCTCAGCTTGTTCAAACACACGACCTAGTTGTATCTCAGACGTACGACGAAAGAATAACGTTAATTGATGTGTTACGCGCAAAACGTCATATAAGTTATCCAGCTGTACATGTGTTGGCCGTGTTTTCCCAGATTCAGTCATAGAGGCATCATTTGGTTGGCTGGCTTGCTCCGGTACATTTTGTTTCGGCATCTGGCCTGCTATGGTCCGACTTTGGTTGGGCGGGTATGACTCTTTACCATGACCTTGCGGAAGCTGCTGGTATGCCTCTTTCAGAGAACTATGCTGTAAATGTGGGTACAATTCTTTAAGAGGTCCATGCGGTGGTGCATACAATTCCCTACCCTGAACATGCGACGATGGTGGATATGACTCCATTTGAGAAGCTATTTGATACGATGGCAAACCTTGCATGTCATGGATCAACTCTCGCCTTTGATTATGTGGAAATGCGGACAGCTGCATCTCATGCATTGCAGATGCTTGTGAGGGACGGAAAGATGTAGCTACATCATGATCTTTTGTTGAATCGGAAAAAGCTGCCATGGTATAGTTCTGTCCCATGGCATGGTAATTATTTGTGGTACCTGGGGGACCGGCCAAGTTAACTCTTTTAGCCATCTCATTGAATGTGCTATCAATAAACTTATTCCATTCTGTCCACTCTGGAGTATTTTGCTGCATCTGAGACACATTTGGTGGTAATTCAATGTGTGGCTGCTCAGAAGACCTGTGATCTATTACTGGCATTTGTTTGCCATCTCCAATGGCACCTTCGGTGTCATCTGATATATTCTCTGATGTCACTGTCTGAAGTAACTGTGCAATATCATCAGGTACTATATCTGGTAATTTTTTGCTACAAGCTGCCTTCTCGGCATCAGGCTTCTTCTCAATGGTTTTGGTAGTAAAAGTTAAGCTATGTCTTTTTCGGAAGCTTTGTAGCCAGCCATTAGACCCCTTGAAGTCATTCATTCTCAGTTCCCGCGCATACTCTCGTGCTTTCTGCTGACACATAGCTCCCGTTACAGGGATACCGCCATCAGTAAGTCTCTTATACCATTGCCACGTTAAGAGGTTGATTTCTTCATTTCCGGTTTGTAAAGTGTAAGCGCGCATCCGTCCTAAGGGTTTAGTAGTGCCGGATTGTTTGTATATCTGTTTTTTCCTGCGAATAATGTTGCGTACCTGTCTCCTGCCGATTCCATACTTGATTGCTAACTTCCTCAGACTTTGACTCTCAGCATCCACGAGTAGGTCGACTTTTTCATCTGTCGAAAGCTCTTTGCGTTTTGGTCGGGGCTTGGATAACATTTTGGTGCATGTGCGTTTTGGTAATAACTTGGAGAGTGAACTCAATGATGTTGATGACCATGCAGCATCATCTGCCATAGTACCATCCACAACATCTGTAGATATTTCACTAGCGCTATTGTCAATAGCGGTGTGGTAAGTAGCTGAGGCAGTTGTATTATCGGAGGTTGTGTGCTCACTACTCGAGACGGAGATAGCGCTTGCAGAAGGCTGACACGTTTCGGATGCATCATCTTTAGAATGACTGGCAGAACCTTGTGAAGACATCACAGAAACATCAATTTTTATCACCTGGAGCAGATGACCACGTCTCTGTTAATCCTTATCTGAAAATACAAGACAATCTTAATGTAGACACAATAATTTGTAATGTTACCTAGTAATATAAATCAGGGGTTGAAATTACGTCTAGGCTGCCCACTTGCCTATGTGGTCAAAAATAGCCTCTGCAGTGATCATGAGAAATCTAGAGCCAGTCATTCGGATTCCAGTGGTAAATTTTCAAAAATAGTTTTCTCTTGGTCTGCAAATGGTCAATTCTTGCGAGAAATTTAATTTTCTTTACCAAATCTGACGATTAAACGGCTTAATTAGGAGTTAACAACTTTTTCCTTTCTTTTTTTTATTTTTTTACAAAATACAATACAAATCCCCTCGATTCCCGCTTTTGTTGAAATGAAATGTAAGGAATTTAGGCAATTCAATTGTCTGCTCCATATAACTGATATATGTGCCTGTATTAGTGTTTGTTGTAAGGAATTAACATCAAGTTTACAAATTTTGTATCTTTCAAGGGTGATCTCAAACGAAACAGGAATGATTTCGGAAAACTTTCGGAAAATCAGAGATGGCTGCCAAAACATTGACCTATCAAAATTCTGAATGAAATTTCCAGAGGCTACGACAATAGGATCCTTCCAGCTGAGTTTGGTTTAAATTTCCCAAGCGATTAATGAGGAGTAGCATTTTATATGAATTCCCATTTTTCAGAAAATCCAAGATGGGCACCATCAAAATCAAGCCATAAAAATTCTGTATACTTGTTCTGAAGCGTATCGGCCTAGGGTTCTACCAGCTGAGTTTGGTTGAACCCGGTCAAGCGGTTAATGATTAGTAGCCTTTCAACTGATTTCCCAAAATGTTCAGAAAATCCCAGATGGCCACCAGAAAAATTGACAAATCAGAATTTTGTATACAAGTTCTGAAGCCTACCGACCTAGGCTCATTCCAGCTAGTCTGGTTGAAATCGCCCAAACAGTTAATAAACAATTTTCAGCCATTTTTCGGAAAATTCAAGAAGGTAACAGTGACCTGGAACTTTGACCTCATGACCTCAATATCATTGTTAGGGTTCATACAGCCATCAGATATTTTCATTCAAGAACTTTTCATGGCCACAATTTCAAGATTTTCAAGAGCCCAATACCAGCCTGGACATGGGGGTCGTAAATGAAGGGAGAGGGCTGGGATTTGGAATCCCCTGACAATACATGAATTCCTTGACAATACAACTCATAAGGCATTCCGAAAGACATATAATGCCAAAGTTTTAATATTAGATACTCTGAAAAGGCAATTCCTTCATAGCATGGTGACGGACATTTTGAAAATGGTTTTGCTGATGATGTCTGTTACTGTCAAGTGCAGCAACAATTTTCAGCATGACTATTCAAGCCTTGTCACACCAATGTCTAGAGATTAATTGTTACAAAGCCAGTATTAGAAAGGCTGGTGTACAGTTTGTAAACACCATTGCTGAAGACCATTGCTGTCATAGACAGTGCTGTTGCTGTTATACAATTGACAGCAACAGCTTACACAACAGCTGTTAAGCAACAGCTTAGCGCATTATTTCCAGTTAAATGCGTTAATAAGATTCGCTTCTTATCAATTTATTATTATTAGCTCACCTGGCTATCAATATCAGAGGACACAATATCTTACCTATTTTGCTAGGTTAGGAAAACGGTTAACCCTTTAGCCATCATATCAGCCAAAAACGGCTTCGGCAGTGGTCTTGAGAAATGTCCATTTGCAGACCAAATGAAGACTATTTTTGAAAAGTTTACCATTGGAATGACGGACTCTTTTTAACGAGCCAGTCATTCCAGTGGTAAATTTTCCAAAATAGTCTTGGTCTGCAAATAGACATTTTCTATGAGAAAATTGAACTTTTCTTAAATTCAATGGTTAAATGGTTAATTAATGTGCAATTGGAGTTTTATTTCCACCATCCATTGACATATGACAGCTTTTATTACCATAATAGATAAAAATGTAATTAACAGGTTAACCTTTTCCCTGCAACTGCTGCCTAAATATTTAAGATATGTATTGTGTACTCTGATACCTATGCTGTTAAAATATTTTGAAATGTATTTGATTCATTGAAAGTTGTTGCTGACTAAGTCAGCTATGACCAAGTCAAATTATTTTTTAAATAAACTGCAGCATCGCGAACTTGGCCATTCAGCAAGATGTACACGTGTTAAAAGGATGGTTTGGAATATACTCGGTTGAACCTGCTATAAAGACCATCTGTATTAACCCTTCTTAAATTAGTTTAACGGAAAGCCAATGTTGCCTAAGGCACAACGGCTTCGCGTCAAATTAATTTCAAAATATTCAACAAAATAAGTTTTATATCATAAAGAATAAACTTTTTCCAGGATTTATGGGTGAAATGGTTAAGAGACCACCTGCCTTAAAGACTATTTTCTTCATTTGCTAAATCCAATTAAGCAATGTATTTGAAACTTTATTAGCCCTTTAATGGTCAAACCAGCGAAAACTTGCCTCTGCAGTGGCCTTGAGGAATGTCGATTTGCAGGCCAGCATGAGTATTTTTGAAAATTTACCACTGGAATAACATTCCAGTGATACATTTTCAAAATGGTCCATATCTTGGCTTGCAAATAGACATAACCTGAAATTTTTGTTTTACTGAAAAAGCATGACCATTAAAGGGTTAAGAAACCAGCTACCATAAGAGGCTGTCTTCTGATTCTCACTTGAGGCGTGTCTTAATACAAGTTTGACTGCATGTCATCAATTTCTGTTGTTAGTACTGATGTCTTCTATTTTTGCTTAAATATTGTTCAAAAGAACCTTTGCAAGATCAACCATTTGACTGAAAGTCATTGGAAGTGGCACTGATTGATGTAAAACTCCATAAAGATTAGTTGAGTTGTAAATGTTCCAGGTGAGCGACACAGGCCACTTGGGCCTCTTGTTTAGATTACTTCTCATTATGTTGCAACAGGCAATAATAGTTTATAGATACAGATTGATTTATAGGACAGAGAGAAATATATTCATCCTCATTTAGCAAATCATGTGTCACAAAATTAAGTGAATTGTTTTTTAATAGTAAAATGACTGAAGATAGAAATCATTAATATTGTGCAAGTTAATAACCTCGTAGTAAGACATAACAATACAGGTGTAAAACTTAAGTTACTACATCTATCCTGTGTAAAAATCTCCATCAAGCTCAATCACACGGGTGTACCGTAATTACTGTTTACTGCTCAAAAGGCAAAGGTGGATAATATAGTGTTTAAATGGCAATTAAATGGAAAAGTAAAATGTATTTCTGTATAGCCAGTCATATGATCAGGAAAAGGTTTCAGAAATACATTTTTCATTCTCCTACATGAGGGTAATTTCTATGAATAAGAGTATTTTCCCTTGGCACATACTGACAAGTAAATAGCTAAATTACTGGTATATCATCCACGATATCATCAATATCATATCATTTCATGTTCAAAGAAAGAGACAATTGCAGCAGACTTAAGATAAACATATCATGACCCTACATTGTGGAGATAAAAACTGAAAACACTAGTATTGTACACAGTATAAAACAAATATAGGGGCTGTAGGAATACATCGAAGCAAAAAACTGTCATGTTTGGACATGTCAGACAAAATATCTGAAGAATACAAGACTAGGCATTTGCATAGATGAGACGAGGATAGAAAACGGCAAGAGAAGATTAGGCTTAAAATGAAGTGTCATAGACATAATACATCAACACATCCTAACCGCAGTACCAGGGCATTTTTAGTCTTCAATAATCTGAAAAGACAGACAAATCATAGGAAGAAGACTACCAATAATTCCTAGAAAGAAATATGTTGGTTTGAGACATGTTCTTAGTATATTGTGAAAGTACTACAACTAAGTAAACTGACAGACAAATCATAGGAAGACTACCAATAAGTTCTAGAAAGAAATATGTGGGTTTGAGACATGTTCTTAGTATATTGTAATGAAGGTGCTACAACAGTTAAGTAAACTGACAGACAAATCATAGAAAGAAGACTACCAATAATTTCTAGAAAGAAATGTGTGGGATTGAGAAGTTTTTTTAGACAATTGTGATGAAGGCACTACTTAATAGGAAATGTTACAAATGAATCAGATAGACGTTTTTAGCCCACCTGGCCAAAATGGCCAAGTGAGCTTATGCCGAGGCGACCGTTGAGTAGTGCGAAAACACTAATATTAGTACCCGGGGAGATACTACGCAATCCCCATACATAGGATGGTAACATCGAGAGTGATGGCATGAACTTGTCCTATAGTGCAGTTTATAGTTGCTTTCAGAATGTACGATTTACATTTACGAGTAATCAACAGAACACACAGTTCAAAAGACAACAATCTGGAATCCTGTTGCTTGAACTTGCTTCATTTTCTTTAATTAGACGTGACAAATGAATCAAAAAGGAAAAATTATTACACCGCCTGACCTTGTTATTAATTGAAATGGCTAACTCTAGCATGTATCTAGAATTAAAAAGAATTACGTTCACTCATTATTGCCTAACACTCTGCAACTAAATATATACTTGGTATTTCACGACAGACTCAGGGTCTGCAGTGAAAGAAAGAAAATTATATAATGATTCAACGGAGTAACTAGCTGGTTTTCTCAGTGACAAAGGTGTTACCTTGCTATTGTTATCTTGTTTATCGTAGCGCTTTGTGTTGTGATTGGTAATTATTCGACACATGCATGACACGATAGGATATAAACACAATGAACACAAGCATGAATCGATTATAATTATACTCAACTCATGTACTGCTAAAATGCAACGGAAAGGAACACACTTCAGATTTTAAACAAACATGGAATTTGTGACGATTTTCCAATTTTTCCTCAATTACACCGTAAAATTTGCGATGTTAAAAATAAATCTTGTTGAAACCACTACACCACGGACACTGTGAGTCTTGGTCATGTCAACCTGTTTACCAGTGGAGGATTTGTGCCAATAACTGGATGCATTCCACAATCCACCGTGAAATAGTGTCTTTGATGCCCGGCCATGGGGTTCAATATAAGACAACCATAACGAACTAAGGTCTGTTCGCCATTCCTGGGTACGTTGCTTGTACCGGTTTAATGCGTGGACCGGACACCATACCTTTGAGCTAGGGTCATATCTAGTCAAAGCTGGTAAAACTGACCTGGATATTTCAATTACTGATTCTTGGCCATGAAATTAACCCTAGGTAGAAGCCCCCTTCCCCTGTAACCACATAACGGTCTGGCTCGGCAGATAAGGCGTGAATTTCACCTATACGCCTTGCCGAGGCCGCAACTATTAGAAATAGTTTTAAGTGTCAACATTTTCATAGAAATGGAACTTAGTGGTTCAAAGGGTGTAGCACTAGAGATAAACTCTAAGCCGGAATCACTGGTGATTTTCTCGGTCTTAGATTACCCATGCCTTTGATTAAAGTATTCAAATTACATACTTCATCACTTCTCCTATTAGCCAAGTAAGGGATAACAGACATTAAAGCTGACTTATAGCCAGCAATAGAATTAGGCTTACGGCTGTAGACATCATACAGGTGACAGAGGAAATCTGCTACTACCTGAATAGATGAATCCATTGGATTAATACATCTTTCTGAGCATCATTCTGCAAACATGTTGATTTTATAATTATATGCTCTGGAGGTTGACCCCCTTCTGGCTTTTGCCATAAACTGAAGAAAATTTCAATTTCCCTTTCTCCGAGATCTAACAATACTTACCATTACATTACTCATTGATAATAAAGCTATCCTGATAGCTGGCTCTAGGAATCTAGATTTAGTAAGCTTTACAGGCTCCAGGAACCAGGTACCCGGTTCCCAACAACCGGGTACCCGCCTGCCAGAAACACTCATATTGTTTGCATAGCTACCAAACAAGAGAATACCCATGGCTTGCCTCCGTGGGGCTGGGAGGCAGGGTCTGCAATGTAATGGTAAGTATTGTTAGATCGTGGAGAAAGGGAAATTGAAATTTCCTTCATTCTCCTTCGATCAATACTTACTATTAGATTACTCATTGATAACACCAGATTTAGTCGGTAACCTGGTGGGAAGGGGTAAGCCATACAAAGCCTCTTTTGCCCATGGAGAAAGAACTTAGACCTAAACTTGACATACAGAGACCTAAAAGGACTGACAAGTTCTGGGACCAAATCACATTTGGATCACTGCTTTCACACACCCCTCCCCACCCCTTCTAAAAAAGAGAGAGAATTCACAAGCATGCATCTCGCCTGAAACACAAATGTGCGAAGGTTAACACCTCTTTACACATATAAGCCTGGGAATCAGCATGAATATATAAGATGAATGATCATGATATATAAACATAATACAAAAAACTATCAAACTTTAATTGCCTCATGAATTATGGATTCCAGACGTGGAGCCATCAACCAACACACTTTCGACCAAATGTGTCCCATACGGTTGAATTCCTCTCGCTTGACCATGTCTGTTATTACTACTTTTGCTTTTCAAAGTTATGAATAGGAGATGAGCAGTGTGGCCACTAGACTATCGTTTCAAAACAGCTAAAGCGAGTGGATTGGCGGAGTCTGACATGTCCCTCATATAGTAATCCGTAAAAAGAGGACTCAAAGTTCCATTGTGCAATGGCCATGATGTCCTCTAATGGGACACCATTGAATAGGGTGGTTGAGGTGGCTATTCCTCCAACATCGTGAGCCCTAGCACATTGCAACGGGTGCCCAGTCGCAATCTCGTGGGTAGTCTGAATGCATTTGACCACCCAACCAGAGATAGTATCCATGGATGCGGCGCCATATATGGCTTCTTAAGGCAGATCTACAGATGTCTATCATTTGACTGTAGAAAGTCTGTCCGTTTTTCGTACTTGGTCAAAGCGCAGACTGGACACCAGGCACTGACATCACGATCAAACCTTGTTAGCTTTGGTATAATGATCGGTTTGCCGGGATATTTCAAAGATTGATTCTTTGACATAGTCTGCTCTTGGCAGCAATCGCAGACCCTCTCCGGAGACAATAAATCGATCCCTCTCTGCTGAAAGTGCATGGATCTCACTGCGCCTTGTTGCTGAGGAAGCTGCCAATAGAAAAAATGCCTTTAGAGTCAGATGCTTTAGACTAGCCGAACCCAAAGGTTCAAAAGGGTACTTGGCCAGTACATTAAGCACCAAAGATAGACTCCAGGCTGGAATGACTACTTGTTGTCTCGGTCAGAGATTGCTCATTCCATTCACCATCACATTTAACTGGGCCACCTCTGGACTATCCCTGTTGGCTAAACAAGGGATAACTGATGCCAAAGCCGACTTGTATCCAGAAATTGTGACAGGAGCCAGTCCTGTAAAGAACAGCTCACAGAGAAAGTCTGCTATTTGCTGAATAGTGGATTGAAAGAGATCAATACCCTTTCTTCACATCACTCTGCAAATTTGTTAACCATGTGGTTATATGACTTGAAGGTTGACCTCCTCGCAGCTGCGATGAAACTCACAGCCTGTTGAGAAAAGCCTTCCGACGTGGATCGTTGTTTGATAACATCCACGCTGTCAATTTGAATATTTCGGGCCACTCATGTAGGAAGCAGCCCTTGGCCTGGGAGATTATGTTCAGAATCTCGGGCAGCTGCACTGGATTGTCCACCAGCAGATCCAGATCTGTGAACCACGCCCTGCTGGACCAAAATGGCGCTATTAGCAGGACCCGGCACGGCTCCTCCCTGATCTTCACCAAAACCTTCGGTAGAATGGTGGGCGGATAAGCGTAAGCGTGCATCCCTCTCCAGCTTATCGCCAGGGCATCTGTATCGACGGCATTTGGATCTGGAATTGGCGAGACATAAGTCATGATTTGAGCACTTTCCTTTGTGGCGAACAAGTCCACGTTTGGTTTGCCCCAATGCTTGAAGATCCTTTGTAGAACTGGAGGGTTGAGAGACCATTCTGTTTGCAGAATTCTCTGCGAGACAAAGCATCTGCCAGAATGTTCAATTGCCCAGGAATGTGAGCTGCTTTCAAAACAACTGAGTAATTCCAGCACCATTGAATCAAGTGCCATCTTCATACACAGTGTGGGAGACCTAGTCCCGCCTTGGCGATTTATGTATGATACTACTGTCGAATTGTCCGACCGTATCAATATCACCTTGCCCCTGACTTCTGGAAGAAACTTGTCCAATGCCAGTTCCACTGCCGTCATTTCCAACAGATTGATATGCAGCTGACTCTCTTGGAGAGTCCATGTGCCCGAAAAATGTTGTTCTCCCAGGCAGCCCCACCACCCCTCCAGCGATGCATCTGTGTACACGGACAGCTGGGGGTGGGGTAGGTGAAGCGAAACTCCTACTAGCTCCTTCCACCATACAAGATGCGACATTATTGGCTCCAAAACTGGTACCAGCTTTGACAGGGGTTCTGTTCTCTGCTTCCACAGAGACATCAGATACAACTGGATAGGTCTTAGCATTAGAGCAGCATACCGCATTAGAGCAGCATACGGGATTACCTGCTCCACGGAGACCATCATCTGAAGAAACCTCGCCTGAATGTGGTTTCCCACTCGAGAACTCTTGAGGATGCCTAACAGACACCACTCTGGGCTCGGATGGGTAAACCCTGCCTTCCTCGAGATCGAATCGCATCCCCAAATAAACGAAGTGCTGAGTGGGTGTCAACTCAGATTTCTCCCTGTTGACTATCCAGCCTAGATCTGAAAGCAATTTCAGAGTCAGAGCAGTAGCCACTTCTAACATGGCTGGCGTGTCCACCTTCTCTCTTCTGAGAAACGCCGTCACTGCTAGGACCACTCTGGTGAAAACTCTTGGGGCTGTCGACAGGCTGAATGGGAGGACTACAAACTCCCATACCTGATTCTGAAAAGCGAATCTCAGAAACCTGTGACAACTCCTGTTCATTGGAATGTGGAAATATGCATCTTTCAGATCGATTGACACACACCACCTTCCTTTCCTCAATCGTGCCATTACCGATCTCGGAGTTTCCATCTGAAACCGAGGCATATGGATAAACCAATTCAATGGCCTGAGATTGAGTACGGGTCCCCACCCCCTGTGCTCTTGGGAACAAGGAACATGTTTGAATAGAAGCCCCGGTTTGCTGGTTTTATTGCTCCCTTCTGAAGCAAACCCGACACTTCATTTTGAATGGCTTCTAACTTGCATGGTTCCCTTGGTACGGGTGTCCAGACAGGTGCCAAAGACAGATTCTGTGGTGGAAAATCCCACCACTCCGGCATGTACCCCTGGGATAACCATCCCAGGACCAGACTGTCTGACGTCACACCTCGCCAAGCCTCGATGAAACGCATGAGCCTTCCACCCACTATAGGTGCATTGACGCCTAATGCGGATGTCTGGCTCGCGATCCGCTCTCCCCCCTCAACCCCCTCTTAACGAGAGAGAGAACCATTTTGGTCTTGGCTTGGCTGGTTTAACTGGCACCGCTGTTCAGGCGCGGTCCAGACGGATATGAATGGAGCTACCATACCCTCAGGTACGATCTGCTCCCTTCCTTCCGCCCTTGGAGTTACCCTTGCCCTTCCCGCCTCTCGGGTGATCAGGACCACTACGCTGGGCAGGAGCCTCCACAACCTTCCTCGTCTTCTTAGCCACCGGCGGCTGAGAAGGCCCAGCAAGAGCAGGAGCTGGCTTGGCTTTCGCCTTACTCTAATGCTTCTTCTAGGTAAGTTGACCAGTTAGCGGTTTCACAACAGCCCCTTGTGCATGCGCCTGATGCACTAGCTCCAGCTGAAGGTTAACCGCTAACCGACTCTGCGCAATGTTAGCCGTTTCCTCTAGGATGGCCCGTGCTAGGGTCGTTCAGCAAACTCTCCCCAACAGCCGTAGCCAGCCGCATATGGTCAAGGACCATCTGCCTTCTGGAATTAGTTACACGCGCCTGCACCCTGGTCAATGCGTCCATGGACATCACAAGGCGGTCGTTAACGCAAGAAAGCGCAACAGGTAGCACAGGGTGGCCTACCCCAGCTTCAGCCCACAGCGACTGAAGCAAGCGATAGGAGTGATTGACAGAATTCATTGCTGCCCTCACTCCCTCATCTCAAAGGGACAGGACTTCCTCATTGTGTGCTTGGGATTTGTCCACAAGCGCCTGAGCGGGACACTCCAGCACTCTGGACCCCAAGTATTCAACGGTCATCCTCAGTGACCGCCGGGACCACACCATACCGTTCGTACTCCCCTCTGGGGATACGGCACCTTGCCCACACCTCCCTAGAGGCTGCAGGGAGCTGGCTCTTGGTCAAGAGTTGCTTGCTATATAAATAGCCTCGAGCAACTCCTTGAACCGTGGAACCAGTCCAATGGACTGGATCCGAGGCGCAGGCAAGACCCCTGTCCAAGTCGATGCAACCGATGGACGGGCCATGTCTTCCTCGGTCGTGGCTGAAACCACGGACGGGTCCACCCTGGCAAGCCAAGCCAGAGCATCGGACCAGTCTGTCTCCGAAGAAGACACCCCCATGAACACATCACCCGTTGATGTATTCACGGGTCTACCAGCAACTGCCTCCTGGCACAGTTCCGCCGCCACCCCATGAAAGAAGTTCAATGGAGTAGGCCTGCACAGAAAACCGTGCGGACCTGTAGCGGTTATGAAACCATGCCCATACACCGTTGCCAACGGCACCCCACGTGTGGCCGCTGGACCAGGTGAGATAGGTGAGTACCAAGCCTGGCCAGCAACACCCGTCACTGTATCGGTTGGTGGCAAACCAGCCAGCACTGGATGGGTGCCCAGTACCGGTGTAGCCTCAACCACAGGCGGAGCGGCTGCCAAGGCTTGCGCCAAGCCAGACAGATGGAGGTTGGTTCCGTCCGTCCTGGACGGAATCAACCTCCATGCTGTCCACCCGCAGAATCATAGGCCGCAACAACCTCTCCTCTTCAGCCTTCTCATCCTCAGACCCCGAAAAGTCGTCACCGGATGAAGAAGCACTGGAGCCTCATTCTCAGACCCCGAAGAGACGTCACCCGATGAAGAAGCACTAGAGCCGTCCCAGCGAACGGCTCCCATGCCCGACTACCGCTACTGGACCACCCGGAGGTGGCCACTGAGAAGCAGTACCCGCCAGGCCTGGAGCCCGACGGGACCGCCAGGGAGCCATATGAGATGGCCCCCTCGGTAACCAGTCCAGAACCCTGTCCAAGGACAGGATCCATACTGGACATGGAGAGATTGCCCTACAGTCTTCGGTATCAGAGACGACACCAGCGTGGGCAGGATGCTATGCAAGAATGCAAGAAGCCTTGCATAGCGGGCCCAAACCATGCCGGGGGTGCCATCTCCGAACCCTCCAACTGCAGACGAGGAGCGCCCCCAGGGGCCGAAACGGACGCTCCTCAATTTCTTTTCGAACCGCCTGACCCTGCGTCAGACCTAGCCAAGCCGAAAAGGACGCTCCTCGATTTCTTTTCGAACCGCCTGACCCTGCGTCAGACCTAGCCAAGTCCTTCTGAGCAAGGAACTCGACAGGCCACACCGACATTACACCTATTACCAACATTACATTTCGAACATCGAAAACAGACATGGTCCTTAAACGTGACCTTGATGAATTTGTGACACTCTGGGCAAGATGGCAGGGTAGGCTTGGCCTGACAACAAGCACAAACCTAAAATAAGCAAGCAGAACGAAGCAGGAATGAAAGGCAGACAAATCATTTTCAAAAATTTTGACAATAAATTAAGTTAACCCTCTGGCACCCCACACCTGCAATGTTACAACCAAGATCACGTAAGCTGGCGACAAGAACGATAGCGGGCCAATAATACACACATGAATTGATCCTGAAGGATGTATAAACACGGAACCAGGAACCATATCGAATACATTCACAGTATATTTAAGAATTTATTTCAAAATTATATTACTCAAATGAAAGCCAAAACGATATGTGAAGGAACAACACAATGAATTAACATACTGCTGTAGAACACAGTAAAACCGCAGAACACACATCTTAAAAGGAAGAATTTTGAAATCATTGATTAATGCAAACAGATCGTGATTACACGCAAAGCTTGACATTAAAGTTTCTGGCCCAAAACGCACGGAGCACCAGGAATAAGATGCGCGAATTAATGAAACATTTCCTTCACCAAAATAATCCGAGAAATAAAAGGGTGTGATGTCACCCGCTCCGACCATACGGTTGAACGACGTAAGCCAATTTTTAGTGTTAAACAAGAGCTCCGCAAACGGCGCATAATACCCCGCCATGATGACAAACTAATAAATGACAGCTATCAGAAAATATTTATTTCTTCCTCAGACCAGTAATCCTTATTAAGTGTCAAAGTGATCCGTTAAATGGTCAAGGAGGTATCGTCCGGAAACCAATTTTCAAGATAGCTGCCGCTGACCATATTGGATTTTGGATTATCGTAAATTTCAATAGGTTTCTTCACCAGACATATTCCAACAACCCTAGGAAGTGATCCGATAAATGGTAACAGAGATATCATCCAGAAACCAACTTTCAAGATGGCAGCCCGTGGCTGACGGCCATCTTGGAGTTTGGATCAGTGTCGATTTCGATAAGTTTCTTCCTCAGACCTAGTTCAACCACTATGAAGTTTCAAATCAATCCGATAAACGGTAACAGAGTTATCATCCGGAAACCAATTTTCAAGATGGCCACCGGTGGCCATCTTGGATTTCGGATCATCGTCGATTTCGATAGGTTTCTTCCCCAGACCTAGTCCAACCAACCTATGAAGTTTCAATGCGATCCGACAAACGGTAACAGAGTTATCATTCAGAAACCAATTTTCAAGATGGCCACTGGTGGCCATCTTGGATTTCGGAGCATCGTCGATTTCGATACATTTCTTCCAAAGACCTAGTCCAACCAACCTATGAAGTTTCAATGCGATCCGACAAACGGTAACAGAGTTATCATTCAGAAACCAATTTTCAAGATGGTCACTGGTGGCCATCTTGGATTTCGGAGCATCGTCGATTTCGATACATTTCTTCCAAAGACCTAGTCCAACCACCCTATGAAGTTTCAATGCGATCCGCCAAACGGTAACGGCGTTATCATGCAGAAACCAATTTTCAAGATGGCCGCCGGTGGCTGGCGGCCATCTTGGATTTCGGATCATCGTCGATTTCGATAGGTTTCTCCCCAAGACCAAGTCCAACCACCCTATGAAGTTTCAATGCAATCCGACAAACGGTAACGGAGTTATCATCCGGAAACCACTCTGCCGCCTGCACACCCAGGCTTTACATAATACCCCGGGGTATAAAAACCGTAAGCCAATGCCAAGTTTCATATTACTGACCGATCGCCGTTGGGATTTAAAGGAGGCGATCTAATCTGGCATATTTCGTTGTAACCACACGTCCCAGTTCTGGGGTCAGAAAATGGGACATGCAACACAGACAAAATTTCAGAGACAAGTCTCCATATAGCTAGATAAATAACAAGAAAGGATACGACCTGAGAATCAGAGGCGCCTTTCATAGTAAATCCAGGAGTTCCAGAAACGAAACAGCAAATAGGCACACAGAAAAACACAAAGAAAACTAAGATTTCCCAACGCAAAAAAGCAATGTATCCTCTTGTTGCTATGCAAACAAGAATGAGTGTCTCTGGCAGGCGGGTACCCGGTTGTTTCGAACCGGGTACCAGGTTCCAGGAGTCGGTAAAGCTTACTAAATCTAGATTCCTAGAGCCAGCTATCAGGATAGCTGTATTATCAGTTAGTAATGTAATGGTAAGTATTGATCGAAGGAGAATGAAGGAAATTTAAATTTCCCTTTCTCCGAGATCTAACAATACTCACCATTCTGTTACTTCTGATATACAGCTGGCCCTGACAGCTGGCTCTAGGACTATAGACTTAGAAAGCTTTACCGAATCCTTGGAACCGGGTACTCGGCTCCCAACTGCCGAGTACCCGTCTACCATAGAGCTCATATTGTTTGCATAGCCACCAAACAAGAGAAATCCATGGCTTGCCTCCATGGGGCTGGGAGGCTGGGTCCGTAACAGAATGGTGAGTATTGTTAGATCTCGGAGAAAGGGAAATTTAAATTTCCTTCAATCAATACTCACCATTCTGTTACTTCTGATATACACCAGATTTGGTCAGTAACCTGGTGGGAAGGGGCAAGCCATAAATGCTACTTTAGCCCCTTGGAGAAAGAATTAGACTTAAACTTGACTAACGGATACCTAAAAAAGGACCGTCAAGTTAACGGAACCGAATCACATTCGCATCACTGCCCCCACCCCCTTTTTTCTCCTAAGAAAAGGGAGAGAACTCACGAACATGCATCTCGCCTGAAAACACAAATATGTCAAGAGGGTTAACTGCTCTTTGCATATACACATGTATTAGCCTGGGAATGAGCATGAATATATAAAATGAATGAACATGACATATAGACATAATACAAAAAACTCTCAATCTTGAATTACCTCATGATAAATGGACTCCAGACGTACCGCCTCCAACCATTCACTTGTCCGGCCATCAGTGACACAATCTGGTTGTCATCCTCTCGCTCGACCATGTCTGCTTTTAAATTCTTTACGTACCAAAGTTCCCAGGCTAATACATATATATATATATGCAAAGAGCAGTTAACCCTCTTGGCATATTTGTGTTTTCAGGCGAGATGCATGTTCGTTGGGTTTGCCCCAATGCTCGAAGATCCTTCGTAGAACTGGAGGGTTGAGGGACCATTCTGTTGGCAGAATTCTCTGTCTGCGAGACAAAGCATCCGCCAGAATGTTCAATCGCCCAGGAATGTGAGCTGTTTTCAAAACAACCGAGTAATTCCTGCACCATTGAATCAAGTGCCACACTTTGATACACAGCGTGGGTGACCTGGTCCCGCCTTGACGATTTATGTATGATACTACCGTCGAATTGTCCGATCATATCAATATCACCCTGCCCCTTGACCATTGGAAGAAACTGTTCCAACGCCAGTTCCACTGCCATCATTTCCAACAGATTGATATGCAGCTGGCTCTCCTGGAGAGTCCATGTGCCCGAGACCTGGTGTTCTCCCAGGCAGGCACCCCACCCCTCCAGCGATGCATCCGTGTACACGGACAGCTGGGGGTGGGGTAGGTGCAGCGAAACCCCTACTAGGAGATTCTGACGCTTTTTCCACCATACAAGATGCGACATTATTGGCTCCAAAACTGGCACCAGACATCAGATACAACTGGATAGGTCTTCGCATTAGAGCAGCGTACGGGATCACCTGCTCCATGGAGACCATCATGCCCAGCATCTGAAGAAACCGCCACGCCTGAATGTGGTTTCCCACTCGAAAACTCTTGAGTATGGCTAACAGAGACACCACTCTGGGCTCTGACGGGTAAACCCTGCCCTCCTCGAGATCGAATCGCATCCCCTAATAAACGAAATGTTGAGTGGGTGTCAACTCGGATTTCTCGTTGTTGACTATCCAGCCTAGATCTGAAAGTAACTTCAGAGTCAGAGCAGTATCCATGTCCAACCTGGCTGCCGTATCTGCTTTGATCAGCCAATCGTCTATGTAGGTGTGTAGCGCCAATAAACTCCCATACTTGATTCTGAAACGCAAATCTCAGAAACCTGTGACAACTCCTGTTCATTGGAATGTGGAAATATGCATCTTTCAGATCGATCGATACACACCACATTCCCTTCCTCAATCCTGCCATTACCGACCTTGGCGTTTCCATCTGGAACCGAGGCGTATGGATAAACCAATTTAATGGCCTGAGATTGAGTACAGGTCTCCATCCCCCTGTGCTCTTGGGGACAAGGAACATATTTGAATAGAAGCCTGGAGTGTTCTGGTTTGCTGGTTTTATTGCTCCCTTCAGAAGCAAACCTGACACTTCGTTTTGAATGGCTTCTAACTTGTCTGGTTCCCTTGGTACGGGTGTCCAGACAGGTGCCAAAGACAGATTCTGTGGCGGAAAGTCCCACCACTCCGGCATGTATCCCTGGGATAACCATCCCAGGACCAGACTGACGTCACACCTCGCCAAGCCTCGACGAAACGCATGAGCCTTCCACCCACTATAGACGACTCGACTACTAACGGGGTTGTCCAGCTCGCGATCCGCTCCCCCCCCCCCTCTCTTGACGAGAGAAAGAACGATTTTGGTCTTGGCTTGGCCGGTCTAACTGGCACCGCTGTTCCTGTCGCACAGCTGCGGTCCAGGCGAATACGAAGGGAGCTCTCGTACCCTCAGGTACGATCCGCTCCCTTCTTTCCACCCTTTGAGGACTTACCCTTCCCCTTGCCCTTCCCGCCTCCAGGGCGATCAGGAGCAACATTGGGGAGGGTAGGGGCCTCCACAACCTTTCTGGCTTTCTTCGCCGGCGGCGGCTGAGAAAAGCCAGACGAAGCAGCAGCCGCACTAGGCTTAGCTTTCGCCTTGCCTTTATGCTTCTTCTGCTTCTTGGAAGGTTGAACAAGTGTGTGCGCTTGCCGCACTAGCTCCAGCTGTAAGTTTACCGCCAACCGATTCTGCGCAATGCTAGCAGTGTCCTCTAGGATGGCCCGCGCCTGGCCACCGAAGATGCTAGGACCTGTCAGGGGCGTCTCAAGAAGACGCTCCCTGACGGCCGTAGCTGGACGCATATGGTCAAGAACCATTTGCCTCCTGTAACACGCGCCTGCACCCTTGCCAGAGCGTCCATTGACAGCACCAGGCCATCATTGACGCATGAAAGCACCACAGGTGGCACAGGGTGGCCTGCCCCCGCTTCAGCCCACACCGACTGAAGAATGCGATAAGAGTGGTTGACAGCACTCATAGCTGCCCTCACACCCTCATCACAAAGGGACAGGACTTCATCGTGGTGTCCCTGGGATTTGTCCACCAGTGCCGGGGCAGGGCCACCCGCTCCAGCACTCTGGACACCCGGGGGGAATACGACACCTCGCCCGCACCTCCCTGGAGGCCGCAGGGAGCTGGCCCTTGGTCATGAGCTGCTTACTATAAATAGCCTCTAGCAACTCGATAAACTGTGGATCCAGTCCAATGGACTGTATCCGGGCTGCGGGCAAGATCCCTATCCTAATCGATGCAACCGACGGACGGGGCACATCCTCCTCGTCCGTGGCTGAAACCACAGACGGGTCCACCCTGGCTAGCCAAGCCAGAGCCTCAGACCAGTCTACTTCCGAGGAGGACACACCCGTGAACACGTCACCCGTTGACGCGTTCACGGACCTACCAGCCATGGCCTCCCGGCTAGGAGCCACGACTGACATGCCAGGAACTCTGGTACCATACTGTTCCGCCGCCACCCCATGGAACACACCAGTCCATGGAGTAGGCCCGCACGGAAAACCGTGCGGACCCATAGCAGACACGGAACCGTGGCCAGACACGGGCGCCAACGGCACCCCACGTCTGACCGCCGGACCAGGCGAGATAGGTGAGTACCATGCCTGGCCCGGCACACCCGTCACCGTGTCGGCTGGCATCAAACCAACCATCACGGGACCGGTGCCCGGTACCAGATTGGCCTCAACCACGGGCGGAGCCGCTGCCCTGGCTTGCGCCAAGCCAGACAGATGGAGGACGGTTCCGTGCCTGATGGACTGGCCACCGCTACTGGACCACCCGGAGGTGGCCGCAGAGAGACAGAACCCGTCAGGCCGGAGCCCGACGGAACTGCCAGGGGGGCCGTACGAGACGGCTCCCTCGGTGACCAGTCCAGAACCCTGTCCAAGGACAGGGTCCGTACCAAGCATGGGGAGAGACTGCCCAACAACCTTCGGCAGCAGGGACGACACCAGCATGGGCAGAACGCTATGCAGAAAGCCCTGCATAGCCGGACCAAACCACGCCGGCGGTGCCATCTCCACCACCTCCAGCTGAAGACGTGGAGCGCCCCCACCAGCCGAACTGGACGCTCCACGATTTAACTTCGGACCGCCTGACCCCGCGTCAGACCCAGCCAAATCCTTCTGGGCAAGGAACTTCAACATCATATCCGCGGACCACACTGCACACACATTACACCTACTATCAAGGTTACATGCAGTACATCTAAAGCAGACATGGTCCTTAAACAGGACCCGGACGAACTTGTGGCACTCGTCACATGATGGCGGGGCTGGCTTGGCCTATAAATAAGCACAAACCTACAATAAGCAAGCGGAACGAGACAAGGATGGAAGGCAGACAATTAATTTTCAAATAAATTGACCATAAATTAACTGTAACCCTCCCGCACCCCATCCCGCAATGTTACAGCAAAGATCGCATTGATTATGACGACAAGAACGAAGCGGGCATAAATACACCCATAAATTGATCCTCCAGGATGTATAACGGAACCAGGAATCATATCGCATAGCATTCGGGGTATATTTACCAATCAATATAAATTACACTCCTAACGAAAGCCAAAACGATATGTGAAGAAACAACAAAATGTAAACAAACTGCTGTAGCACACGGTAAAACCGCAGACCACACATCTAAATCAAGAATTTTGAAACCACTGATCATTGCAAACACATCGTGATAACACGCAAAACTTGAACATTCCAAAGTTTTCTGGTACCATTTTTAGTACGCAGCACCCAGAACAAGATGCGCGAATTAATGAAAAAAATTTCTTCACATAAACATCCGAGCACCACGGGTGTGACGTCACCCGCTCGGATCTTACAGAAAATGACGTCAGCCGATATTCGTGTTACAAATACCGTAGCAAACACCTATTTTCATATCTGCCGATTGCCTGTTGGGGTTAAAGAAGGCGACCATCCGGCATATCTCGTTGTTAACACACGTCCCAGATTCTTTGGGGTTAGAAATTGGAACATGCGACACAAACAAAATTTAGAGACCTAAGTCTTTTAACTATGGAATAAGAAGGAAATATACGACTTGGTTATCATCGGCGGTATCCATATTATCCAAATATCCTTGCAGAAGAGTCACTAGCTATCACAATCACAGTTTACACAAAGACGTAGACTTTTAT
The DNA here is from genome assembly GCA_034401795.1 of Chaetoderma sp. LZ-2023a. Lineage (NCBI taxonomy): Eukaryota > Metazoa > Mollusca > Caudofoveata > Chaetodermatida > Chaetodermatidae > Chaetoderma > Chaetoderma sp. LZ-2023a. The sequence goes on from CM067374.1 coordinate 137,466,714, forward strand.
TTCTCAATCTTTCCCACTGCTAAAAGCATGTATAGCTCTTGTTGCTATGCAAACAAGAATGAGCTCTATGGTAGACGGGTACTCGGCAGTTGGGAGCCGAGTACCCGGTTCCAAGGAGTCGGTAAAGCTTTCTAAGTCTATAGTCCTAGAGCCAGCTGTCAGGGCCAGCTGTATATCAGAAGTAACAGAATGGTGAGTATTGATCGAAGGAGAAATGGCTGCTTGCTCAGAAAAGCCCTACTTAATTGCGGGTTCCTTGACAACATCCACGCGGTCAATTGGAACATTGATGGATTGTTGTGAAGGGCCTTGCCCTGGAAGATTATATTGTCCATCAGAGGCAGAGAAACCAGATTTCATATGCATACATTCCCTCCCAGGTGATAGATAGCGCTTCTGTTGCGATTGCGCTCCAATCTGGAATCGGAGAGATGTACGTCGTCATCTTCGCATTCTGCTTCATTGCCCCCGTGGCTGAATAGACGATTCACCACACATTGATTTAGTTGCAATTCCATGAGCAAAACACTCATCCTTCGGCTCAAAGAGTCTGCTAACAGATTTAACCTACCCGGAATATGAACTGCTTTCAAGGTGATCGCATGCTCTAGATGGTTTCCATATCATCATACAGAGACTGGGCGACTTCGTTCCGCCCTGGTGGTTTATGTAAGTCACTACTGTTGAGTTGTCTGATCGAACCAGAACTATCTTGCCCCAGACTTTCTTTTAAGAAATGTTCCAGGCCATGGAGTACTGCTCGTAATTCCAGTAGGTAGATATGTTCTTGTGACTGATCCGGATTCCAAAGCCCTGATACTGTGGCTTCTTCCAGGCAAGCTCCCCATCCCTCCATTGATGCATCTGGGTACATCATTATTTGAGGGTGGGGAGGGGTGAGCATCACCCCCACTAGGAGATTCTCTCTCTTCATCCACCATTGAAGGTGGTGAATAAGAGGTTCCAACACTGGCACTCTCGAGTCCAGGGATTCTGTACTCTGGGTCCAGTGTGTCATGAGAAATAACTGGATAGCCTCTACCGCAAGGATGCTCTAGAGCGACCATCAACCCCAGCATTCTCAAGTAAACCTGTGCCAGCACATAGCGACTGGTGCACACAGACTGAATGCTGGAGATGAGTATTTCTACTCTCCTGAGATGGGTAAAACCTGACCTCCAAATCGAAGAACATGCCCAGGTAAACAAACTTCTGGGATGGAGTCAGCTCTGATTTTTTAAAGTGGATTCAGCCTAAATCTGTGAGTTTTCAAAACTATCTCCAGATTTGCTGATAAACTTTCCTTATTGTGTGCTTTTAACAGCCAGTCGTCTATGTAAGTGTGGACCGCTATGCTTCTTCTGCGGAGATATGCTGTGATAGCAAGAACTACCCAGGTGAAGACCCGAGGACATGTCGAAATTCCAAAGGGAAGAACTTTAAATTCCCATTGACGGCCATGAAATGCGAATCTCAGGAACCATCTAAAACCTCGCGGTCCTGAGTTAACCGCTCCACCGCTTGCTTGTGAAAGGCCACGCGACCTCCCATGGGTCCACCTAGAGATATAAGTGGGCATAAGTAATGCAAGAGCGGCACTGTCTCTGGTAGCACTGAAGTGGCGCTTGTGGTAACCAGCGCATCAGGCACGGTTACCACGACCAGATCCTCGCGCCCCTCAGCCAGCGTCACATGCACAACAGTGCGTGGGTTGCTGCCTGGTTGGCTGCGCTGGAGGAGCCTGAGCCCCCACCCCCGGAGCGGCCCTGTGCTAGTGTGGCCATAGCCTACACTGCGCTGGTAGCTGTCCTCTGACTTGACGGGTACGCAGGGGGTGCTGCGTGAATGCGCGCTATATGAAGCATTTCAAACTGCTTCAGTAGCATCCTTTGATTGTTCACTAGAGTGACTGTCTCTTGGAGGTGTCTACATCCCTCACCTCCGAAAAGACCAGGACCCGATATAGGCATACGCAGCAGCCTATTGTAGAGATTCTGTGACAGGCACAGGTTGTCTAGCGTGAATGTGCACCTCGCCCGTACACTCCTACTGATGGCCCACGTCATGGAATCTAGAGCCAGGTTTATCCTACCCTGGATGGCTCTCTTGACAGTGACGGGACTCGCCTGTTGCGACACGGATGCAGCAACTACCCCTCCCCCTAATGCCCCCCCCCACCCCCCTGTAGCATGTTGGAGATGTGGGAGAGTGCAGAAATTGCAGCTCCCACGGTCTCCTCTGTCGTGTAATGCGGTACTGGCACTGCGTAGTGTGCCCGTGCATAGCTTTCCCGTGTCAGTGTGTGAGCCTGGTCACGTGTCCTCGCCTAGCGCAGCGTGATCATCCGCACTAAGCTTAGGCACTACACTGTACTGCTGGACAGACACAATGCGGCAACGCGTAGCCGCATCACCTTCGCCAGGCATCCGTTTGGCTTGATTGACACTTCAGCCGCTGCGAACATATCCGAGATATGCTCAGCTAATGGCAGAGATGGCATTGCGCTCATCGCCAGCTTTCCCACTAACCACAGGCGCTGGTTAGCCGACGGTTCAACATTGAGTTCTGGTCTAATGCTCACTAGCCACTAGCAGCAAGCATCACACCAGTCCTCCTCAGTGGCCACCTGCGAGTGCTCGAGCAGGCATGGGCATTCGTCGTCCTCAACAGCACTCGCAAGAGTAATGGTGGCTGGGCCGTGGGTGGCCATCGGCTCCAACACGGGCTAGCTTCTAGGCTATGAAAGCTACTCCTGCATCAGTAACACCATGGAGAACATCCGCGCTACCCGTGAAGGGCCGGATGTCCAATTCCATGGCCATGGTTCCATCAGGAGAACTCAACAGATAGTCCTCTTCTTGCTGGCCAGAAAGGTTAGCCTCAAGTCGGGATCAAATAGAGCTGTTACTGGATCTACCGGCGAGGCGAGCCTCAAGCCGGGTTCAACTGGAGCCACCTATGAATCTGAAGTGAAAACTGGTAAACACCCTAGATTAGATTCAGAGGCGGGGACTATCTGACCAGGGGTGGGGTGGGGGTGGAGATGAAGGTAACAAATTACTTGGACCAGGAAGCATGCTGCGAAACAACCATGGTACCAGGTCCTTAATTGTCTTCTTCATTTCCCCCCATCATCTCAACACAGAAGGCCTCCATGTCTGTGGATATGGTGGCCTTCCTCTTACCCTTTCCATCACTTACACCCTCGTGTTCCTTCTTGAGCTCCTCCTCACTCGCTCTGTCTTTCACCTGTAATATAACAAATTCAGAGAATAAGTCAACCCCCCCCCCAGTTTACAAACATCACATTTAGGGATGGGACAACAAGTACTGCATCCAGAGCAGACATACATGTATGGGGGGGGGGGATGATTTTGGGTTTGATAAACCTCCCAGAGGAGTCACAACCACTTGATTTCTGAAAAGTTATAATACGAAGACATAATCAGTCTAAAAAATGTATAACAGGGCGCAACAGAACATTACTAAATCTTAATCAGAAAGTTTCTTAAGATAATACAGCTGGGACATAATGAATTGTTATAGAAACCTATCTGCTAAATTTGATTTTAATCCATCAACAATTGACGAAACAAATGGATTTTCACCATAGGGTTCAAAAGTTTAAGACTTAATGAACCAGAGTTATGGCCCTTGTTTAATGGTGTGGTTACTTTATATTCATAGCTCCAATAGATGTTGCCTAAAGGAACATATCAACTAAGTTCCGTTGTAATCAATCAATAAATGGCGAATCGTGCAACAAACTTGTTTTCCCCCTGGCTTCAATACTTTGAAAATATAGCAAAGGACATAACTCTGTTATTTGTGGGCGTGGCCACTTCATATTCGTAGCCCAAATAGATATTGCCTAAAGGAACGTATCTGTGGAATTGGGTTTTAATCCATCAATAAATTACAAAACGTGCCACAAACGTATTTTCCCCATAGGCTTCAATACTTTAAAATGCAATAATGAACCAGATTTATGGCCCTTGTTTAAGAGTGTGGCCACTTCATCATTACAGCTCCAATAGATATTGCCGAAAGGAACATGTCTGTCAAATTTGGTTTTAATCAACTGATAAATGACGAAACGTGCCACAAACGTATTTCTCCCATAGGCTTCAATACTTAGAATACATAGCAAGGGTGTGTATGATTTGGTTTCTAAGCAATGGCAAGTGTGTGAGTGTGCCTGTGTGCCCTGAATAAATAAACAAAGAACTTTATTCAGTCATATTTTATTTTTAATCATATATGTAGTTTAGAGCACTAGTATAACAAAAGATGAATTATATAGTTATTATATTAACACTTTAAAGCTCAAGTCGGCAAATCCATTTGCTGACCAAGAGATTATTTTTACAAAGTCTGGAATGACTAACATGACTAACTTGATAACAGCCAGTAGTAGATTTTCAAAAATAGTTCTCTATTGGTCTGCAAATGGATAGGTCCTATGAGAAAATGATCTGTCTCAGGTCTGCATATACTCTCATTAATCCTTAACCTTTACCCTCCTGATGTCAAAATTCTAAATTTCCAAATTAAGTTAAAAGACTAACTGTTTCATAGACAGCAACATCTTTCACCCAATATGTTCCTTTGCTATCTACACACAGGTAAAACATAGAATATTGGCACCAGAGAAGAGTTAAATGGCCAAGCCTGTGGAAATGGCTTGAGCTCAATGAGTTGTGCAAATTTATACAGTAAGAATACTATTTTCTTAAATTTAGCACTAGAATCACTGGTTCGCTAACCAAGCCAGTCATTCCAGCGTTGAGTCTTCTCTTGGCATATATATATGAGCAATCATTGAGCAGATATTAAATTTTCTTGAAGAATTAATGTACATAGAATAGCCCATGAGTCCCTTATAAAGGAGAAAATTCTTTAGGATGTCTGAAATATTGAGTTTAATATTTTGAAAATAACTTGACTGAAAGCTGTTGCCACCCACATATATATGCAATCAACAGCATCTAGGTAAGTTATTTTCAAAATATTCAACTTAATAATTCTTACATTGTAGGTGGAACTTGTAATATCTAAGATCTGTATAGTTGAAAGGGTGTCTATGAAACCTTCAATAACATCATCAAAAGACTTTTGTGAATGGATAAAATGACACCTCCCAGCAGATTGATGACCTCTGGTAGACTTAACCCTATCAATAACACTCCTTCCTGTGGAGAATTACATATAGGCATACTAAGCTGGTATTGCTAACAAGAGGCCCAAGGGGCCTGTGTCGCTCACCTGGAACATTTACAACTCAACTAATCTTTATGGAGTTTTACATCAATCAGTGCCACTTCCAATGACTTTCAGTCAAATGGTTGATTTGGCAAAGGTTCTTTTGAACAATATTTAAGCAAAAATAGAAGACATCAGTACTAACAACAGAAATTGATGACATGCAGTCAAACTTGTATTAAGACACCACTCAAGTGAGAATCAGAAGACAGCCTCTTATGGTAGCTGGTTTCTTAACCCTTTAATGGTCAAGATTTTTCAGCAAAACAAAACTTTCAGGTTATGTCTATTTGCAGGCCAAGATATGGAGCATTTTGAAAATGTATCACTGGAATGACTGGCTCAATTATCGAAATATTATAATGTCCAAAATGGATGCCACAAAAGAACTTTGGTTGTCATTTTCCCAGGGACATTTTCCGTTATTTGTGTCTGTAAATCTTGCAAAATTATTTAATCTGGCTGCTAACATCTTGTATAATAAAGGAGGCGATAATACTTTTTAAAAAATCGGACTGATTTAATAAAGATTGAAATGGATAGAACCTGGTATGTCGAGATGATTTGAGATGTAACTAGTGCCCTATCAGAGACTAGTTCCCTGTCCGCCTTTCTATGCTAATACATGAATCGGCTATTTTCGCATTCGCCATGTCCTTAACGTATGTAAATGAACGACGCGGATTTCATTTATAAGACTTCCGTGTCCATATCTGCCAAACACATTTTCATTGGATGAACGGATTAGATACAATTCGGTTCCCGTGTCAAAGTTCAATTTTGAGATATTGCGCTTATTAGTAACATTTATTAATATCAATTGCAGGCAGAGACTATTTTTTATAATTTCCCACTGGAATGTCTGGCTCAATGATTGAGCCAGTCATTTCGGTGGTAAATTTTCAAATATAGTCCTCTTATGGCCAGTAAATGGATATTTAATGTGAGAATACATTGATCTTGACCATTAAAGGGTTAATACTGACATGTCATTTCCATTATGTAACCGAGATGAATTTTACCTTCAAATAGTATCATATTCAAAATGGGTTACGCGAACTCAAATGGGTTGCGCCAAAGAAATTTTCAATTTGGGCAGGCCTGCAGTGCTAACTACAGCTGGTTTCTTAACTGTCTCGCTGCTGCAAGCAAGTGCAGCCAATAATTCCAATTTTCAAAAGCTCTTGACTTGTTGAATATTTTGAAAACAATTTGACTGAAAGTTGTTGGCGGCTTACCCCACCAACAACTTTCAGTCCAATTGTTTTCAAAATATTTATCAGGTTCAGAGATATAACCTTTGGAATATGTCGTCTGCAAAAACTTAGCAGTCAGATGGTTACTAGAGGTTTAAATACAATTGATGAAAATTGTCTCTAAAGGCAGGTAGGTGGTCTTTATAGCAGGTTATTCCCCACCACCGCACAATCCATTTAACACATGCGCATCTGGCTGAATCACCAAGTTAGCAGCAGGGGTAGGGTGAGCTGGAGTTGATTTAGAAAATAATAAGGCAGCAACCACTTTCAATCAAATACATTTCAAAATATTTTTAAGAGCATAGATGTCAGAGCACATAATACATATCTTAAATATTTCTGTAGTATTGGAAAGGTCAATCTGGGGGTGAATACGTGAATATCATGTTACAATGCAGGACCTGGCTATATTTAATGGTGCTGAAATAGTATGGCAAACTTAGAAGTTAGATGGCTGGCTTTCCAACATTCTATTAAATATAGTAAATATAGCAATGCCAGATGAAAAATAAGAGGAACTCGTCACATATGTCAGTCGCTGGTCATAACCAAAGTTAATCCAGAATGTAAATCTCTTCACGTAACCCTATTTATAGGCATTAAATGCAAAGGGTTAACGTTTGCTATGCTCTTGCTATAAGTCGTAACTTCATTAAGGAGAACACCACAATCTAAGAGATTTTATCAGTAAATAATATGTAAAAAATATCAGCTATGATTAACGCATTTGTTGAGAGTTTTGCTTGGTAAACACTGAAATTCAGGAGTTTAATGTCAGGAGAATGGTTCTAAGCTGGCTTACAAAAGCTTAGGTATGTGCTGCTGCTAGCAGCACAAATTGTATATGTTGATCATCTGAGTAACAGATTGAAATAAATAAATAAGAGCAATAAGTAGCCAGTGACCTATAGGCAGATCCATGCTTAGGTGTGCAAACAATTGGTTTTCATGCTCCTGGCAATTACTATTTCTAACCATTTCATCCTCAAGGCCGGTGAAAGGATTAACTGAGGCAAATATGTCTTTTAGACCAGAGCCCCGCTTTCACCTGAATGGGGAAGCCATTTGAACTCAGGGTAAAGCGGCCTAAAATCAGGCCTTACCACAGAGATGCCTACAGGTATGACTGCAAACAGTCCAGGTGTTAAGGACATATTCTTTTCTTGATAAACAGAGATGCCTACACGTATGACTGTAAACAGTCCAGGTATTAAAAAACATATTCTTTTCTTGATACGGCCTTACCACAGTGATGCCTATGACTGCAAACAGTACAGGTATCAAGGCCTTACCACAGCGATGCCTATGACTGCAAACAGTACAGGTATCAAGAATGTATAACATTCTTTTCTAAAATCAAGGGCCTGTGCATGATGCTGCCTATGACTGCAAACAGTACAGGTATCAAATACGTCTCAATATTATCATTATGATCAACAATTTAAAGCTGAGCACTGGTATCAAGGACCATTATGTGCAAAATGGATGTCAGATAGTTTTATCTCAGGTTGTGTTTCTTTTGGCAAGCAAATATAAAATGCACTGGTTATTCTTTAGATTCAGATGATTGTTTATCTGTTACATTTGTCATAGACAAAAAGCAGGATTGCATTTACACTTATGTAAATTTGGCCCTGCCTCGAGCAGTAGAATAACATCATTTCAAAATAGATACAATTGCATTAATTACTTTTCTAATTAGGCCTAATTGTCTGCGGTCCCAATTGAGCCTTTCTAGTGCATATTTTATGCATATTTCTTAGTGCTTGTTTCAGTAAGATATCAAATATTGTTTGTTGAATGGAATAATGTATTTTTTTCAATGTGTAGTTTTGCCAGATGGCTTATCATCGGCAGAATATACATCTTTTATTACTAACACCTCATCGGCAGAATATACATCTTTTATTACTAACACCGGTTATATGCTCATTTAAGATAAATGGAGCATATTGCACATTGATATATTGGTGACTCACATTCGTATGATTCATGTTGTGCCACTATATATAACAATTAAAAGATGATGGTTATGCCATTGGATGTTTTATCTGTAATATACCAGTTCTCATCCCAACCTATGAGTTGAAACATTCAGTGCGCATGTCAGAAGAGCTGGGAACTAAGTGATAAGAATATTTTTCGCAGTACTACGAAAGTATTAAATTTGGAAACATAAAAATATGAAACTTAGGGTGCTGAACATATAATACTTATGGTCATGTTGGTTTTCAGTTGTAGAATAATTCTCATTCTTTTAGAGAATCTGATAATCTGACTAATCTGAATCACTGAAAATGGTGTCAGATGGTTTTGATAAAAATGTGTGATTGTCAAATTCAGGTCATTCTGTGTTTACATGGTGGATTTGATGTTATTTCAATAACAGCCAGACACACGACTCAATCATGAAAAATGCTTATGATGTAACAACTGATGTGTCATCTGAAGGGGAGAGGTAGTGTTACTGACCTACTGACCTCACACAGAAAAAGAACACACATTCTATAGGGGGTAGATGGAGAAATAAGGTGAAGCAGCATCATATTAATGTACTGGGCATTAAAGCTCGATTGTTGTGTTTAGAGTCTTTGGTGTTGCTTGTGCTAAATTTGGTCTCTGAATATATATTTCTATAGTAGTGACATTAACTATATCTGTGTTAATCTCTTCCCTCACAATGTTGTAATGGACCAGCCAGAGAAGTTTGGCTATGATCTGGAGAATGAAATTTATGAATTACAGTTGTTCCTTCAACTGGTCAGATGAATTGTATAGCAAATAACAAAATCCAGAGTATTTGATGATGAGTGCAAATTGAATATCAAGGAGTTTTATGTGTACTTCTTTAGTAGCTTTACAATGAAGTTTTGTGATTTTGTTCACTTCTAGGCTTAATTTCCAGATTAAGCCACATGTTTCTTGATTACATGTACCTCAGGAGCTTATAATATTGATGCTTTTTATATTAGATCAGTTTGAAGTTAACCCATAGTCGTTTACACTTTTTTGCCTCTACTGAGAGTTAATCTACAAGAGTAGAATTGGATCAAGCAACATAAACAGTAACATAGCATCAAGTTGAAAAATACATAAAACATATTTTGCTATTTAATAAGATGTTGTTTTTGAATTGGCAATCTTGGGGCATTCACACATAAGGACAGTGTGCATCTACTAAGCAAAATATTGTTAGTTAATAGCCTCTTATACGAAGGAGTCTCGGATGATAAGAATCTTGCTGGCTAGACAATTTTGGTTATTAATTCATGGAGAGAATCAATAAAGAAATAATGCTTACTATGTGGACTAAGTTTTGAAAGCTTTTGGGTTATTGATATTTTTTACCAATGACATAATCAGTGTTGCATTTTCTGGCTTTAAATTGGCTTCACCAAACAATTTATGAGTCATCAATTAAGGATAATTTTTTTTAAATGGATCATTGTTCAAATATCAACCAAGGCCAGATAGAATTATATTTGGCATTTCAGTAAAGTTTTGAGTAAAATACTTGATATTTTTACACCGCAATCGCTTGAGGAAGCAATTTAGGAACTTAAGAACTTTAAGCGATCATTATTAGAACGCAACTATTTTGCTTGCATATATATCAGTTTCGTCCAGGTGTATAATTTTCAATGCATTGCCATCATATTTAGAGAGAATTAAGAATCTAAGAAAGATACTAACACAACATTATTCATGAAGACGATAAGGCAGTATGTAGACACTATATATCGTAGGCTGAAAATAACTAAGATACTGGCATGGATTGATATAAATATCTATAGACAATACAATAGACAGAAATGGCAGTAGACCATTTTTGCTGTCCATTGAGATGGTTTGAAAATTCCATAACTTAAATCTGTACAGCAGGTTGATAATGGGTGTTTAAAAGTTTTATAACAAACTATTGACTATATTAGAAAGATGTCAGTGTTCAGAAGGATGATTGTTCAGTTCATGTTATCATAATTGTGAACAACTCATTACATGGAATTGATAGTATTGACTCTATTGAGTGCACCCACAGCTTTGAAATCTCGTGGAACTCCGGCTGACTGAGTGGTGATTGGCTAGAATTTATTAGTTAAACGAGAACTTACCTGAAAGAGGAAGTTAGATGTTTGACTGTAATTCTAGCCAATCACCACTGGAAGCTGGAGTTACATGTCCACTTCTAGAAAAGAGGTCATAGTTTGAGATTTCATTTAGGAACTTTTCTTGTCCCACCCTAATTTGGGATTACTGTGCTGTGCACTCAATTTATCTTTGAAGACTGATCTCAGCAAGTCATGACACGTCTCTCATGTAACTCCGGCTTCCAGTGGTGATTGGCTAGAATTACAGTCAAACATCTAACTTCCTCTTTCAGGTAAGTTCTCGTTTAACTAATAAATTGGAGTTTGATATCTACTTTGGCAATAAAATCTGACATGGTGATAAATCAATGGACGGTGGGAACAAACCTGTATCTGCCCTATGAAAGTGAGACTGCAAATATTTAAGGGGTGCCCTAACTCTGGCATTTGAATTCCTATCAGTTTCATTTTCACAATACAGATATTAGATGCCAACATTAACTTTGTGACAAAGTTTGGTGTCAATCCATCAAGAAATAACAAAATGAGCCGCCATTGATGGTGACGGACAGACAGATGGATGGACAGACATACAGAAGACGGATGGGATCATCGCTATACGAAAGCCGACTGACAAGTAGCAAAATCCATCAAATAGAAAAATCGAATATGGCAGCCAAACATGCTAAAATTTTATTGGTCCACGGGGCCATGTTTTTTACCTATCAACTTCCCATGAACAAACCTTAATGGCCCTTAGTCCATAATCATATCCCCAAAATTTCAGCCTGATCCGTTAAGTGGTTCTACAGAAGTCGTTTTCACGAAAACTAGGTCATCCAAGATGGCCGCCAAACCATTTGGCCAATCAAGTTCCTTCGAACAAACTTGGTTCAGCTCTTGCCCTATATGATATTTCATGAGTTTTGAATCGATCCACCAAGCGGTTTCGGAAAAGATTTTTAAAGACATTTCCTAAAATCGGCCAAAATCCAAGATGGCCACCGGCCAAATTGGCCGATCGGCTTTGTTTGAACAAACTTGGATCCCTATGCCCTAAGGATACTTCCTGCCACATATAATTGAAATCGGCCCAGTGGTTCTTGAGAAGTTGTTTAAAGAAAAAAGTTGACGGATGGACACCGGACAGACGACGGATGGTTAGGGCTGGGAGGTTTGGCCTAAAAGAAAACCAGTGACGGTATCACTAATTAAACCGGTATTAACGAAATACTGGTTTAACAGGTTAGAATGATCGAAAATAATTTGAAATATGAAAATATGCCGTTTTCATTAGCTACAGTACATGTATTTTGCAATTTGACAACTGACGTAAATTGCCACGAAATTAAATAAAATAAATAAAGTCTGGTTCATGTGATGTCGTGAAAATAACACTCTAACTACTAAAATGTTGATTTTCAACACTGTTATTAGGTAACTATTTTCGAAAGCGTAGTAAAAGCTAACGCGTGTATGTAGGAACCCGGATATGAGAGCGAGGTTAGGCTCCTTGTAGAGTACCGCACATACGGTTAGAGTTCGTATAACCACCTACAGTATGATCTAGTCTAGTAAGTCATGCATTTGTATTCGAGTACTCTGTATTTAGTAATACTCCTCAATAAACTGTCGTTCAAGCGGGTGAATGTCATTCAACACGTAACTAAAGAGTAGTCATTTCCCGGAAATCGTGCCTCAAGAATTCTCACAAAAAATGTGTTTGACTATTTTTCGAGGTTCATATGTCATATAATAAAGAGATTATGATAATTTGACAACATAAACGCAATGATTTGTGAATCTAACTTAAATCAACACTCTGTACTTGAAGATATACGAAGACGAAAAAGACCGGGCCATAAAACAAAACGAAGTGATTCTAACGCCTATCGAGCAGAAAGGTCACATGATAAAAAATACTATGAATTTTATTCATAAAATTGATAGTAGTGAATATCCCGGCGGAAGAATTTGCTAACAACCAATCACATTACGCCTGCTCGTATTTGAGACGCTAAGAGGTGTATTTTACTTGTAACTACTCTGCCAACGTAAGAAGCGACTTAATCGTTTTTATTTCTCGGGCGTTCAAGCAATTTGTCTCATATGTCTTAGTCCGTGATGGATCATTTTATGTTTGTCGAAATCTAATGGAAATAATGATTTGTTTGGATTGGGAATTCATTGTATAGTGTCATTGTTTTCGCAGCGCGTTTCTTGATTTTCTTTGGTATCATGTCACATTTGGAATCCTAATTAAACATAGTACAAACTCGAATTGAAAAAAGGATTATTTGTTGCAAAGAAAGATAGATTTTCAAATTATTCAATCTTACATTGAACCCGCAGAGCTTACGTCATGTAAAATTCATTGCTAGCAAATCAGATCATATTTGCCGAGGGTCGTCCTTGGCCGATTTGTTGGGATTTCACCAATACCCTTGCTTTCCCACGGCTAATAGTTATAGATGACTGTATTATGTCTCTAGTAGCAAATGGTTACACTAGATGATAATATTAAACTGCAAGTCAAGAACAAACTAGTTTAGGACAGTCACCAGATTTTGCGCAATGACGATCTTACGGACGGTTTTTCCTTTTTTTTTATTTGCGTAATGGTTTTTAAACCATCGCCATAAAAAACCGTGAGACGGTGTGAAACCCCCCACAGACCCCCCCCTTGTGGGTTGGTCTGTTGTTTTATTAACCACTATAAAAACATACTTACCGTTCAATCACTACTGGCTAAATCAATTAACTGCATTTTGCTATCAGAATAAGATTTTTATGCCCGCATACCCACCTCCCCCTGCCTAATCCCATTCCTATGGACCCTCAACCAGGCTACTGGTTGACTGTCCTCTCCAGCCTGTCATCTAGTATAGACTGGCACCAGTCTATACTCACCTCATAGTGACGCTTGTCGCGAGCCCAAATAGGAAACAGATTCACTTTTCTAAATTTAAGTGCAAAATATTTCAAACTGATTCTCAAATCTTACCACGCGGGGTGGTTGAGGCCGGGTCATAGTGATTGAACGGTAAGTATGTTTTTATAGTGGTTAATAAAACAACAGACCAACCCACAAGGGGGGTCTGTGGGGGGGTTGTTATTACACCACAAAAACATCCATTACCGTTCAATCACTACTTGCTAAACCCGTAGATTTGGTCAGTGCCCCCTGTCCACATACGGCGGGAGGAGATTTAGAGAATCATTAACATAGGATAAAAATCACACCAATCTTACCCCAATGTTAATAACATAACATAATAGTGCATATACTCAATCACACTGTGATTTAACAAATAAAGATAAGTAGAACTTAAAGAACTAAACAAAAACCAAAGAAGACTCTCACCCCTTTCACAGACGCACCGTCCTAACGAAAATGGTAGGAAGTGCTGGGTATATGATCTTCGGCTTTTTTAGTTAAAATCGTAATATTACGAAAGAATGAAGCTGCTGCACTCTGGTCTTTAAGATAAAATGAGGTAAAAGTAGATTCAGATTTCCATCCTGCCACCTGCATGACCTCATCTAATGATGAACCGGCAAAAAGAGCGAAAGAAGTAGACATGCCCCTAACGTCATGGGCTTTGATATGCGCGAGATCGATTTGATCCAGAGACGCTATTTCATAGCAACGCTTAATTGTCTCGCAAAGCCATCTGGCAATTGTAGCCTTTGACACCGGCTTAGATAATTCTTCCGCATAGGAAACCCATAAATGGGAAGGATCTGTTCTTTTAAAATCGGTTCGCCGTTTATAGGTTCGTAACGCTCTAACCGGACACCAAAATTTGTCTGAAGGCGAAAAAGACGACAAAGATTTTAAAATAATAGGACTAGCAGGAAAACGGTTAGACTGGGTTTTAGATAGAAAATCCCTTCTCGGATATAAAACCAAACCGTCACCTGACACTATAAATCTATCTCTTTCCGCAGAAAGAGCATGAATCTCTGAACGCCTTCTAGCCGATGCAGCAGCCACCAGAAAAACCGCTTTAAGAGTTAAAAGCTTAAGACTGATAGACGATATAGGTTCAAAATGTCGACCTGCCAAGACTTGAAGAACCAAAGCCAGATTCCAGGAAGGTAAAGGCTTAGCAACCGGAGGACGAATATTACCTAGACCTCCAATAAAGCTATTAAGAATCTTAGTATCCTTGACCTCGGCATTCAGAAGACAGGGAAGGGAAGATGCCAGCGAAAATCTATAACCCCTAACCGTGTTAGCTGACAAACCCAAAGAATCAAACAGATAAGATAAAAAATCTAAAACTTGTGGTATAGAAACAGAATCGGGCACGAAACCTTGGTCTGAACACCATTTACCAAAGATTTTAAGACGACCCTTGTAAACTCGACGGGTCGATTCCCTTCTGGCCGAGTCAATAATTTCCTGAGATCTTGAAGAAACCTTATCCTGGAAGCTTTCAGACTCGAGATTCTCCAAACGCATAGATTGAAGATTTCTGGACTTGGATGTACACAACGACCTCTTACTTGAGATAGAAGGTCCTGGGATACAGGAAGAAGACGAGGAAAATCTACCAGAAGATCCAGGTCTACAAACCAAATCCTCTTGGACCAAAAGGGAGCTATCAAAAGAATCTCGCAAACTTGGTCCCTGACCTTCTGTAGAACTAATGGGATCAGAATCGTAGGAGGGAAGGCATAAGCGAACATCCCTGTCCAGGACTGAGACAGGGCATCTACCGCCAGAGCTTGACTGTCCGGAAAAGGAGACATGTAAGAGGAGATCTGGGCATTTAGAGAGGTCGCAAACAGATCGACTAGAGGACGACCCATGAGATTGAAAATCGCTTTGACAACCGACTTCTTTAACTGCCACTCTGTGTGGGCGAACTTGCTGGGACGTGACAGCTGATCCGCCAGAAAATTCAGACTGCCTGGGACATGGGATGACACTAGAAAAATCTGCCTCTTGCGGCACCACAATAGCAGATTCCATACTTCCAGACAAAGGAGAGACGACCTTGTACCTCCCTGCCTGTTGATATAAGCTACGACCGTCGAATTGTCCGACCGAATAGAAACTTTGAGGCCTATCACCTGATCTGACCAGTAAAGGAGAGCCTTCTTGACAGCCCACAACTCCAGAATGTTGATGTGGGCTGACGACTCCTCTGGGGACCAAAGGCCGGAAACTGCCAGGGAGTCCCAGACTGCTCCCCAACCCTCCTGAGACGCATCTGTGAAAATAATTGCTTGAGGAGGTGACTTTACCAGAGGAACACCCATCAGCAACAGAGAACGATCTCTCCAGAAATCTAGATGAGGGATCAAATGTTCTCGACGGGAATCTGATGGTATATCGAATGGACTGACTGTTTCCACAGGGACATCAAATACATCTGAAATGGCCTCCTCATCAGCGCCGCCCAAGGGATCACCCTCTCTACGCTGACCATCAGACCTATTACTCTTAAAAAGAATCTTGCTCTTACCACTGGATAAGACGCAATAATTTCCATTGCCACTGCTAACGCCTCTATCCTTGGCTCCGACGGGAAAACTAACCCCCGAGCCAGATCGAAAGCAACTCCTAGATGAGTAAAGATTTGCGATGGAACTAGGCTTGATTTCTCTAGATTTAAAACCCACCCTAGATTGCAAGCCAGACTGCAAACCTCTGGAAGAATTCCTTCGAGAATTGAGGAAGACCTTGCTTTTACCAACCAATCGTCTATATAAACATGAAGATGGATAGAACGACGGTGTAAAATTCCTGCCACGGCTGACACTATGCGGGTAAACAGGAAGGGAGCCGTGGTCAGGCCGAAGGGCATGGCGCGAAACTGCCACACCCGATCCTTGTAGGCAAACCTCAGGAATTTTCTGAATACCGGATGGATAAGAACATGGAAGTAAGCGTCCTTTAAATCTATGGAAGATGTCCACATTCCCTGATCCAGACTGGCAATAATCTGGGAAACCGTCTCCATCTTGAATTTTGGGGTGAGAATTTTCTGATTTAACTTCTTCAGATTTATGAGTGGACGCCAGCCTCCTGATTTCTTTGTTACTAAAAAGGTGGTCGAGTAGTAGCCCGGGTCTACTCTCCAACTGGGAACTTCCTCTATAGCCCTTTTTACAATCATGGCTTCCAACTCCTCTTCTAAAGCCCTCAGTTTCTCCAGACTGGTGGGAACTGGAGTCCAAACTGGGCAAAGGGAGAGAAGAGGAGGATGACGGATCCATGATGGAGCATAACCCCAACGTATCTGGGAAACTAGCCAGGAGTCCTGAATGAGGGGTTGCCATTTCTCCCAAAACAGAGAAAGGCGCCCTCCTACTGGCACGTTGGGAACCAAGCACTGAACTGCTTGCTCCAAAGGAGGAGGAAGAAGGGAAGGAATAGGATAGAGAAGAGAGAAATTCGGACCTACCCGGGAACTGTCCAAACCTTCAAACTCTCTTTCCCTGATAACCCCTAAAAGAAAATCGTCCTCTGGATCTGGACGCACGGCGAGAAGGGGTCTGACCCCTCCTGGCCCAAGACGAAGGGGACTGTCTCCCTACAGACCTTGACTGATGGGATGAAATGGAGTCGAACCGATCTTCCTCCGAAGATCGATCCCGCTGATCATAAGAGGACACATTAGAGTTATGAATTACCGTAGAAGGATAAGCTCCAAACTGATCAGGTTTGAGACTCTTTCTTCTAGGTGAGGAGTTAGGGCTTTTAACCAGAGACATCCCTCTTTCCGGAGGATTTGGCCCATGAAACCTGAACTTGAAGCTCCCTGGAGGACTTCAAGCGCTCCGATTCCGCCCTAATTAAATTAGGAGCTGACTCTCCAAACAGATCAGTCCCGAAAGGAGACGCAACCACAAGATTCTGTTTCAGTACCTCGGAAACCCTAACCTCCGCAAGCTTCCTAGACCTACGTTTGGAAGTAATGAATCCTAACGATTTACACACCGAACTAAGAGAACCCCTGGACAAATCTGCCAAAGAACGAAAGACCGCCAAAGGAACTTGTTCTCCTCGTTCTTCCGCCTTAAGAACAGCCTCTGACAGCAGAGCAAGAAAATTCGCCGACTTAATCTGCGACCTACACACTGACTCCCACTTAAACAGATCAGAAGAAAAATCCGACTTAGCCGCCTCCTTCAACTGAGATGATAAAACGTCCCAAGTAGGACCAGACAGAGACTGAGTCGAGGCTACCTTTAAAAAGTCCTCCTTAGGAATCTGAACCGGCGATTCATACTTGGTAACCAGAGAAAATTCCGAACAAACTGAGTCATTAACGAAGAAGTCTAACATGTCTACCACTAAATTATCAATAGGAAGTACCTGAGGCGAAGATGAAGAAGGATCGCCAGAAGAAAGAGCAGAACCGAAAGAAGGAGGATCCACCTCGAATTCCTCCTTCAGAGGAAGAGAAAGCGAAGAAGCAATCCATCGGTGAGCCATGGACCAGTCTTCCGAAGAGGCTCTAACTGGGCAAAACCTCTTCAGATCCCTGGCCCTGACTGACTTCGGAGCAGAATAAATAGAAGACAGAACAGGAGGAGGAGAATAAGAAGAGGCTATAAGAATTGATGAGTCTCCTGAGACCAAAGAATCACCTAACCTCGACACCACAGGAGAGGAAGGCCTACTGCCCGATTCCTGAAAAGAGGAAGCATGCATAAACCCAGCATCCCTACTCAATTCCTGACTAGCCGATGATGAAGGACGACCCACTGCCGCAGCCGAAAATCTTGAAATAATAGACAAACGAGCAGACACAAACGAACGATCTAAAGAAGCATCTCTAACTACTGAAAATAAAGAAAAATCTAACCCTGAATCCACAATTTGAAACTCGAGCTCAGGGGACAGAACCACCGAAACAATCGGATCAAGATGGTCAAAAGACATAGACGATGCCATCGACGAAGGGGGAGACAAAACTGACTGACCGGAATCAAAACTTTGATCACCCTGATCATGGAAGGAAGAAGAAGATTGAGGACCATACTGAAGCCTAGTAAAGCCCGGAGGAGGAGGAATGGAAGATTTAAACAGAGGAGAAGAGTTAGTAACATGAGACGAGGAGAAGTCTTTCGACGAGAGAGAAGAGGAAAGGGATGAAGATCTAGACAAACCCGGATTAACCACCGCATCACGAAAAGAAGAATCCGAATGAGAAACTAACTCAACCTCGCTGACCCTTGGAGGTATGAAAGAATCATAACTAGAATCCACCGACTCCTGAGACAACCTTTGCAAATTTACTAGACCAGAATCATTAAAATTCCTAACATTCACCAATCTCGCTGATGCTACTGAATTTTGATCATTCGCTAACCCGGAAGCTGACTCCCAACCGGAAACGGAAATTGGAATTCTATCCAGGTCTGCCCGACCCGGAAGTACCCCTCTGATACCGGAACCGGAAGTACACTGACTAATGTCCACCCCGGACCCGGAAGCGCTTCTACCGGAATTCGAAAAATAAACAGAGTCCTCAGACTCCGGATATCCGGGATGGCCGGAAGCGCTCCACGACCCGGAACCGGAAGAAGACAATAGACTTCTAGGATCCGGATGTCCTAAATAACCGGAAGACAGACCGGAAGTAGTCAAAACGGAAGAGGTAACCGGATCTTGCCGACCTGGATTACCCCCCCCTCCCGGAAGTCCTACCGGAAACGGAAGTCACGGAAGCCGGAACCGGATCTAGACGACCCGGATGTCTACCTAACCCGGACTTCCGGCCGGAAAAAGACTGTGAATCGGAAAATTTAAGTAAACCCGGGTCAAAATGACCCGAGTCCACCCCACCGGAACCGGTACTCGCAAGACTAGTTATCTTAGATATGGGCGCTCTCGATACTACTTTGCCCACCGGAATCACCGTAAAACTGGCATTCTCATGAGTACTAGCCTCATGGACGCCAGCTTCAACTGACGCCACCACTGCTTGAGGGTTATGCCCATCACCCTCAAGTCTTACGTGGATTTTCTGTGGAGCACTCTCCGAGCACACCTTCAAGAGCTTTGGCGCTCTTGTCTTCTGCTTAGGTGATATCACCTGCCTAGAGGTCAGAGGGACCGGCTTCCCCCATTTGCGGGAACGCCCGCTAGCCTTCGGGCTATCCTCGGAACTCGACGATGTTTCCTGCCTTTTGGCCTCTCTTATCGCAGAAGTTATCCTCTCATCAAGCGATTTCGTCAATACCGTGGCGAAGGATTCAAACCTGGCGAAAAGCGCCATCACGGCGTCCGAGTTTCCCGATGAATTTCCCCCCTCCGTTGCTACCGATAACGGAATAGAGGGTTTAGCAAAGGACACCGCCTTAGCCTTGCTAGCAACGGAGGAAGGGGAAGGACGACCAGAGGGCAGCGATAGTTTACCCGACAAATCCTTAAAAAACATTTTTGCCACCGAAACCGGCCACCCTTTACAAATCCCACACATCGCGGTGGATGTACAGGTCGTACACTTCGCACAAACGTGCCCTTCGAACTCAATCGCGTGATGCCGATCACACTTCGCCGATGTACATTTGGTTTTATCTGACCCTTTCGCTGACTCCTACAAACGAAAAACGTAACAATGAAGCATTTCGCTCAAACTCGCTAATAATAGCAAACCTCAACTCAGATCTAACGGCGGGAAATTCAAATTTCCTGACAAGAAACTTTCAAGGAATTCTACAATATCCTTATACTGCACTAGAAATAACTTCTTTTACAGGCTCTAGACATTGGACTGGGCATTAATAATGATGATGATATTTTAGGATAGTCATAACCATCAAGATACCACGAATAATACGATGTTCACGAAAACCGGTAATATCTCAATTTCGTCTATAATATACTGTACAAACACATTATACTTCTTAGACGTAACTTAGGGAGGATTGACTTCATATTAGGCATGATTATATCCTTGATATAAAGTAAATAGGTATAGCTTCACAGCGCAAAACACAAAATCTCTTTCAAATATTTTTTAGCCAACTATTCTGCTTGCAGAATAATTGAAAAGTGAATCTGTTTCCTATTTGGGCTCGAGCGCACATGCGCAAGCGCGCCTAGCGACAAGCGTCACTATGAGGTGAGTATAGACTGGTGCCAGTCTATACTAGATGACAGGCTGGAGAGGACAGTCAACCAGTAGCCTGGTTGAGGGTTCATAGGAATGGGATTAGGCAGGGGGAGGTGGGTATGCGGCATAAAAATCTTATTCTGATAGCAAAATGCAGTTAATTGATTTAGCCAGTAGTGATTGAACGGTAATGGATGTTTTGGTGGTGTAATAACAACCGGTATACTGCCCAGCCCTACGGATGGTCGCCATGGCATAAGCTCACTTGGCCATTCTGGCCAGGTGAGCTCAAAATAGAATAATTGACATCAGTGTGCTAAGGGTTAAACATATATATATATATATATATATATATATATATATATATATATATATATATATATATATATAATTTGACAGTTTTTTTAATTATTCAATTTTCATTTCAAACTAGTATTAACTTGTCACATAAACTACTATTTTATTCCAGTAGAAATGTGACAGGATTTTCCTAACTACACTGATTCTATTTTCCTCTCAGTTATCAGGTAGCATCAGTTACATACACTATGTAGTTTGGATCAATTCTAACATGTTTTCAGATCTAGTTCATTCTTAATAAGTAGGATCATGAATTAAGTGAGCTAAACGTGTATATTTTGACAATAGTTTGACTGAAAGCTGTTGCTGGCTAAAGCATCATTCATTTTAGGTTAAATTATTATGACAATTGGATATAAATTAGTCAAATTAAGAATTAAATTAATTTGCCAATGTAGACATTATTAACCTTTTCACCGAGAAACCGCTGAACAAGTACCTTCTTTACGATATAAAACTTATTATGGTGACTATTTTAAAAACAATTTGCCTGACTGCCTAAGGCAGATTAATTTGACTGGAAGCTGTTGCCTTGCAGCAAATTAATTTCAAAATATTCAAGTCTTCCCATATGGTAGCATTGAAAATGAAATATTATTTTGTTACAGCCAATTTGAGAGAAAGTGAATGTTTCCCACAGCATCAATAACCTGCTGTTAAATTTGTGACAAATATTCAAAAGGCTTTATTAAAATCCCCTGAAATTAGGTTTCTTGAAATTCAGATGGAAAGCTCTTGATTGAGAAGTAGAATCATTCAATTGTCTAACATCCAGGTGTGTTTTGATTATATTTTATTGACAAGAGCCACTGACCATGCAGACCATTTGAATAGAGGGCTGGAACATTATGCTGAGATGTGAGATCTCACATAATATTCTACAGCGATAACACAGTTAAAGTTTAACTTCTTTGATCTTGAATCCTGGTATCTACATTTTGTACATTACAAGACAACCATATAGACAGTTGTTGAATATTTTGACTGAAAGATGTTGCTACTTTAGGCAGCAGTAGCTTCCAGTCTTATTAGATTCACTATATTCAACATATCTCCTTCAATACCTTCATATCATGTTCCTTGCAGAGCTTGTTGTAGATGCATCTGGTCTTTAGAGTACAAAGTGTTAATACAAAGTGTTAGTAGTTAAAAGTGCTATTAGCAATGCCAACTGCTTCATAGGAGAAGATAGAAAATGACATCATGTTCATTCTGTTTCATTGTTTACAATCACATATCACATGTATGAAGCTGGTATGCTTTACTCTTTAATGTCTAAATTTGGTCAAAAAAATCCAAATATTCCTGTGTTGAATGCCCACTGGCAGGCCATGATAACTGTTTTTGAGGATTTACCACTGGAATGGCTGGCTCGGATACCGAGCCAGTCATTCCAGTGGTAAATTTTCAAAAATAGTCTTCGCTGTGCCAGAAAATGTGCATGCAAAATGAGCACTGTTTTGAGGCCGGTTATGGCCAGATTCGGCATGAAAGGGTTAAATACAAACACACAAAATTAGCGAATTTAGATACGTGTGTATGGTGGAAGAAGTAATGGAAAATTGAGGGAAAGAAAGAAAATCATGAGGTACATAAAGAGAAAGAAAGAATTGGATGTCCTAGCTTTAACTGCCATCAGCGTGATATTCCAGTCAAATGAGAGCTGTGTGAGTCGATCTATGGATTATCCCCTAAAGATAAAATTTACATCACCAGCACATTGTCATGGAACCTTCATGCATTGTCCCATGGGGCGAGATCAAAATAGAAAATCTGGCAATTTGTGGTTCATGTGGTTTGGCATTCACTAAGTGGAAGATTTACTGACGCAGTTCGAACCAGGAACCAAGTTTTGATCTTGGTTCGTTGTTGCCTATCATGATTGATGGTTACTGGTAAAATGTAAATTTCAAGATGGCGGTTCCCACATAAATTTTACAACTTATTTGAATGATGAAATCGCATCAATATTTTTAGTTTATGCGGTCGTCTGCGATTTACATAGACTGAAATTAAAGTCTAAATCGAAATACGATCAAATTAATTGCTAAAGTTAACGCAATTTAGAATGTTTAAAGGTTCAAAACAATTCCACGAAATTGCAATCAGCAAGTTTCGTCAATTTGCATAAATGTTGTTTTGGCACTTCTGGTTCGTGGTACCTGTTTTCACGAACCTAGCCCCGTAAAGCAGGGTTTGTACACCTTTCAGTATTTGAAATTCCATGACTTTTCCATGACTAAAATGAAGAAATTCCATGACCTCCAAGAATCAATAGCTAGGTCAGACAGTCAAATTTGTTTCAAAATGTTCAACAGCATATAGTGAATCATATGGAATTCACTTTATCTAGGGCAAAGGGTCAACATGTGAGAATATCCGGTACATTTTTAATAAAATCTGAGGTTTTCACATAAAAAATTGATGAATAAAAATTCTGAATGGAAGTTCTACAGCCTATGATCATACATGTAGTATCCTTTCAGCCTAACATGGTTGAAATCGGTCAAAATGGTAAGAAGCAATATGGCCATTTCTAGTAAAGATTTTGACCCCAAAAATTGTCTATTAACCCTTTAACTCATATCAGCCAAAGCCGGCTTCTGTCATGCGTGGTCTTGAGAGATGTCCATTTGCAGACCAAGAGAAGACTATTGTTGAACATTTTTTATAAAATAGTCTTCACTTGGTCTGCAAATTGACATTTTTTCTTTAATTTAAAAATTTTTTGAACAAATTTAAGGCTTAGAGCCGAGGCTTCTATTTGGACAAGGTGTTCAAGAACAAATTTAAATCCAATCCCTAAAATTGTTACTTAAATATGTTGCGCACTAATAGATAACTCGCATGGGAAAATTTGACAAAATATGAGCCAAAAAAGCCTTATACATGTATATAACACGCAATCAGAGTTTAGAAATATTGCAAAACATATTTTTCAGACGAACGAAAATTGGTAACTTTACCGCTAGATTCAAAATAATAATAATCCTTTATTGGCTAAATATCTTGTTATTCTTTTAATATTACCAAGTTTATTTCATACTTTAACCGTAATAGAACGCATAAAACCATCTTTGAGCAAGAAATACATTCAATATACAGGGGAATAGATCTCCATACACTAGCGAGTCCGAGATATCATCGCCATCTAATTATCATAATGTAACCAATTCGGCCGGGACGAAATCGCCCAAATGAACAAAAATCTTGCCACTAAATATACTGCCGAATGCATACGCTGAGTAGGAAATAGTGAATTTATTGCTCAAATTATTTTTAAAACATTCTCTATTTATTAATTTGGGATATTCGCATTCGCGGCGTTACAAAACCCGTTTTTATTTGGGAGGCCTCCTTCCAGTCCAGATATAGTTTCAGTGGAATGTCTCCAATCACAAAAGAGTTTAATATGGCCTACCAACATAAGAAGGGATTTAACCTCATTTTATTTCTTACGTTGTTTTGGGTCATTTTATTTTGGTTGGACATATGACTTTGATAATTAATGAAATCATGTGATCGCCGCGATAAAGATATGGAAATGTGTATTTCCGAGCTTTATTTCCCCATTTCACATTTGTATGCCATCAGATTTTATTTTTATTTAGGGAGATTATCATTTTCCATGACTTATCCATGACTTTTATCAAATTGACAAATTTCCATGACTTTTCCAGGCCTGGAATTTAGGTTTTCAAATTCCATGACTTTCCAGGATTTCCATGACCCGTGCGAACCCTGGTAAAGGTATCTTGATTCTAGCCCCTCCCATAGGTTTACTATGGGCTTTCAGTTTGCCACAAAATCTGTTTAAAACTATAAATAAAATTATCTATGTTTTCAATGTCAACAACGTTTTAATAAGTCCAATACTTCTATGATGCATTTTGCCAGACGAAGAAAGCGTTAAAATTAAATAACAGAAATAAACGTGATTTACCACTTTTCGTGAGGGGTAAGAATAAGGATGTGGCCAATGTCAATCTATTAGACGCCACACGAAAGTGAGAGGTAGGTACGAATTGGCAACCCTCTGCGCAAAAAGAGGAGATGCGCAAACAGTGAAGTATTCTCACTCGACGACTGCAAATCATTCTTCAAGTACTACCTCGGCGGTATAGCATTTGTCACATCTGTTTTCTGACGTTGCTGAATCAAGGCGGATTGAAAAGCAATCCTATCGCACTGATGCGTCTTACTAGCAAGAATTAAATAATAAAGGTCCTTGTCAATAACTCTCAATTGCGACCATTTACTGGGTAAGTATGAAATGCGGATGGTCTAAAAGAATACCAGTCATTCACGGGGCTTCGGGGCTCAACGGCCTAGAGCGTTCACCTCTGCCGCGAGAATCGAATCCAAAAATGTTGTAGGTTCGATCCCGCGCTCAGGCATGTGGATAGGTGTAAAAACCTGCAGAGTTCACTGCCCTTTGGAGGGGACATAAAGCCGCTGGTCACATACCGTTTGGTGTCTATGCCATGGGGGACGTAAAAGAGCTCGCGCTGAGTGTCAGACCCTGTATCCGGGGCTCAGTTGTGAATACGCTCTGAAAAAGTGAGTTGTCAGACATGTAGGCTCATGGCTAAAGCATGCAGATGATGGCTACTACCTGATGCAGGGCACCAGAATCAAATCTGAGAGACGGGGTCAGGTTCCACAAAATGTGCATAAAGATCTGAAAATAGAAGGGCATTTGGGGGGGGGGGGTGGTACCAACCCACCAAAAACATTGAATGGTGCAGGCCAATCCTGTCAGTGCAGGCCTTAATTCCAATCATAAACAGGTGGTTAGACGATTACAGATTGATCGAATGCATCTCATAAACAATCTTCGAAACCAAAATCTAAAACTATCTATGATCTCTCAAATCTAACTAATGGAAGTTCCACCCATGCATTGTATATGGAAATAATAGCTGAGCAGATTGTGACTGTTGACCTCAATTGCAAACCAACACCGGGTCCGGCTAAAACGTCACTTGTGACAAAGCTGTCGCAACAACAGAAAGAAATGATCCTACATACATACCAAAACAGTAAGAAAGGAAACAAGACTGAAGTGAGAATCACAACAAAGTCATGTGACAAATCAGTGAATGTTTGAAATAGCTGTCCATTAAATCAGCAGATGACCTGGTAAACGAGATCACTTCCACTTATGATTGTCATAACATGTTCAGAGCTGCCAACGCAGGCCACATCGACCACTCGTTGTACAGAACTGGATACATCATAGGATCAGACCAGGGAAAAGGTGGGCAATCGTAGAATGGCTCAAAGCTCACTTCACAGATAGTGAAGATGAGTCACTATCCAGTTTGCCGACCACTGCAAAATTCAACTAGAATGTAGTCAATTGGACACCATCGCACAAACTTGATGCATGCCATTGTAAACACTTGCGAGCCATTATGAATCACTGTTGGCCACACCGTCTAATTTCAAACTGCTCACTTTATAAGCATAACACTCAGAAAACTGTGACATCTTCAGTATAAGATGCCAACAAGTATTAGGCACACAGAGGATGCCATTACAACAACATGCTAGTGTGGTGGGATCATATCTCAAAAAGGTAATCTAAGATCATTGAAGGTGGAAAATAACTTTTGCAATGAATAAGACAAAGTGGAGAACATTTAAGAAAAATGATTGGAGAACATTCGACTTCTTTCAGCCACATAATAGTGTCAACATTATCACCACCGCCATAATCAATTTTAATCAAATTGTTTAAAGTTGTCAATATTTTATGTATTCTGGCATAATTTTACACATCTTACCTATTTTAGCGCAGACTTTTCCACTTTTTAAATGGAAATTCCCCAAAATGTGAATGATAATGTGCCCGTCGTCTAGCTCTCCAGCACATGTATTTACCAGTAACACTGAGATAGGCACGTCTACCAATAGGATTCCAAGACCAACAGACCGGTCAGCAGCTGATCCAAACTGAACACAGCATTCTGTTTACCAGTGCAGTGGCCCCACCAGGTTTCCAACCGAAACGAAGCCACCAGCAAGTGACCACCAAAGATAGCCAGGCTATCCCTCAAAAGATACTGCAGCACAAAACATGCATCTCCTAATCATCAACCTCATCCTTACATTGCGCATGCGCAACCAATGATCTTGCTTGGACAGTCAAACCTCCCACTTGGTCCAGGCAGCAGCCCCCAACAACCAATCCACCAGCACTATCAAGTACCAATACCATATGTGGCACAATAGCAAGTATTGCAGCAGTCATCGGCAAGCGATCATGCGTCAATGAATCTAAGCTTACGAGCAACGTAAGAGGAACAGATAAAACAGTGTCAGCAGCATTCTACCAAATGTCCATGTGCCAGAGCAGATTAACCCCCCCCCCCAGGCAATGTTGACAGAAGTCACAGAACAGTTCTAGTCAAGGCAGTGCCAGCAGTCTCTTCTGGAAAATGTCCATGCATCAGAAGATCTATCCCATCAGATAGCTTTGAAGGAACGAACAACTCAGTGTCACCAGCATTTTTTAGTGAAGGGCCGTATGTCAGAGCAGATAAATCACAAGTCTTTACTAGAAGAACAAGAATTGCTGTCCCAGCAGTACTCGAAGAGGGAAGACAAAGCAGTAGACCACATATTTCCTATGACACCAGCAAAGGACCAAGAAGTGTGTCTCAACCAAGGGTATCTAAAGAGCAGTCTACTACTATAATAGACAAACCAATGAGAAGCCAACAAAATAGAAAGCATCTGCTCAGGTTTGGCGCATTCAACATAAAAAATTTAAGAAATAACAGCGTATCTTAGTGAATTACTAGAAAAGTTTGATCTCTTATGCCTGCAAAAGTCGTGGCTATTTGACTCTGAAGAAAGTGAGATTCTGCAATTGCACAAGGAATATGCAGGATGCCATAAGGTAGTTGACGGGGAGAACCCAGTGTCACACAAGCAAAGTCCCCATGGATATGGGGGAGTGGCAATACTTTGGCACAGTAGCACCACCTACAGAATCGAACAGCAATAAGATGGTAGTGAACGCATTCTTGTCATAACCATTGACATGACACCATTACCATTATGCCTTATAACTGTATATATGCCAGCAAGAGGGTATAGCACATCGAACAAAGATTTCTTAGACACCATCGCAGAACTGAACGAAATCATCATAAAATTCAAAGATTGACAGGTAATAATAGTAGGTGGAGATTTTAACTCATCCCTGTGGCGAGATTTTACCAGAGCTCCGAAACAGACGTCTGCTCCAGCTCCTGGAAGAACATGGTATGTTGCCTTCTCATCAGTATACAAAAATAAACTCTACAGGAGAAGGCTGAGATGGGTCCAACACGTGTCAAATGCAGTTTGGCGGAATAAGAAGTACACATAGTTCATGGAAGCAGATAGGAATGACAAGAAACTTTTTTCCACCTTATTAACAAACAACGCAGATCTAGGGCTACATCATTGAAGGAGTTCGTGGTCACTGCACAGAAGCTAACAAAACCAGACCAGATATGTGAGGGCTGGAGAACATACTTTCAGCAACTGGCCATGCCCACAGTGTGTCCAGAGTTTGATGAGGAATACAGACAAAGGATTAGACTCGACAATTCCACCATTAAAAGAAAAATGGTGGGAAGCATGTCCAGCAAAATTTCCATGAAAGAAGTGAGAGACGTAATCAATACACTCAATAAGGGAAAGACCTCAGACGCCATGGGTCTAACAGCTGAGCATTTACAATATGCGGGGAAAGCAGTTATCCCACACCTTACTGCAATAATGAATCATGTCTTCAGAGCAACCTGTATTCCTGATAACATCAAAGAAGGACGAATTACCCCTGTCCTGATGAAAGGCAAATCTCCAGCACTGCCAGGCAATCATCAGGGCATTACCATTCTAACAGTCATGGAAAAGCTTATTGAGAAGATATAGCTCAACAGGACCAAGGACACTCTGAATACACATCAATCTGAACTACGACGTTTCAGGAAAGGGAGCTCCTGCATGAATGCATCACTTCTGGTCACAGAAGCGATATTAGAAGCTAAAGTAAAAAAAACCCAACTCTATATGGTGTAATTAGATGCAGAGGCTTTCGACGTTGTATGGACCCAAGGCCTATTGAACAAAATGTACAAGATTGGCCTGGCAGGCAACCTCGGGAACCTTCTGAAAGAACTGTACCAAACACCAAAGTCACAGATAAAGTGGGATTTAAACGTCTTAGAGCCAGTCGAGTTGCTACAAGGAGTAAGGCAAGGCGGTGCCATCTCTGCCCATGGCTACTTACAATATTTGAATCCATGGCTGTGGGAGGTGGAAGATGCAAAGTTTGGCATACAGATTGGAGGAGTTGATATCTCAGACCCAGCTTGTGCAGATGGCGTCATATAATCAACCCACCTTTACACATGCATGTGCTACTGAACAGTGCAAAGCACTACACGAGAAAGGAACGGTTCCTTCATAATGCAATAAAATGTACAACCATTACATTTAACAGGAGAGGCGATAACGTCCCCAGTTTCCGACTTGGGCAAGAAGTTGCCTAAAAAACAGACTGGTACATCTTCGAATAACTAAGGTGGCCAATGGCAGGGTAGATATTGAACCCCTGATAAACAGTGTCTGCTGAACGATGTATGCCTTTCTTGGTGCAGGACTGCATGTAAACGAGGCCTAAACCTATGGGATATGGCAAGTGTACATTAGTCCAAGACTGACGTACAGTCTAGAGGCATGCTCCATTAGATGTACTTAAGTCAGTCAGTTGGAAAGAGTACAGCGACAAAAGCTGAAACAGATCCAATCTTTGCCAGACAGGAGTGCAGATGTCGTGGTCTACTCACTCCTGGGAGTAGATCCTATAGAAGCTGTGATCAACAAAAAGATTCTCTCCTTATACAGATATATCTATAGGAGCCCAAACTCTAAAGAGCACCAGTTAGCAAGATACCAAATAGCGGTTAGGGCAATTGGAGCCACTAGCTGGTATTCACAGGTGAAGCGAGTCCTAGCAAAATACAACCTACCTTCAGCATGGCAGCAATTAGAGTCCACTGCGCAAGAAAAGCTGGGGAAAATACAGTGAAGAATGCACTAAAGAAATACTGGACAGAGAAATGGCGGGCAGAGATCCGCAGCAAAGGCTCGCTGAAATTCCTGAATCCTCACGCAATCCAGATGGGAAAAGCTCACCATGTCTGGACCACTGTACATCACGATCCAAGAGAGGTAGAGAAAGCTGCAGTGAAGGTGAAATTTCTGACAGGGACATACACACATCAAGGCAACCGAGCTAGATTTAATCGATCTCAGATTGACCCTACATGCCCCTTATGTGGTCATGGAGCAGAAGATCGATGCCACCTGATCGTGAAATGCCAACTGTACTCTAAATTGCAGCAAAACTACCTGTCAAGATTGAGTAGAATCCTTCAGACAGCATGTAAGATGCGTGAAGTCGGGAAAATGATCAACGAACCAGCGGTCTTGGTGCAAATAACACCAGACAGCTCACGAGTCCTGATTGATGCTGCCAACCCATCATCGATGGATGCTCCAAATGGTAAAATCCAGAAAATCGAAACCGTGATTTCCTGTTTAAAACCCACCTCAGGCAATCCTGACTACTATACTTAAGACCCTAAGAGTCCATTTGAATTGTTAGAAGACTATCTGCTTAGACTCAAATCTCAACAACTGCACATAGATAATTCCTAAGAAGCAGGCATCCCGTATATAATTCTACATTTCTGTACTTGTCAACTTGTGTACATCGCAATGCATGTATATAATTAAGTTACTAATTGTATATCGTCATCATAGATTTGTGATTGTACGCAAACTTGATAAATATTCGCATTTAGAATAATCGTGGATTAACTATTTGACATATATATCCTTATCACGGCAACCTGGGTGTGCCTAATGTAAAGGCGGGATTTCAGAAACTGAACTGAACTGATAGCCAATGAAAGCGTGAGATGTAAAATAAATGTATGAGCCTCACTGCTGTATTAATTTTCAGATTGAAACTGAACATTTCTGCATGTGAAATCACCTGAGATTGATAAGGATTGGTATTCAAAGAAAAATGATGAATACAAGTGTAAAGGTATAACTTGCCAAGTCTAGAACCAATGACTAGTTATCTTGACCTCCTTGAGTATAAACTTATATAGTACATGTACATGGTCTCGTTTTTGTCACATTGTGGTCTTCTGCTTTTCCAATTTTTTGGGGTATTTTGGGAATCACGTCCAAAGTTGTGGAATCCTAGTGTATGGTCACACTATTTCCTGTGTTAAAATTTTAGACAAATTTACAACCTTATCTACAGATGGAGAATTTGATCCGATCTGGATTCTTTTACCCAGATCACCGCAAAGAACTTTATGAGCCACGTTAAAAACCTAGCAAAAGCTGAGGAGAAGTTAAAAAAAATAGGCATTGCCCATGATATGACCATCAAGGAAAGGAAAGTAAATAAGAAGTTTGAAGAAATGAGGAAATTAAATCAAGAAAATGAATCGGGGGAATTCAAGTACCTTGTACGTGGCCCCCCCATGGGAAAGAAAGGTGGTCAAAGTGAAGCTAAAGGCAACAAGAGATTAATGGGTAAAGAGAGTTATGAAGTTGTAAATAAAATTGTAAATACGTTTAGAAACAAAACTGTACATTTAAATGCTCGCAACAAAAGATGAATAGATAAAGGGAATAGGGAGGATAACATAGAAGACATACAGGAGAGGCGGCGGGGCTTACCCTGCCTGTCCAATGCTAACAATATCAAATTTCTTTACACAAATGCTGACTGCCTAACTAATAAAATGGAAGAACTGAAAAAACAGGATTCAGAACCAGGAAAACCCATTCAGTATCATTGGAATAACAGAGGTTTATCACATTTTTTTTAGATATGCTCCATCTCTGGTAGAACTACAGATTCCAGGATTTGAACTGTTCATAAATGAGTCAGCAGCAGGAAGCAAAAGAGGTGTAGCCCTATATATTAAGGAACACCTCAAAGGGGTGGAATATAAAATTGAAAGTAATTTCAAGAAAGCAGTTGGTTGAAAATTAGATTAAACAGCATTGAAAATTTGTTGGTAGGATGTATATATAAAAGTCTGAGCAGTACTACAGAAAATTTTACTGAATTGAGAGATCTCATTCAAGCAGCATGCAATTTGCATGAGGAATTTAGGCACTTACTTATTATGGGTGACTTCAACTTTCCAGACATAAATTGGGATACATGGATGGCACCAAAAAACTCGGACGCAGAGTCATTCGTAGAGTGCATGAGAGATGGCTATTTATATCAAATTGTGAGGGAACCCACACGCACAAGACAACATTCCAAGTACAATAGACCTGATTTTGATAAATGAAGAATTGATAACAGACCTGGAACATTTCAGTCCTATTGGATCTAGTGACCACAGTGTTTTAACATGTGTATATCACCAGCATATAGAAGGTACACATAGTAAGGAAATAAGAAACTTTTTAAAAGGAGATTATGAGATGATGAGAAAGGACATGGATATTGACTGGGAAACAGAGCTGTTTGGATTAAATAGTACTAATGCACTTGATATTCTTATGTTAAAGTACAACCAAGTGCAGGAGAAATACATCCCAAAATCGAATAATAACAGTAAGAACAAAGAGCAAATGTTGACCTGTTTAAATGAAGCATTAATGAAAAAGATCAGAAACACAGCAGTTGGCAGCACTTTATGGAGACAAGAGATGAAAATAAACACAAAGAATATGCTAAAATTAGAAACCAAGTCAATGGATTAGTGAGAAAACCCAAAAGAAATCAGGAACAGGAGATAGCTAAGAATGCAAAGAGATTGAAATATGTCAATTCCAAAAGGCTAGTTAAAACAGGAATTGCAGAACTAAAAGTAGCTGGAAATGAGGGAATAAAGACTTGCTAGCACAGATAAAGAGAAAGCGGATGTCTTGGCTGACTTCTTCACAAGTGTTTTTACGAAAGAGTCAGACACAGAAATACCTGAGCTCGAAATTAAGCAGTTGGGTGAAGAGTTCCACGATGCAAGGTTTACAACGGAGGAAGTGATGAAAATATTGAAAGAGATTGCGAAGAACAAAGCACCAGGCCCAGATGAAGTCCATCCAAATGTAATCAAGGAGCTGAGAGAGGTGCTCTGTATACCTCTGACAATGATCTTTAACAAATCGCTGATAGAGGAAGTAGTACCAGAAAAATATAAAACAGCTATATTGTAACGGCACTTTTCAAAAAGGGAAATAAATCAGAACCTGGAGTTTACAGACTGGTTAGCTTGACTAGTGTTTTATGTAAGCTGATGGAGAAGTTAGTTAGAGCAAAGATTATGGACGACATGACCAGAAATAAACTGTTTGGTAAATCTCAATTTGGATTCCTGCCCGGAAGATCAACTACCTTACAATTATTGAAGGTCATGGAGGACTGGACCCGTATTATGGATAAAGGCGGAAAGATAGATACAGTGTGCATGGACTTCATGAAAGCCTTTGATACCGTCCCACACCAACGTTTACATGGAAAGTTAAGAAGTTATGGTATAAGTCAACAGCTAATCTCGTGGATTGAAAACTTCTTGTCAAACAGACAACACAAAGTTGTTGTCAATGGAGTTTCGTCAGAAAGCAGGCTTGTGATAAGTGGCATTCCCCAGGGTAGTGTATTGGGCCCGGTATTGTTCGTCCTTTACACAAACAATTTACCAGATATAGTGAAGGAAGCAACATATCTCTTTGCAGATGATACCAAGATATACAAAGAAATACAGGGTGCGGATGATGAGATGCAAAAAGATTTAGATGCTCTTCAGAACTGGACAGATAAATGGCTATTAAGGTTTCATCCAGACAAATGTAAAGTAATGGCAATACAGAGCCAAAAACACAAGGAGGAAATAAAGAGAGATTATCATTTATATAAACAAAATGGAGAGCGTGTGGCACTTGAGTTTGTGGATAAAGAAAAAGATATCGGTGTAATCATCGACAACACCCTATCATTTAAGGCACACGGGCAAGCGCAAGTGAACAAAGCAAACAACATTATGGGGATAATAAGAAGAACGCTTACATATCTTGATCAGGAAATATTCACGTACCTATTCAAAGCATTGGTGAGGCCACATCTTGAATATGCAGTCAGTGTGTGGGGACCACAGAGTAAGACGAAAACCCTGGTGGTTGAAAATGTACAGAAGCGGGCAACAAAGCTTGTCTCCACTCTGAAAGCATTAGATTACCCAGCCAGACTAAAGAAGCTTGGCCTGCCAACGCTCAAATATAGACGATTGAGAGGTGATATGATTGAAGTGTACAAAATCATGAATGGAGTGTATGACACGGAGGTGACAGACAACATGTTTGAGATAATAGAAAGCAGCTACACAAGAGGCCATAGCCTAACAGTAAGAAAGGAAAGGGCCAAACTAGATTTACGGAAAAATTGATTTACAAGCCAAGTCAACAATGTATGGAACAGCCTACCCAATGCATTAGTAAATATTGATTCAGTGTTTAAATTTGAGGTAGGACTGGATCTATTCTGGCAAGACCAAGAAATTAAGTATGACTTTACTGCGGACTACAAAATGCCTGGAAGTTACGTGCATCCATGGTATAAGTCAGTGGAAAATGAAGAGGCGGACATACGGGCTGAACAAGCCTAAGTCCACAACAACATCCTAAGACAAAGGTCTAGAAATCCTCTTGCATGAGTTCCTTCGTTGTGTTAAAATTTGAGCCTAATCGGATAAGCAGTTTTTTAGATAGAGCTTGTGGATAAAGAAAAAGATATCGGTGTAATCATCGACAACACCCTATCATTTAAGGCACACGGGCAAGCGCAAGTGAACAAAGCAAACAACATTATGGGGATAATAAGAAGAGCGCTTACATATCTTGATCAGGACAGAAAGACAGACAGACACACCTTAATGCAATACCCTCTCCCCCTTACGGGGCAAGGGCAATGATGTCGTTATAAGGATAGATAACAACCTTTTCGGGAACATAGGCCCACGAATGGAAAATACAAATATAATATATTACATATAGACACAGTATAAAAGCAATGTCTGTATTTCAATCATGTCTCACATTAAGGCCAGATGTAGTAAACGCACGTTTTAAACATTATTGACATCTTTCTGATTTTGTCCGACCAAACCTACATAAGAATGTTGTGCCTCAGCTGTTTGTCAATAAAATCTTTCTTGGGTTAAATAATTTTACTATGTGGTCTGTGGAGATAAAAGAGTTAAACTTATATCCAACTAACATTGAACACAAAAATAAGTTTTAGTGATTCATTAATCTATATTTACAATATACAATCTAGTATTAACTTGTCACTTAAACTACGTCTTTTATTCCAGTAGAATTGCAATAGGGACTAAGATCAGTGATACAAGGATCAGATAGGATTTGACAAAACCGTCTGTAAAGTGGGATGCGAGCTTTCTGGAGGGCATGGCACTGAAGCAGGAAATGTGTTCTAGTTTCAGCCACCTCCTTACACAAGATGCATGTTGTATTGCGCACATGCTGATTGAGATTACCATAATAATGTCTGGAGATGGAGAGTTCCTGGTAGAATCCTTGCCTTATATATAGCTTTCTTTTTCTCATGTGTAGGCATCTGTAGAGACGACCAGACTGGGGATACAGCTGACATGTCAAATTGTCCTCCGGACATATAATACAGCGAGGGAAGTTCTTTGGCTTGACATGGCAGATGTTCAGACCAAAACAGAGAGATGGCATGGCTAACACATTTTTTCAGTCTTCTTTGCAAGGTGGTGCTGCTAGAAGTTCATGCGCGAACGGAAGATCATATTACCATAAGATGTGCGATATCCACGAGAACCAGCTTTTATCGGCTACCGATTTTAGTGAAAATTGACAAAGTGCATTAAGGTCGAATTCCCTCCACATTTGATCACGGATGGCGTTACAGAAGAAAACTAGGGCTCATCTATGCATCTCAGCTGTTACTGGCAGTACACCAAGTAAGGCAAAAATAGCTGGAGTTGCCACATTTTCTGGGAGAGTCTAGTTGACACATGTCATGTGAGAAATGTTCTAGCATAGTACACTCTTTCTCATGAGTTGCATGATCAACGACTTCAAGTTCATGGGTATTGAAACTGATGGAAGATTTCTGCATGTCAGTTTTACTGTCGCTGTAGATGATGAATTAGCGTTTGACATTTCCAAATTATAGCAGTTGTCTGTGGCACATGTGGCGATAAGAGATACAACTGATTGAGTCTGGACTATTGTAGGTGTAGCATGGATCGACCGGACGGATACTGACCATCCCAGCTGAGCTGGATGCGGGATGACCATTCCGGATTCGCTCCAAGCACACACCCCCACCCCTGAGTAGGGCAATGTGCATGTATAAAGCCCTATGAGAGGTTTTCGTTAAAAACGGCTGTCTGTAAGAATGCGTAGCGCGCATGCGCACACGTCAGAGCTTCCCTGCCAACCCGTGTCAGAATGGGAGTGTATGCTTATAGTGTACTGAGTTGGTACTCGTGATTTTCTCAAATCGCACCGTTCTCGTTGTTCTTGGTACCGATCAGGACCAGAATGAAACGAGGATCTCAGAACTTTTTACTTTGTTAAAATCGGACCAGAAATGGCTGAGTTATTTTTAAAACTCCCGGTTAAATTATTGTCAAAATATTGCTTCGACGTCATAATCGCGGGTATGCATTAACTGAATGGGGGAATGCGCTGTTCACGTGATAGAGCGGCACCACTTCTAGCTGCACGCTGATTGGCTACTGCCCGCCCACTGATTGGCTACTGCTTGCCCACTGATTGACTGAAGCGCCTGCTGCTGACGTCACGAGTAGTATAAAAGGGCTGAAAAACCGAGTGTGGAAGCTGACCCGTCAGACTGCTGGACCAGCGCAGTGCCAGACACGGGATAACTGCTAACCGACGGTGATTCCATTATCACTGTGGTGCCTCTCGGAATTGAGTTCTGCGCCAGTGGGCAGTCTTCGACTTTCTGCGATACAATAATTTTGGATGCTCTCGGACGGCCATCTGGGAGCAAAATTAAATTAAAGTAAAAACTCCCACATCCGGACTTTCCTAAGGGAGTTTTCCTGCGGAAAGGGCCTTGTCGCCCGATGTGATTCTATGGGATGTAGAATTGATGGTGATTCTTGGTGGATAACTCGCCGGATCTTCCAACCACGCTGAAAAGTGGATTCAAATTTCCGCGCTGCATGTCGCATGTGTTAATTAACTTTTATACCACAGTCTGGTGGGACTTTGCTCGGTGTGCCGCAGGAGGTATGCGACATATCCCACACCGTGTACCCAGTTATTGTACCAGCATAATTTATCATAACTATAGACCTCTTTGTTAATGGGCAACTTACAACTTTTCAACTACTGTCACCGGATGAAAACTTTACAACAAACTGTTTAAATCATGTATCAATTAAAATGACTATCTAATGGACATCTCATTAACCGTTCTTCGTCCACCATCCTGATGATGTGCCACATCAACAGTCTGCCTGCGGAAATCTTCCCTGCAATCAAGATCGTGCCATCTCGCGCTATTTAATATTAGCGCCTCAATTTCAGTGACTTATGAACTCTTACTGTAGCGATGACCAATAGGTATCCAAGTAACTATACTATTGTACATTTCATTATTTCCGCAAATGGTACTGATGCCTAATAGGTACCTTCCCGGTCTAACCGACCACAATTTTATACTTTCTGTTTATACTGTGAAAATTATCTTTATTTTCTGTGGGTGCTCTCAACTAACAGCACCGTACGGTCCTATGACCTGTGATATATCGTTAGCACTGTATTAGTTAGTTGTGTATATGGAAAGTAGCCATCCTAGTTAATGTTTTCTTTATTTATAAAAACTCTAGGATGCAGTATGCTAGAAAATACTATACAGCAACATTATATCCGCATCACTATATTTCCCCCAGCATCAATTTTACACTGAGGTCGCTGTTCATGCTCTAATTGCTTGTGCCTGACATGTTACCGACTAAACCT
This sequence comes from Chaetoderma sp. LZ-2023a, assembly GCA_034401795.1. Classification (NCBI taxonomy): domain Eukaryota; kingdom Metazoa; phylum Mollusca; class Caudofoveata; order Chaetodermatida; family Chaetodermatidae; genus Chaetoderma; species Chaetoderma sp. LZ-2023a. The sequence continues at coordinate 137,504,856 of CM067374.1, forward strand.
GACTATTTTAGCTCAAGAGGATAGGTTTAAAGTGGTTAGGGACAATTTCTCCTCAAGAGGCGCATAGTGTATGCCTCTTTTCCGGCTGTAGTGGATATGTAACACCACGCATAGGCTAGGTTGTGTAAAATTGGCCAATTACCTTGGGGCCTCGTATTAATATTGAGTTATTGTCTCTTTCCATGATCCACCAGCCACACAGCTTAATAATTGTTTGGATTCCCTATCGATGCGTTAGCAGGATCCGACTCTGGGAAACTATCGGAGGTTTCCGAGCGGTGATAACTAAAGCGCCAATTTACACGCATCTCCCCCTGTACCTTCGGATACTAGTTAGTTAGACTCCCCCGCCAATGTAGGAAGCACTGTGAAAAGAAATTAATAATATTATGTGATACCAGCCTGCAGTGCATCTCTGGGCATTCTGGAACCGTAACCCTAAGGACAGGTAAAATGTTAGCTCCGTTAAGCACATGGGTGACAGATGAGATGCGGATATCCATCCAATTCGTTGTAGTGTCTGGGTGAGGTCTTAGAAGCCACCACGCCCTCACGGGAAGGAGACTAGTGGTGGATATCCGTCTCTTTATACCCACCATAAATGACATGGCACTTTCTAAAAATTGCTTCAATGAACTGTAAACTTGTCCTAGTGATGTTATATGTGGTTGTGGGACAATGGTGACCGGATTGTTATTTGATTCGGGAGCTATTGCTCCGCAACATGTACGCACGCTATCTTTCGGAGGTAGATGCTATGCAGGGCAACCTACGGGAAGCTGAGCATCTTCGTCAGTTAGATGACTGTGTCTTAACTTAGGTAGGAATCCCTGCCACTTGCGGCCAAAGCTTGTACTCATATATAATAACCAAATGGTAGGTTAGAATGTGGCAGAAGGCCCGCATAAATAAAGCGGCAACTACCAATATAGTATCTTTGGACATACATAAGACGGTGACCTGTGAATTCTTCAGAAATCATTCATCCCGTCTTCACGTAAACCAGTGAAAATCACATTAATTATGGCTTCACTAAGAATGTTCAGCACTTAGCATTTTCTGTTTGAACAAGAGTGGCCCTTTTTGCCAGCTCTTTTCCACCGCTTCGGCGTTGAAGGCATTTTCCTGTGATGGAGGCCCGCAGGAGGCACTTTCCTCTCGCAACAACAATGTTTTGTGTGTATTTAGTTTATATTAAACTACCAAATAGCCTCGTTGCGATGCTCCCTTGCGGGGATACCGCTCCAGATTTAAGGATCTGTGTGGTACCTTCGGCGAAACCACGTAGAAAAAACACCGGATGGCTCTATGTACTGTATTATTTGCTCCTTACGGTCAAACGAGGGATATTGTTTGTATAGTGAATTATTTGTGACTGTTTAATTATACCATCTTGTCCAGACTTCCAAATTGGTAATGGACCGTCATACCGGTGACACCAATAGTTGGGACGTGACCGTGTGGTTTAATCTCGGTGGCAATGGTCGCACGGCCCCAGTGGAACATGAACATTACATCAGCTCTAGAAGCCGGTCTTTGTACTTTCCGGAGACACGATACGTGATCCGCAACCCCGAGAACCGCAGCTAACCAGCTCTCCCGCGCATCCTGTACATGCGGTGCGGTGGAGTGGAGCGATATGTAGCAGACAACATTATAGCATGATTACATGGTCACTGAGTTGGCGGATATTAACAATACCATGTTCTATCAGGTCTTTAAAGCCCTCATTGAAGTCTGGATTAGGTTGTGGTGTCATAACTTCTTGGTAGTGATTGGCAAATGCCTCTGTAATAGCCTCTGGTGTTGTGTAGCCTGTCACGCTATGAGTGATCATCTCTGTGGGTACTCCTTGAATTTCTTTGTTTCGCAACCAACTTAGCAAAGACAGAACCGTCCACAACTGATTGGATCTCTTGACATAGGTCATTCCTGCGCTGCACATTATCCTGTCTCTGCAGACCTCATACTTAAGTATACTTATTGCCATGGATAATCTTGTGTGGTACACCCTGTTGAGCAGCTTTGAGGAGAGCACAGTGTGATTCATTTATAGTATAGTAAATGTCAGCAGGCACACTGGTAGATGCGACTCTAAGGTGACAGGTATTAGACGAAATCACAGTCAAACTAGTTTCAAAATATTCAACAGCATGTTTATTAAATAGCAAAGAATTATAAAGACATACAATTTATACAATGTGTCGGACTCTGAGATTTGATGACGGTCTACATGGAACCCTTTGTGATGTAATAATTGTGACCATCATACATGTGCTGAGCGGATTATTATGACATCATACGAGGTCAGATGATGGATGGATACTCTGGAAACGTGAATTGTCTCTATTCTCTGGCGGCATTAACTGAATAAATAGGCCTCAAGAAGGTGCTAATTTTCCAATGCATGATAGTGCCTTAAAATTGTTAAAGCTTACATTTCACTCTACTATATTCATCTTTTATATCTCGATAACATAAATTCCAAGATGATCTTAACAGCGTCTCATTCTTTACAATCGGATAGAAATTAGTTAATAAAACTTAACCCTTTCAACAAAAATCCATATAAAAGTATTTATTTGCGATATATAATACTTATATTCAATATTTAGAAATGAATTTGACTGGAAGCTGTTGTAAGGAAGCAATGGCTCCAAGCCAAATTAATTTCAAAATATTCAACAGTTTTCCTGTATGGTAGCACTGGCAATGAGATACGGGGAATTCACCGGTGAAGGGGTTAAATCATGAACTGATTATTTTGTTCCAGTAACAATAAACTGCTGTCAAATTTGTGAAAAATAATCAACAGGCTTCTTCACAATTCAGAAGGTAAACTCTCGATTGAGAAGTAGAATCCTTCAATTATCTAGCAACCAGGTGTGTTTTGATTATATTCTATTAACAAGAGCCATTGACCAAGCAGACTGCACCGTGCTGGGGCATTATGCAAGATCTTAAATAACATACTACAGGGATAACACATTTAACTCTTACTAATCCGATGTCAAAATTTGAAATTTTAAAATTAAATTAAAAGATTAACTGGTGTTCATTTTTAAACAAATTTGGTGGAAGATGGTGCTGTCGTAGAGGTACTGTCGTAGACAGCAACGTCGTCCACCAAAATTGTTTAAAAATGTACACCAGTTTCTTTGCTACTGCCACAATTAAAAGATAGAATGTTGATATCAGAGTGGTAAGGGCTAAATACCTCATTGGTCTCGAAGCCTGTTTTCAACATTGCAAGGCAACCAAACATATCGAGGACAGTTGTTGAAAACTTTGAGAATACTTTTACTGAAAACTGTTGCTACTTTACGGAGAAATAGCTTCCAGTCCAATTAGATTCATTGTCCTCAACATATCTCTGCACAGAGCTTGTTGTATATGCATCTGGGCTTTAGAATACAAAGTGCTACAAGTTAAGTGATATTCTCAAACATAACTGCTTGATATGAGAAGATACAAAATGACATCTTGTTCATTCTGTTTCATTATTTACAATCACATATGACATGTATGAAGCTGGTATGCTTAATCCTTCTCGGTCTATATTATCTTGATATTTATTATGTTGATATTTGACTGTATTTTAAGCAAATACAAATTGTGTTTTGTAAAATGGCAAATACAAATACATAAAAATTAGCATATTTATATACAAATCAAATACGTATTTAACCACAGGCCTGGTTGAACTAAACGAAAAATGTTATTGTTGAAAAAACACCTAAGTTTTGTCATTATTATACTGACCGTGACCCCCTGATGCTAATATGATTGTGTCATGTCCTCTCATTATAAGAAAGTATGTGCCCAAATTTGAGCCATGTATGCCTAATCAAACATGATATATAAAGTGCTATGTTGAGCTAAATGCAAAATGCTAATGTTGACAATAAGTTTTACGATTGACACCCCTACTTTGAATTTTTACCCCAATGTGTCATGCCTTCTAAAGAAGAATATATCCAAGTCTGTGTCCAGTATGATTAAGGAAACGTGAGATATCAATAGAGGTGAGCTAACTTACAAACTGTTACTGTAAACAAGAGGTCCAAGGGGCCCGTGTCACTCACGTGGAATTATTGGCCACTTGCACAACCGAACAAAACGAGATGACCACAAGAAAAATTTACCAAGCAAATTTCTGTGAAGATGGTTTTGCCAAGTTTTATTAAAATTGGCCCAGTGATTAATAACTAAGTCTTTTTATGATTTTTCTCAGAAATTTACAGAAAATACAAGATATCCACCAAAGATGCTAAATGTTGATTGATTAATATTTTTTTGACATATCAACATTCCATGAACAAATTTGAATGGCGTTTTTGGCCCAATCATATCTGCCAAATTTCGTCCTGATCCATTCAGCCGTTCTGGAAAAGTTGTTTTCACGAAAACTAAGTCATCCAAGATGGCCGCTGAATCACTTGGCAAATTAAGTTTCCTTGAACAAACTTGGTGTAGCTCCTGCCCTAGATCATATTTCATGAGGTGTACATCGATCCCCCAAGCAGTTTCAGAGATTTTTAAATAAGTTTTTAAAGTCACCCAAAATCCTAGATTGGCACCGGCGAATTAGCTGATCATCTTCCTTTGAACGAAGTTGTATCCCTATGCCGTAAGGATGCTTCCTATCAAATGTACTTAAAATCGGCCCAGCGGTTCTCGAGAAGACATTTTAAATTTCCCATTGCTTTGGTATGGGAGATTTAGCGGGAAAAGATCCAAGATGGCCGACAATCCGTTTATCCGACCATTTTGATAATGGGAATTTTGAAATCAGAATACCTAAAAACATCTATAAAACCAATTTCAGCTTCAAAATCCATCAAATAAAAATATCCAATATGGCCGCCAAACACGCTACATTTTGATTGGTCCTTGGCGGACATATTTTTGTACTTCCCTTGAACAGACTTGTGGCCCTTAATACCTAGTCATATCTGCCAAATTTCGGCCCGATCCATTCAGCATTTCATGAAAGCTAGTTCATCCACGATGGCCGTCGAACTGTGGCTCAATCAAGTTCTCTTGAACAAACTTGATTCAGTTCTTTCCCGAGATCACGTTTCATGCATTTTGAATGGATGCCACAAGCGGATTCGGGGAAGATTTTTAAAGATTTTTTTTTATATCGGACAAAATCAAAGATGGCCACCGGAATGGCTAAACTGCTGACCATAGATTTGAACAAAATTGAATCTCCATGCTCTAAGGATTGTTCCTGCAAAATATAATTGAAATCGGCAGAGAAGTTCACGAGAAGACATTTTAAATTGCCTATTGCTTTAGTATGGGAGATTTTGGCGGGAAAATGATCCAAGATGGCCACCAAACCGTTTATCCGACAGTTTCGAAAATTGCAGATTCGAGATCGGGATATCCAAAAACCTAGATAGAATCAATTTCAGCCTCAAAATCCATCAAATAAAAAAATCCAATATGGGCGCAACACATGATATATTTTGATTGGCCCACCGTGGTCATGTTTTTTGACGGATCAACTTCTCTTGAACAAACTTTAATGGCCCTTAACTAATCATACCTCGCAAATAAGTTTTATATCATACAGAATTTACTTATGGGATTTGTCTGTGAAAGAGTTAAACACGTGCGCACTAACAGGTTCTATACTACATCACCCTCTTCCTTGTCATGATTGATCTTAACCAATCAAATAACAGTATATGGTCATGTGACATTACTGAGGGGTAATAATACCTCACCCTCTTCCTTGTCATGATTATGAAGGGAGAATAAGTAAAACAAGAAGCGATGTGTAATGTATAACTATTGTAAAACAAATACACAATTCCATGTATTAATGAACAATAATTTAAAAATTAATTTACAATAAGTGATCAGCACATTATCTAATGTAGATATACAGACAACCTGTCCAACATGCATAGCATGTCAGTTCACCTTTCCAGAGTATCCATCATTCTCACGTCATATGATGTAATAATAAGCTAAGCGGCGTGTAGGATGATGTCATAATCATTACGTCATAAATGATTCTATCTATATAGCCCGTCTTGACCTCTTAATACTGGTAGTCTGACACGTTGTACGAATTGTATGTCTTCACTATTTAATAAACATGCTGTTGAATATTTTGAAACAAATTTGACTGGACGCTGTTAACGCCATAGGCAGCAACAGCTCCAAGTCAAATTAGTTTCAAAAATATTCAATAGCGTACTTGTACAGTTTTCTGGAAATTGATAGTCAGAGTTCAGAGATGGATCGATACCAAAATGAGCGATGTGTGGGTGGAATTTAGCTAGAGATTGGCGGGGCATAGCTAAAACTGGAAAGATCCATTGTCATGGCTTTCACAAATACGTTAACCAAAACAGATACACAAACATGTTAGTACAATTTTGAAATGTTTTATTGAATATTTTGAACATGATTGGATTGGAAGACCTTGCAGTCTAACCTGTCTTAGGCAGCAATATCTTCCAATACATTGGAGGAGTCCAGTTTTAGCTATGCCCCGCCCATCTCTAGGTAAGCTCCACCCACATTTTGCCGGTGTTGGGATCAATCGATCCCTGCACTCTCTCAATTTCCAAAAAACTATACACGTCAGGTAAGCCGTAAAGTAGTGATTATAAGTTAAATACTTTGAAACTAATTTGGCCTATGACAGCAACAGCGCTCTGTCAAATTAGTTTCAAAATATTCAACAGAATGTTTATTAAATAGTAAATACATACAATTCGTACAACACCGCTTATTCCGTCATCAATTAAGCTTAGTTACGGTACGTCATTCATGACATAATTGATTATGATGTCATACTACACACCCCATAGTTGATTATGACATCATATGATTGATGGATAAACTGGAACCTTCCATTATGTTCAAAATATTCAACATTAGCTTTTATTTTGTTTGTTAAGTTATTTCTTAGTTGTACTGTACATTGTAATATTACAGTGCATATGATTATGTATAAATCTGCACATATTTTAATGCCTTAATGGGGAGTCCATTTGCAGACGATTTTTTTGGACAATTTTCTAATGGAATAGTGGCTCAATAACCGAGCCAGACATTACATGTACAGTGGAAAATTTGTAACCAAGACTGCATCCTGCCCCATCAAGCCCTTTAGTTTTTCTGCATATGACACATAATGTGACAGTGTCACTAAATACAGCTTTCCTAACTGTCTGACTGCCACCAGACAAGAATTTCAATGGGCATTAACTCTGGACCGGCTGAGCCACCAACAACTTTCTGTCAAATTGTTTTCAAAATATTCAACATATATAGCCGGAGTTAAATCACATGGGAAATGTAGGCTGCAGAAATTCAGCAGCCAGACAATTAAAAGTGACAAGGCCTCGTTGAATCAAATGTTTGTCTGCAAATGAACATTCCTTAAGAAGACCAGTGCAGAGGCTGGTTGTGACCCGTTTGCTGTCCTATCATTCAATCAAGCTTGCAAGGAGGGTCAGGCTTTCCACCCACACGATGTAAATATATGTATATATATATTGTACATTTGAATAATTATGCTTATTGTAAGTGGCTGAGCCAGGTGGGATTGCCCTACCAGCCCTTCAAACCACCTCATGAAGAACCAGAGGTTCCCGCACTTCGATAAGTTGGGTCTGTCCTACCAGATCAAGGATGTGTATATGTACATTGTAAATTGTACATATACCACAGCAACCCTATAATACAAACAGTAGAAAAAAAAGAAATTCAACCATCGCATTGCGCATCCAACCACAGCAATGAAAAATTTGATCGGCAATAGGCCAAACATGGCCTCCAACATCGCGACAGATGATGATGATGATGGTTAAAGGGCTAAAGTCCTGACCATAGCAAGCAGTGGACCGGTAGTTTACTTGAAGCTGATTGGTCGAGCTGATTGGTCGACTCTTCAGATAGAAAAGCATGTAGTAGCGTACATAATGTAGACTGTTTATATTAATGGCTGTTTTAAAATATTGTCACAAGATTATTTAGATCATCTAATAATTTTTAGATAATTCCACATGATAACAAGAATACCTTGTGGAAGTTCGCAGACAACTTAACCTTTTAACACTCATATCAGCCAAAAACGGCTTTTGCAGTGGTCTTGAGAAATGACCATTTTCAGACCAGAGAAGACTACTCTTGAAAATTTACCACTGGAATGACTGGCTCGATAACCGAGTCAGTCATTCCAGTGGTAAACTTTCATTAGTCTTTCCTTGGTCTGCAAATGGACATTTGAAAATTGAAATTTGTATTTACAAATTTGAGGGTTAAAGAGGTACATGTTAAAATAGTCAATATTGTTTAAAATTATCCTGAAGCAAAAAGACATAAAATATTTAGAAAAACTCAGAGGCGACCGTCGTCTTCGAAGCCACTATTTTACTCTGTTATTTGCAACCACAATTAATTGCGATTTTATTGTACATCGCTGTCATACAATGCTCAATATAAAATGAAAATCAGTGTATTATTGTCCTCCAAGGTGGGCAGAATTGCCTCGATAGTACATAGTAAGATTATAGTAGAATTTTCAATTCTGATTTTGTATTTCCAAAGTGATATATGCTAAACAAAATATTTTTATAACAATTTGACTGCTAGGTTCAGAGTTATTGCCGATTGAAATTATAGTCTAGTTGCTTGCATCAATCACATACAATACAGAAAGTCCATTCACTATTCCTAGAAGACTTTGACAAAGTTAGTCAGCAATGACTTTCAAATCAAATTGCTTATAATATCTTCATCAAGCGTTACTACACCGAAAGTCCTGCTGATAATTTAGAGAATGGCTTGATTGAAAGCGGCTGCACCAACAATTTTCATCCAAATTGCGGTAAAGCTTGCACATTTCACATCTATCATGCAAAATATAAGATTAGTATAGAGCTACTCCTACTATGCGCTAGCAATACAGCTCTGCTGAACAGTACAATGACTATCATACGTGTTACAAGAATGGTTTTATATCGAGCAATGCACAACACCGAAAACAATAGAATCCCATATAATTCTAAGGTGAGCAGAATTGACTATAGTACGATTATTATTGTTCAATACTAATTTCATATTTGCTATGAGAAGTGAAACACGTCAGGCTAAATATTTTTAGAACAAGCCGAGTGAAAACTGTTGCTGCCTGTCTAGGCTTGAATGGTTTGTGGTAACTTTAATGAATATCCAATTGCAGATGAATAGATTATTTTTGAAAATTTATCACTGGAATGACTGGCTTGATAATCAAGCCAGCCATGCAAGTTGTAAATTTTCAAAAGTAGTCTTCTCGTGTCCTTGCAAATGGACAGTTCTCAACATCACAGCAGAAGCCGGTTTATTGAACATTAAATTATTAAATACGCTGTTCAGAGTAAATATGAAACCAGCTTTTTATTACATATAACTGCTAGATATAGAGTAGTGACAAATAACCTGGAATTAGTCTCCAGGAACAGGCCTGTATGATATGTAATTACAAAGATCACAGATACAAGCTACTCAAGACACTTGCTCGTCTCTGGGCAAAGCTGATATCTGAAACATATTATAGATAGAGTGATTGTACATATATATTGCGCTGAACTCCACGCGATTGCATTCTCTAAGTACTATACATCTCATCCCCTGTTCATTTGACTGCTGCTTATATACAGCATGTATATACAGCATTAATTACCATTTAGTAACCAGTCAAACTGGACAATATCTGCTTCTGCAGTGCCTTTGAGAAATTCCCAATTCTGAGTCAGTTATTCTAGTGGTAAATTGTCAAAAATAGTCTTATCTTAACTGCATATCTTCGCATTTACTTAGGAAAAATGTTTATTTTCCTGACCAATCGTGACAATTAAGGGCCTGATACAATCCATGGGAATGTGAAATATTATTAAGAGGCGCTTAACTGATTTTATAGGCAATTATATTTAGAATTTTTACATCACAGTTGGTTGAAAATTGTAGCACTGCTTATACAGAACTCTGTTAGATTTAACAATATGTACAGTCACACATTAATATTACACATTTGATATAACAATCAATCAATACTGAACTCAAACAGGTATGTACTAGTTTTGCGGAAACGGGGGAGCATATTTTACTACAATGTTTCATGTTACGTCTAGACTTGCGCGATTACGTGATTAAATTGAAAATCGTGATTATGTTTCAAATCGTGAATTTATATGATAAAAATTAAATAATCGAATAATCGTGAATATTTTCTATTGCATAAAATATTTCAAAACCTAACTTTCCTTTTTAATGCGATAGGTCATGAAAAATTACATTTTGCTTAGTAAATGTATGATCAATTGCAGGGCAAGAGAAGACTATTTTTTTTAATGTATTACTGGAATGCCTGGTTTGAGAATCGAGCCAGGCATTCCAGTGATACATTAAAAAAAATAGTCTTCTCTTGCCCTGCAAATGGACTAATTCTAAACACCATTGCAATTTTCATTATTGATATTCTTTTATTATTATGTCTTGGTAATTTGTATCCAAGCTGATTAATCGAGTAATCACGATTATTCTTTAATAATCGATCGCGATCACTCAACGCAATAATCACGCAAGCCTAGTTACATCTAACCAGTCGCATTGGTCAACGGGTCAACTGTTGAAAACATATGCACTTGATTGTAGATTTGTTGCAGTGTGTGGTATCATCATTGATGTCCAGAGCTGACTTCTGGCTCTTACAGCTGATGGCTAATGTTATCTTTCCATATCACGAGATAAAACTTTCAAATGTCTAGCGACACAAATTATTACACTTATCCTGTAAATGCGATTGGGTCTGCCTGTCTATCCGAAGCTTTATCTAAAAGAGTACTGATCCGATCTGGTTCAAATTTTAATACAACGAAGAAACTTGAGGTGCAAGAGGATTCCCAGTGTTTGGTTATGATCCGGATAAGAATTCAGATCTGGATCAGATCAAATTCTGGATCTGTGTATATCTTGGAAAGTGATGGTCTGATATGGCTAAAATGTTAACACATGATAGGGTGGGACCATACGCCAGAAAAACAAAACTTTTGGCATGATCCGAAAAATCTTTTTTTCTTTTCCAAATCCGCTTAAATAGGGCATTGATTCTAAACTCATGAAAGGTCATCTAGGGAAACAGCTGAACTAAGTTTGTTCAAAGGAATCTGATTGGCTTAGTGCTTTAGCGGCCATCTTGGATAAACTCATTTTCATGAAAGCAACTGATTGGATCAGGCTGAAATTTGGGGGATATGATTAGGGACTAAGGGCCATTCAAATTTGTTCAAGGGAAGTTGATACTTAAAGAAACATGGCCGCTGTGGTCTAGTTACAATTCTGCTCACCTCCTTAGGGTTCTATTTATTGATGACCTTGAAATGCCTATGTTCCAGGTGTTTACAGGCCCCTTGTGCCTCTTGCAAATGAGGTTCTCCAAGATGGCCGCTAAAGCACTAAGCCAATCAAGTTCCCTCGAACAAACTTAGTTCAGCTGTTGCCCTAGATGACCTTTCATGAGTTTAGAATCAACACCCTATTTTAGTCGATTCGGAAAAGAAGATTTTTAAAGGTGTTTCAAAGTTGGCCAAAATGCAAGATGGCCGCCAGGAAAATTGACCCATCGGCTTAGCTTGAACTAACCTGACCCTCTATGGCCTAAAGATGCTTCCTGCCACATATACTTGAAATCGGCCCAGAGGTTCTCGAGAAGACATTAAAAATTTTCTATTGCTGGTATGGGAGCATTTGGTGGGAGAAAAAAATCCAAGATAGACCCCAAACCGCTTTGGCTGCCGAGCCATTTGGCCAATCAAGGTCCCTTAGGGTAATTTGGTTCAGCTCTTGCGCTAGATGATATGTCATGAGTTTTGAATCAACCTCCCAAGTGGTTTCGAAGACATTTCTGAAAATCGGCAAAAATCCAAGATGGTAGCTGGCCAAATTCGCCGAAACACTCCATTTGAACAAACTTGGATCTCTATGCCCTAAAGATGCTTCCTGCCAAATTTAATTGAAATCGGCCCATTAATTAATTAACCCGTAGCACTCTCATGTCAAAATTTTTAATTTTCAAATTAAATTAAAAAGATGAACTGGTGTTCATTTTTCTACAAATTTGGTGGCATATGGTGCTGTCGTAGACAGCAACAACGTCCACCAAAATTGTTGAAAAATGTACTCCAGCTACTCTTATATTGACACACGTCATTCATGACGTAATAGAATATTGACATCAGGGGTAAGAACTAAATGTAGTTACAATCTAATCTCTCGATGTTAATTTGCAAATGTCAGCACAGTATTTGGTATTATCCTATATACAAGTAGCCCTATCAGGCCAAGAGATGATGGTTTTCTCAGGTAGGTACTTTGTAATTCACGGATGGATCACTGTCAATAGACAAATCCAGTTTTAGATATGCCCCATCAATCTCCACTCACACTTCACCTGTGTTGAAATGGATCGATCCATGAACTCCCAGACTATTAATTTCCAGAAAGCTATATGGGCAAGAACTTTGTTGAATATTTTGAAACTAATTTTACTGGGTGCTGGCCTATGGCAACAACAGCATGCAGTCAAATTAGTTTCAAGATATTCAACAGAATGTTTATTAAATAGTAAAGACATACAATTTGTACAGCACTGCTTAGTCCATCATCAATTAAATGTTTGTGGCAACCTTATCTCCGTCATTCATAACATAGTTGATTATGACGTCATCTTACACATCACGTAGTTGATTATGACGTCTTATGATTGATGGATAAACTGGAATACTCCATTTTGAAGAATGACCTCATCCTGACTGCCAAAAGGTAGATATCTATGTATACACATGACACTCTTTTGTATGCAATATTACGTTAAATACTTTGAAACTAATTTGACTGCAGTTGAACAAGCTTCAAAATATTCATCAGATTTCCTTTATAGTTGGAATTTAGAAACTGGCATTTAACACATTAACGTACAATATGTTATCTGAACTATTCAGCTGGTTTCTCAGCTGACTCCTCCCCCGTTTTCTCTGTCGTTTGCGCTGTAGATTTCTCCGTGGATTTCTCTTCCGGCTTCTCCACAGGCTTATCCTGACTGCGTTGAGACAGAATAGCATCGCGAACAGCACCCTCAGCTTTTTCATACACGCCACGAAGATGAGAGGCAGAATTAGACGTACGACGAAAGAATAATGTTAATTGATGCGCAACACGCAAAACGTCATATAAGTTATCCAGCTGTATCTGCGCGGGCCGCTTTTGCTCTGATCCAGACATGGCAGACACTGAAGTATCATTAACAAGGCTGGCTTGCTCAGATGCTTTTCTCTTCTTATAAGCACTGATGTTTGCTGGCTGGCCTGATGCTAGTGATCGAGCTTGGCTAGGCTGATTAGATTGAACACTAGATTTTATTATGTGTGATTCTTTAGCCATTGTGGCCGGCTTTGCTGAGTACTTATCAGCGGCATGTGGCAGTAATTGATTCATGTCTTTAACTAAACCATGCTGCATCACGTATGACTCTTTACCATGGCTGTGCGGAAGCTGCTGGTAGACCTCTTTCAGAGAACTCTGCTGTAATGGTGGGTACATTTCTTTAAGAGGTCCATGGGGTGGCGCATACAAGTCCCTCCCGTGCACATGTGATGGAGGAGGATATGACTCCATTTGAGAAGATATTTGACATGACGGCAAACCGTGTGCATCATGCATAAGGTCTGGTCTCTGACTGGTTGGAAAAACAGACAGTTGATGGTCATGGATGGCTGTAAATGCTTGAGATGGTCGGAAAGCTGAAGTGGCAGACTGATCCTTTGCTGACCCAGCACAGGCAGCCATGGTATAGTTCTGCGCCATCACACGGTAGTTATCCTGGGTACCCTGAGGGCCAGGCAAGTTAACTCTTTTAGCCATCTCATTGAAGGTGCTATCAATAAACTTATTCCATTCTGTCCACTCCGGGTTATTTTGCTGCATCTGTGACACATGAGATGGCATCTCCATGTGTGTTTGAGCAGACGCCCTGCTATCAATTACTGGTATCTGTCTGCCGCTATCTCCTGCACCCGCTGCTGCCACAGATATAGGCCCTGAAGAACTAGCCGGCGGCGAGTGAAGCAACTGTGCCACATCCTGTGGGATAGCTTCTGGTAATTTCTCACTTTTACCCGCATCAGGCTTCTTCTTCCTCTTGCTCTTCTTGGTTGTAAATATTAAGTTATGTCTCTTTCTGAAACTTTGTAGCCAGCCATTAGAACCCTTGAAGTCATTGATTCTGAGTTCCAATGCAAACTCTCGTGCTTTCTGCTGACACATAGCTCCCGTTACCGGGATGTTTCCGTCACGAAGTCTCTGGTACCACTGCCATGTTAACAGGTTCACCTCTTCATTTCCTGTGTGTACATAAGCACGCACACGTCCTATGAACTTATTTGCACGATACTGCCGAAGTATATCATTTTTCCTGCGCATAATGTTGCCAACTTGGGTTTTACCAACGTCATACTTGATTGCTAATTTTCGCTGACTCAGGGTCTCTGCCTCCTTGATTAACGCTACCTTCTGCTCTATCATTAGTTCTTTGCGCTTCCGACGTGTTCTGTAGAGATTTAACATCCCCTGTAAGGTATACACAGGCTGCGGCAAGATTTTGGATAGTGAATTCAATGAGGTTGACGACCAAGAATCATCTTCTGTCTTGAGACGGGAAAGCTTGAGGCTATCTACACGTTTGTCAGGAGAGCTCTTGTCAGGAGTGGTGTGGTTGGATGTCTTACTACCAGAAGGCTGACCCGATTGCGATGCATCGTCTTTAGAACTTTGTGAAGATGTTGCTGAAACATCCATTTTTATCACCTGGAGCAGAGGTTATACCTTATCTGAAAATACAAAACAATCTTAATGTTAATATACAGACATGACAGATAATAATACGTAATAGAACATTCCAGTTTATCCAGCCATCATATGACGTTATGCTCACCTACGTCATCGTAGATAGGTTCGTCACAAATGCATAATTGATGATGGTCTAAGCGTTATTATACGAATTGTATTTCTTTACTACTTAATAAACATGTTGTTGAATATGGTGAAACCAATTTGACTGGGCACTGTTGCAAAAGCACCCAGTCAAACTAGAAAACATTGTTCGACTCAGAGGGCCCCACAATCACAGGAAATACCTTTCTCTATATAGTAGGTAGCAATTTTATTCAAACCTTCATATTATTAAACAAGAGGCCCAAGGGGCCTGTATCGCTCACCTGGAACATAGGCATTTAAACTAGAAAGGTGATTCCTATAAGTAGCGGTTCTGGAGTTGTTTTTGCGAAAAATAGGTCATCCAAGATGGCTATTAAACAAATTTGGACTTTTGCCCTAGATGATGTTTCATGAGTCTTGGTTTCGGAGATTTTTAAAGATGTTTCTAAAAATCAGCCAAAATCCAAGATGGTCACCAGCTAAATTAGCCGATCGGCTTCGTTTGAACATACTTGAATCTCTTCACCCTAAGGATGCTTCCTGCCAAATATAAAATGAAATCGGCCTAGCAGTTCTCGAGAAGACATTTTAAATTTCTCATTGCTTTAATATGGGAGCTTTTGGCAGGAAAATGATCCAAGATGGCTGCCAAACCGTTTATCCGACGGTTTCGAAAATTGCAAATATGAGATCAGAATAATCTAAAACATATAAAACCAATTTCAGTCTCAAAATCCATCAAATAAAAAAATCCAATATGCCCGCCAAACACCATATTTTGATTGGCCCAAGGCGGCCATGTTTTATTATGAATCGACTTCCCGTGAACAAAGTTTAATGGCCCTTAGTCCCTAATTATATCTGCCAAATTTCCGCCCGATCCCTTCAGCAGTTCTGGAAGTCGTTTTTGCTAAGACTAGGTCAACCAAGATGGCTGCCGAACCATGGGACCACTCAAGTTCCCTTGAACAAACTTGGTTCAGCTCTTGCCCTATATCATATTTCATTGGGTTTCCTTCAATCCACCAAGCGGTTTCGGAGAAGATTTTTAAAGACGTTTATAAGAATCGACCAAAATCCAAGATGGCCACTGGCCAAATTGGCGGATCGGCTTCGTTTGAACAAACTTCATATCTACACCATAAGGATGCTTCCTGCCAAATATAATTGAAATCGGCCCAGTATTCTCAAGAAGACATTTTAAATTTCCCATTGCTTTAGTATGGGAGCTTTTGCCGGGAAAATGATCCAAGATGGCCACCAAACCGTTTATCCGACAGTTTCGAAAATTGCAACTTTCAGATAGGCTTGCGCGATTATTGCTTTCAGTAATCACGATCGATTATTTAATAATAATCGCGATTACTCGATTAATCAGCTCGAGTACAAATTACCCAGTTATAACAGCAAACAAAGCATATCAATGACGAAAGCTGCAATGATGTTGAGAAAGGTCGATTTGCAGGACAAGAGATTATTTTTGAAAATGTAGCACTTGAATACATTTTCAAAAATAGCCTTCTCTTGGACTACAAATGGGCATGCATTCACTGAGCAAAATGTAAATTTCTGTGACCGATCGCAATAAAGAATAATTAAAAGGTAGGTTTTGAATTATTTTATGCTGTAGAATTATTCACGATTATTCGATTATTTAATTTTTAATCATATAAATTCACGATTTAAAAAATAATCACGATTTTCGATTTAATCCCGTAATTGCGCAAGCCTAATTTCAGATCACAATACCCAAAAAACATATATAAAACCAATTTCAGCCTCAAAATCCATTAAATAAAAAAATCCAATATGGCCGCCAAACACGCTATATTTTGATTGGCCGGGTGCAGCCATGTTTTTTGACGGATCAACTTCCCTTGAACAAACCTTAATGGGCCTTAGGCTCTAATCATACCTTCCAAATTTCGGCCCGATCCCTTCTGTGGTTCTGGAGAAGTTGTTTTCACGAAAACTAGGTCAACCAAGATGGCAGCCAAGCGATCGGACCAATCAAGTTCCCTAGATCATATTTCATGAGATTTGCATCAAATCCCCCAAGCGGTTTCGGAGAAGACTTTTAAAGACGTTTCCTAAAATCTGCCAAAATCCAAGATGGCTGTTGGCCAAATTGGCTGATCGGCTTCATTTGAAATAATGTGGATCCCTATGCCCTATGGATGCTTCCTGCCAAATATAATTGAAATCGGCCCAGCGGTTCGTGAGAAGTCATTTAAAGGAAAAGTTGGACGGACGGACGGACGGACGGATGGACAGTCATCATGGCATAAGCTCACTTGGCCTGTCAGGCCAGGTGAGCTAAAAATATTTAAAAAAAAAAGGAAATTGACAAAATTTTTAGTCTTTGCATTAAAACGACCAGACGTATATATACTGGTCTGGCGTTTTGTTAGCTTACTAAAATACTTACCACTCAATTCACTGTTTGCTAAAAGTCACCTGACTTAGATATCTCAGAAAATTTTAACCTATTCATTCCCATGGTGTAGGTTCCCTTGAAACAAGTTTAGCAGAGATACATCCCTCCATTGGGTAGTCTTGATAGTATCTCTTTAACTCTAAAGCAGTCATTGCTCTAGGGAACCGGTTCCTCTATTCCTATAGAGAACATATAAACGAGTCTGTGAGCATGCGCACTTATGCTACTATGCATGCGACAGAGTCCAAGCCGTCATTAATTAATTCCACAAATTTTTAATGATTTGCAATTTAACGATGCGGGGTGGCTGAGGTGGGCCCCAGTGAATTGAGTGGTAAGTATTTTAGTAAGCTAACAAAACGCCAGACCAGTATATATACGTCTGGTCGTTTTGTAACACAACAAAAATACTAAGCCACTCAATTCACTGTTTGCTAAAACACAGAATTGGTCAGAGCCCAAATACTAGGTGGGTTGGTAAATTGCAAATCAGGAATGAAAGGTTAATCACCAAAAATACTAAAACCAACTAAATCGCTGAAGTGCTGAAATAGCACGAACAAACAAATGTTCGAAATAAAATACAATAATATAATGATAATTAGAAAATCTCAGCAAAGAGAATTTAAAAACAGCCGTGAGATGGTGAAGAAGACGGCTGACTAAAGAATCTAGGCAATTGAGCCTAGGTTTGAGTGGCGAAACGAGAAATGTCAGATTGTGAATTGAATCTGATCTTTCAGATAAAAATAATGTAGAATCTGACATTTATACTGCAACTTACATAATGTCGTCCACTGATAGATCTGCATAGAATGCGAAGGAGAAGGCCATACCACGAACATCGTGTGCCTTAACACAAACTGAGTGTCTCCTGGAGATACATTCTAGTGTCAATTAATGGTGTCTGTAATCCAGTTGATGAGATGCGCGCTTACTAAACAAATTCGCATAAGTAATCTGAACGGTAGATCTGCATAGAATGTGAAGGAGAAGGCCATACCACGAACATCGTGTGCCTTAACACTTACTGAGTGTCTCCTGGAGGTACATTCTAGTGTCGATTAATGGTGTCTGTAATCCAGTTGATGAGATGCGCGCTTACTAAACAAATTTGCATAAGTAACCTGAACGGTGTTTCAAAAAGATATTTTAAATTGGGCATAGTTTTCGGAAAGGATTGAAAACAATTAATTAGGTTTTATATATATATAAGATCTCTTCAAGGGCAAAGAATGAGGCCAGCTCTCCTACCACCTAGAAAAGATCATTCCCAAAAAGAATATGAATATCAAAATGCCCTCTAACAAACGCGGCCGCGAATGATTTCAGAGTTA
Organism: Chaetoderma sp. LZ-2023a; assembly: GCA_034401795.1. Classification (NCBI taxonomy): domain Eukaryota; kingdom Metazoa; phylum Mollusca; class Caudofoveata; order Chaetodermatida; family Chaetodermatidae; genus Chaetoderma; species Chaetoderma sp. LZ-2023a. Next base: position 137,523,633 of record CM067374.1, read on the forward strand.
TACAATTAAACAGATGGACCCAAGAATGAATTAATAGAGGAATTTATTATAGGTATTTGCCTTTGTGCTATACCCCTAAAAATACCGGTACCATGGATAAATGATGTAAATACTTAATAACTCTCAAACCGGCTTCTAGAAAACAAAGAAGGATAGATGCTAGTGAAAACGATAACACCACCCCAGCATACAGGGATTTAAATCATCAAAAAATATGCCATGCATCTATGACTTGATGATGGGATGCAGAATCGGGCGAGATAATGTGCTGTTCTAACAACCATTTGAAAACCTTAAATATACTCTGGTAAATTCTCCTGTAACAGATAGTTTGAATTGATTAAGAATACTAAAGTTCAGACAAAAAATAAATTTCTGAAAAACAGGTCTCTTGGAAAATACCATATATACATATTGAAGATTTGTGGAATGATGAACTGAAAGCTGCTGTTAAACGAGATAGAAAATCAGCAAAATTGGTAAGACGCTTTGGATTTCCACAAAGAGGACTACGAGATCCACTGAATAACTCTCATTGGGCCAAGCAGGAGTGATTAAAGGGATAATACATTCTGCTGACAAAAGTTCTTAAAGACAATTGTACTAGAAACCGCTGACAAAAGTTCTTAAATACAATTGGCACTAGAAAGTTAAATTGAAGATAAAATGTGAAGTCTATGACTGGGCCAGAGCATCTACCGCCAGAGCCTAGCCTGGAGGAAGAATATGAACATCAAATCTGGACACTATACTGAGTAGAAACTTAATGGGATGTAATAAATGAGCTACAAGGAAAATCATTCTACCTGGAATGTGAGCTGCTGAAAGTTTTGCTGACATCTCCACCGCAGGAGGAAGACCAAGACTCCAGACAAAATATGATAACCTCAACTGCCCTGCTTGTTGATGAAGGTCACTACTATAGAAATGACTGCATGAGCAGATAGGTGCTTGTGAAAGAGACAATATCTCTTCATTCTCCAATATTCCTGAGTATTGAAGAGGAATACTAGAGTATTAGTTCCTGTTCTAGTTCCTGAAAAGGAAGAGAGTAGTAAGACTACTTTATCTGATTCCATAGACACAAGAACGAGATCCCCTCCCCCAAACACGTAAGAACAAGACATCAAACTGGACCTGCAGATGGATTAACTGGTGAATTGGTACCGATGACACCCAACGAATGAAAATGCAGTGTATGCAGTCGTGGTGAGGGACAAAATTCTGAATTACCAGACTTGACCTTCGTACACAAAACTGACTCCATTCGGCCCAAATTTTAACACAATTAAGCAACCTTCCAAGCCAGAGGAATCCCAGACTGGCTATGATGTAATTAAAAGAACCCAGATCCAGTTAGGACAAATTTTGTATATATAGAAATATCAGAAAACACTGTCCCTTATCCTTGACTAGACCAGTGATGACTAGGCAAAATGACTCCATGTCCATATTATTCCTTTCATCGATGAACTCCATTTCTGAGACAACATAGTAGGAAAAGAGTTGAATATAAAACGATTGACTAAGTAATTTTTGTCTCAAACAGTATCAAAGCAGCCATGGGTTCCAGACAAAATAATTCCAAAATATACAACAGAATTAGTATTAAATCATGAAGTGTAAATTTTTTGGAAGTTGTCAGAAAAGGATAAATATATGAGTTGAAGATAAGAGCCGAGACCCTATAAAAGATGATCTGCCAGCACCTCATAATCCTTAAAGTCTGGATTCTGCCATTCCTCCACTGTATCCTACTTGAAAAGAGCAGAAAATTATTGATCAGGAACAGAAGCAGGACTAATGTCAAAGGAGACCAACATGGTTTGATAGAAAAAAAAAGGGGGATTCAATGACTACATTGATTGTACCTTATATGTAGGAAATCTGCTACCTAAGACATGCATGAGGCTAGCTATACCCATCCCACCCCTGATAGAGTAGAGATTATATAGAAGCGCTTTAGCATGACAGCTAGGACCAGAATAAACCTGCAGAATCTTATTTTACAAATCTAATTTTAAAACAAAGCTAGTATGATATGAGCCCAATTGTTAATATCTTTATCAGATGATTAAACAGGAAAGAAGTCCATCAAACCTGTGACCAGATCAATGATGGATAAGGACAAAGGACTGAAACTACACAGAAGGGTGAAAGGAAAAAACCATATTCCACAATCCATGCAAAAGCAATAATCCACTCATCTTGGTTAGGCCCCCTTGAGGAATTTATTTAATAATGCCTGGGAAATTTAGAATTTAGAAGAATAAAAAATAGGCTTGAATAGATAAGGCTGAGAAGACCTCTCCATATGACAATAATAGAAATAGATATATCCCTAGACAAATAAAAAGATCAAAATTTCTACTGAACTCGAGAAAGGAGCGGTGTAAATCTTGATAAGACAAAAAAGATTTTGTTATTGTGACAAGCTTACATTCACCCATAGATATGCTTCATCATGGCGAGGGATCCTACTGACAGAAAAGAAAGACTGAAAAACTATGTTAAAAATAAATCAGGCCAGATATGATACTAAAAGATAGCAAACCACTATTCACAATTAAAATAATAGTCTGACGCACTTATTTGCAGATTGATATTAGTCGAAAGATGGAGGCTGATAGTTAGAGTGTAATACATGAGAAGATTCAGGAGCAAAACGAAATCTAGTGAAATCAAAACGACAAAAGCACTGCTAGGATCATAAGAAAAAATTAAATTATTCCTAGAAGATAAATGCGAAGAGTTGGGTGTACACAAGGTTTCGAAGGATGAGGATAATTGGATGGTTCAGCCATTGCACTAAGAGCAACTAATAAATAATTAAAGAATCCAAAATAAGAGCCCCTGAAATAGGGCATTTAAACTGTCAAGTGATTTAGAAACAAACAATACCAGCAAAAAAACAGAAGTGATTTGATTTGGCATACCTAAACCAGAAGTTTAATTATAATCAGTTGCTATGCCATAAAAATTGAGTTATAATCTAGGTAATAATACTGAGCACAGGACAATTAGGCCTCATGGTCATCTCTTCTTCATTTATCTCCATGCCTGTGCCGTCACTTCTAGTCATGGGTTGCGTGTACGGTGTAGTCATACATTGGCTTGACTATGCCAAAGTCTACTAAACCATTTTCGAATGTTTTAAGAGATGGTGTGGAAACAACATGTTCAGACCAACATTTCAGTTTACACACCCCTTAGAGAGAAAATTTTTTCTAACTAGGTTAGTTCTCCCCCTCTTCTAGACTTTCAGATGATTTCCACGAGTAATAGTCCATTTGCAAGCAGAATGTTATATTTGACTATAACAATTAATCGATTGAGAGCCGATAGAATGATCCCTCATAGCCTGGGTACGTGCTCTATATATCCAATTTCACCCAAGTTAAGTACCCGCAGAAAGAATTTACAAAATGATGAGAGATTAGATTATACATTAAGTAGGGAAAAAACCCATCTTAGGGCTAATAAAAGTGGCTGATAGTCAAGAACTTTCCTGATCCAAAGGCTATGCTTGCTACTAAAACACTGAGATCAACACACATCTCTGATATAGTAAAACTTGGTCATCAAAGTTTGTAGCGTTTACTATCAAATATTAACCATTTAACTCTCGAAGTTATTAGTCATAAGTTGCAACTGAAATAAGTTGACTCTGAATGAGTACCAGCAAATATGGGAGTGGCGTATTTACTTAAAAATCCATAAATAGGTCGCACATTTATGCTCAATTTACATGTTCTAAAAAATTTGCGCGCACTATATACACGGATAAAACTTATTTTCCTCTGAATTTTTAAACATCTTAACGTCTGAAGATACCACGAAAAAACCCTTCACAAATCTTGTCACCTCGCGGCTATGCTTAATGTATACCTCAAAACATCTTCGCAGAAGTGAAATTATTAAATTGAGCAGCCTAAATATTGCGTATCCTTTAATAAAGATTGTTTTTTCCATCAAAATTAATCCTAACTTGACATAAATGTCGTCTTTATAATATGTAAATCAGAATCACGTGATAATCACATGATATATAAATCACGTGATATTATCTGACCAGATTAGGTTAAAGCAAATTTTAATGAAGTAGGTTAAGCGAGTACTCGGATATAGATATCCTGGAATCGGAAATTCGTCAATGAGATCTACGCTTCTCGTCAGCGCCTCCAAACGGAGATTTACTTTGCCACTGTCCGGCTAGCTAACAATAGACGCTGGCTACCCAGTTTAATTATCGGCCGTTCATGCAATTTTTCTAGAACATCGCATTACGTTTTAGATCATTTTAGGTTCACATTACAATATAACCAGTAATAATAAGTTTTAACGCTAGATTTAGAAATCAAGTGAACGCAAGTTTCTCCCTAGATTTACAAATCAAGTGAACCTGATAATCTGGCACAGGCTTAATAGCCTATCTAACAAAAGCGGTTTATGTGATTACGAGGATTCAATTCAGTATCGTAATTTTGAACATCCGGGCATTCCGAGATCGTCCAACATTTGCAAATTTACGACACACTAAAGAGGATATCCCATAGCAACGCAATGTTTACATTTTTCATGAAACTACGGCCATAAAAAATACTTGCGTCGATTAACCCCGCCAGGTATTAGAAAACATAAAATCTCGAGTAATTTTTATAAGATATTAAATAAAAGGTAAAAAGGTTTCATGGCCCATTGCTAGTAATGTTAAATTAGCCTGCAAAAACGCCGCCAATTGAAAGCGAACACCGAATCGCGAATTAATACGATGGTCTCGTCTTTATTGTAATACGACTGACATGACTGACTGATCATCATGAAGTAATTGCGAGTTTCATGTTAGTTGGTTAGTAACGGTCCTTAGAAGGACCACTCGCTTTTCTTCAGGGGATGATCGTGGTGTATCCTTGTGGTGTTCATCCGGTCCACCACGCCTGTTTGCACCACTGTCACATTCTTAATAGATCCAATAACTTCCCAACCGGTATATTACATAGTTATGTAGGATACCTTATGTAGGATTCGATCCAAACCGGTATGTAGTATACCTTATGTAGGAAAGAATGACGCTCGGAAATACGTACCTAGTCAAAACTCTTAATTGATCCACTAACTTCCCAACCGGTATGTTACATATGTTATGTAGGATACCTTTCGTAGGAGATGTTCCAAACCGGTATATAGTATACCTTTCGTAGGAACGGAGCCTCGTGGCTAAAATAGGATCAGAGTTATTGACTTCCCCTGGCTTGTAATGTGAAGCTGGCGCCATTTTCTTTCAACTTGGTCACAACGAACTTTCTGCTCATATTCACGTAAATTATAACCATTTTACATAAGTACTATGACTTATTCAACAAAGACCACTTGTACTGTGGTTCATGAAAAGCAAATGTGGATGTAGCTCCACAAGATTATGGAATGAATAGGATTTGTTGAGATAAAAGTTAGGTGTTTCCCGTAATACAGAAAATTAATTAATGACGGCTTGGACTCTGTCGCATGCATAGTAGCATAAGTGCGCATGCTCACAGACTCGTTTATATGTTCTCTATAGGAATAGAGGAACCGGTTCCCTAGAGCAATGACTGCTTTAGAGTTAAAGAGATACTATCAAGACTACCCAATGGAGGGATGTATCTCTGCTAAACTTGTTTCAAGGGAACCTACACCATGGGAATGAATAGGTTAAAATTTTCTGAGATATCTAAGTCAGGTGACTTTTAGCAAACAGTGAATTGAGTGGCTTAGTATTTTTGTTGTGTTACAAAACACCCATTTTCAACCAGAATCTTGAACCTATAACGGTGAATCCTCCAAAAGAAATATCTAGCCATCATAAACAAGAGGCGCAAGGGGTCTGTAATGCTCACCTGCAATTAGTGGCTAGTACTGGACACTGGAAAAACTAAACAATTGAATTTGTTTGAACAAGATGGCTGCTGGAAAAACTGAACATCTTAAATTTCACTATATAAGTGTGGAATCTTACCAGAATAAGGTCATTCTTGTTCAGCGGCCATATTGGATTTAGGTCAATCCGTTCCTTTTGAACAAACTTTTATCCATATTGCGCAAGGGTGCTTTTTGCCAAATTAGGTTTAAATCCGCCGAGTGGTTCATGAGAAGATATTTTTAATTTACCATTGTTTGACTATGTGAGATTTTGACGTCCTGCAGTCATCTTAGATTTTGTTGGATCGGCTTCGTTTGAGCAGTCAGACCGTCCACTCTTATGTCAGCTTAATCATGTAAAGGTCAAGCCGGGAAAAAATGCTCTCTGCAGTGGTCTGGAAGACAGTCCATGATGAATTATTTTGAAACGATTATTTGACTGGTTGGGATATTCAACTTAGTTTTAAAATATTCGCCAGTTGATATGTATACATCGTCACTTTGACATTTACCGTAGATTCTCGGAATTCATGTTTCAAATCAATGGATGGATCCAATCTGTTACTTAACAATATGACATCATAATCCATTACGTGACATGTAGGCGTGGTTCACAATCGTCATTAACAGAAAATACTCCATCATGAAGCGGGAACAGGATGTCAAAGGTATGAATTGATAGACTATTACTAAACATTCTGCACCAACATCAGGCAGTTAAAATTAGTTTCAAAATATATGTGATTATGAGAATTCACGGTTCAAAGATAAATCAATCTCAACGTACAGAAATAGGTGGGGCAGATCGGGAAATCAATCACTCAATTGAAAATTAAGTGAATGAAAATCGAAGTCTGTGTCACTAAAGTGTATGATTCACATATCTTTGATAAAGTAACAATTTAATAAACTTTCTGCCTAATTAGTCTGCAGAATTAAATGTCTCGCCTTCTGTTTGTCACAGTGACCTTGACCGTTGACCTCATTATCATCCAACTTCTTCTTAACCACATAGGCAACCATGTGCCCATGTTTAGTTGGGATAGGGTTAACCAATCTTGAGATATAAGTTGAGAAGTTTTGCTAAACGCAAAAACCTAACATTGAAAAAAATAACCAATCTTGAGATATATGCCGAGAAGTTTTGCTAAACGCAAAAATTTAACATAAAAAACCCCCAGAGTTTTGTATCAAGGTCAAATTGACCGTGACCTTTGACCTCATCATCCTGCTGCTTCCTAACAGTATGGGTAACCATTTGTCCAAGTTTGCTTGAAATAGGGTTAACCAATCTTGAGATATAAGCCGAGAAGTTTATTGTTGATAAACATGTTGATGCCGTCGTTGTCGGAAAAGTGCTACCTATGTCTCACTTTTTCTGCTTCGCACAGGCGACTCAAAAAACCTCAACAGCTTATTTGTAATGTATATAGTTACTTTGACATTTTTCAAAGTTTCAAATATGTTTCCCATTTGCCTAAACAGTGGGCAGGGCTCAGCTAGAAATGGAAACCTCTATTGGTCAATGAAACCATGCTTGATTGAAAGATTATGAATAGCTGGGTGATTGTGTGAAACAAAAAACAACAAAACTCTTATATTATGAACTTTTTAATGGCAATGGAATGCAACTGATCTTGGATCTTTTCCCACCAAAAGCTCCCATACCAAAGCAGTAGGAAATTTTTAACGTCTTTTCGAAAACCACAGGGCCGATTTCAGGTATATTCGGAGGAAAGCATCCATAGGGAATAGATATCCAAATTTGTTCAAACGAATGCGATCAATTGGCCAACGACCATCTTGGATTTTGGGCGAATTAATGTCTTTAAAAATCTCCGAAACTATTTGGGGGATCGACACAAAACTCATGAAATATTATGTAGGGAAAGAGCTGAACCAGATTTGTTCAAAGAAACTTGATTGGCCAAATATTTTGGCGGCCATCTTGGATGAGCTTGTTTTTGCGAAAACGACTTCTCCAGGAACGCTGAATGGATTGCCCCCAAAATTTGGGAGATACTCATGATTAGGGACTAAGGATCATTAAAGTTTGTTTCCAGGGAAGGTGATATGTAAAAAAACATAGCCGCTGTAGGCCAATCAAAATGTTGCATATTTGGTGGCCATCTTGGATTTTGTCCGATTTTTAACTCACCTGGCCAGAATACCCAAGTGAGCTTATGACATGTTCATCAACTTATTCTTTAATCAACTTCTCAAGAACCATTGGTGTGATTTCAATTATATTCGGCAGGAAGCATTCTTAGGGTATGGAGATTCAAGTTGGTTCAAACGAAGCCGATCGTCCAATTTGGCTGTTGACTGTCTTAGATTTTATCTTATTTTTAAAAACGTCTTTAAATATCTTGTCCGAAACCACTAAGGGGATCGATTCAAAACTCATGAAATATGATCTAGGGCACGAGCTGAACCAAGGTTGTTCAAGGGGTCTTGATTGGCCAAATAGTTTGGTGGCCATCTTGGATGACCTAATTTTCACGAAAACAACTCCAGATAAAATGACAGAATTGATTAACGGATCTGGCCGAAATTTGGGATATATGATTAGGAACTAAGGGGCCATTAAAATTTGTTCAAGGGAAGGTTACACGTAAATCCCCATAGCTGCCTCACACAGTCCAATCAAAATGTAGCGTGTTTGAAACATCATCTATGGTAACAGCTGAACCAAATTTGTTCAAGGGACCTTGATTGGCCTAATGCTTTAGTGGCCATCTTGGATGACCTAGTTTTTAGGAAAACAACATCTCCAAAACCACTGAACGTATCAGGTCGAAATTTGGGAGATATGTTTAGGGACTAAGGGCCATAAAGGTTTGCTCATGGGAAACATGCCCGCTGTGTTCTTGTTATTCTGGTCAACTCCTTAGAGTTCCACAGGGCTAGAAATTAACTTTTCTTAATCGTGTTTCATGCGGACCAGTTCACCAGAAAATGTACAGATCTGTGGAATTTTGTCCTGATCCGTACTTAGGGTCAAACTTACGACTCGGGTGTGATGTGCAATGTTCTTACCCGAGGCCCTCAGATTTTGAAATCCAGATTCTCTCAAGGGGCATCAGCTCCATTTCTTATGGCAAATATTAATCTTTGGACTGGTGGAAAATTTCTCTTTCTAGTCTAACTAATATTTTTTCTTTATATAATCTATAAAGCCGGGTCCCAGTGACCCAATGGCATACCAAACTGAACCTAACTCCGAAAGCCTAGGATGAATTGTAAGCAGCGAAAAAATAAGCTGTACAACTTTTTGTTACTGTATGGGCTCACCGCATGCTTGTGTCTACTCAGTAGTCATGTCCAAGCACTGGGATTTCCACAAAATGGACATTGACATGTCACAAGCCTTCGACACAATTAAACGCTCCAAGTTTCTAGATGTACTACACCAGGCCATTTGCAATGAGGATGAGCTACGAGTAGTGAGACTATTACTGGCAGACACCAGCTGAGAGTACGAGTCAAGTCAGTGGAGTCTGTAGAGTTTGAGACACCAATCGTCTACCCACAGGCAGATGGTCTATCTCCGATGCTTTTCACCTGTTACCTTGCTGCTGGATTGAAATTTGTGCAGGAGAATTCCACAAGAGCAAACTCCCAGTGGCCATACTTGGTATGGCACTAGAGATGGAATATGCCGCCGATGTGGACTTCGTAGACGAGGAAAAGAAACCCCTTGACAAACTTCTCTCAATAGCTTCAAGCAAAATAAAAATTGAGAATCTCTTCATGAATGAATCCACTACAGAGTTCACCCGCATATACCGGTACCTATCTACAAAGCATGAAACTAAAGAAAATGACAATCCACTTCGTGGTGGCGAACCATGGAGGAAAAGTAAAATCCAGACCTCACTGTATTGTAGTACTCCTCACATTACTGCACACTGCTTCATGGGAAACATAGCTTTCCAGTCCTTCTGAAAACTATGGATTTGTCTATATCAAAGTTGCTTATTGACAAAAACTTGTTTATCCTTTGACAGCTCTAGACAAACTTGATGCCTGCCACCGCAAACACCTACGCACCATCACTGGACACTGATGGCCAGACAGCATAATTGCCAACGATTCACTATACAGTCTCCACAAAATTTGTAATACATCACTGCTATCCGTAAGGTCACCAAGCAAGGACGGTCCATGTTTGGCCATGTGCTATGGATGCCAGGGGACACACCAGCACAGAGAGCC
>CM067374.1:137534248-137674762 GCA_034401795.1 Chaetoderma sp. LZ-2023a
CATGACACGTGTGTTACAAACAATACCAGCAAAAAAACAGAAGTGATTTGATTTGGCATACCTAAACCAGAAGTTTAATTATAATCAGTTGCTATGCCATAAAAATTGAGTTATAATCTAGGTAATAATACTGAGCACAGGACAATTAGGCCTCATGGTCATCTCTTCTTCATTTATCTCCATGCCTGTGCCGTCACTTCTAGTCATGGGTTGCGTGTACGGTGTAGTCATACATTGGCTTGACTATGCCAAAGTCTACTAAACCATTTTCGAATGTTTTAAGAGATGGTGTGGAAACAACATGTTCAGACCAACATTTCAGTTTACACACCCCTTAGAGAGAAAATTTTTTCTAACTAGGTTAGTTCTCCCCCTCTTCTAGACTTTCAGATGATTTCCACGAGTAATAGTCCATTTGCAAGCAGAATGTTATATTTGACTATAACAATTAATCGATTGAGAGCCGATAGAATGATCCCTCATAGCCTGGGTACGTGCTCTATATATCCAATTTCACCCAAGTTAAGTACCCGCAGAAAGAATTTACAAAATGATGAGAGATTAGATTATACATTAAGTAGGGAAAAAACCCATCTTAGGGCTAATAAAAGTGGCTGATAGTCAAGAACTTTCCTGATCCAAAGGCTATGCTTGCTACTAAAACACTGAGATCAACACACATCTCTGATATAGTAAAACTTGGTCATCAAAGTTTGTAGCGTTTACTATCAAATATTAACCATTTAACTCTCGAAGTTATTAGTCATAAGTTGCAACTGAAATAAGTTGACTCTGAATGAGTACCAGCAAATATGGGAGTGGCGTATTTACTTAAAAATCCATAAATAGGTCGCACATTTATGCTCAATTTACATGTTCTAAAAAATTTGCGCGCACTATATACACGGATAAAACTTATTTTCCTCTGAATTTTTAAACATCTTAACGTCTGAAGATACCACGAAAAAACCCTTCACAAATCTTGTCACCTCGCGGCTATGCTTAATGTATACCTCAAAACATCTTCGCAGAAGTGAAATTATTAAATTGAGCAGCCTAAATATTGCGTATCCTTTAATAAAGATTGTTTTTTCCATCAAAATTAATCCTAACTTGACATAAATGTCGTCTTTATAATATGTAAATCAGAATCACGTGATAATCACATGATATATAAATCACGTGATATTATCTGACCAGATTAGGTTAAAGCAAATTTTAATGAAGTAGGTTAAGCGAGTACTCGGATATAGATATCCTGGAATCGGAAATTCGTCAATGAGATCTACGCTTCTCGTCAGCGCCTCCAAACGGAGATTTACTTTGCCACTGTCCGGCTAGCTAACAATAGACGCTGGCTACCCAGTTTAATTATCGGCCGTTCATGCAATTTTTCTAGAACATCGCATTACGTTTTAGATCATTTTAGGTTCACATTACAATATAACCAGTAATAATAAGTTTTAACGCTAGATTTAGAAATCAAGTGAACGCAAGTTTCTCCCTAGATTTACAAATCAAGTGAACCTGATAATCTGGCACAGGCTTAATAGCCTATCTAACAAAAGCGGTTTATGTGATTACGAGGATTCAATTCAGTATCGTAATTTTGAACATCCGGGCATTCCGAGATCGTCCAACATTTGCAAATTTACGACACACTAAAGAGGATATCCCATAGCAACGCAATGTTTACATTTTTCATGAAACTACGGCCATAAAAAATACTTGCGTCGATTAACCCCGCCAGGTATTAGAAAACATAAAATCTCGAGTAATTTTTATAAGATATTAAATAAAAGGTAAAAAGGTTTCATGGCCCATTGCTAGTAATGTTAAATTAGCCTGCAAAAACGCCGCCAATTGAAAGCGAACACCGAATCGCGAATTAATACGATGGTCTCGTCTTTATTGTAATACGACTGACATGACTGACTGATCATCATGAAGTAATTGCGAGTTTCATGTTAGTTGGTTAGTAACGGTCCTTAGAAGGACCACTCGCTTTTCTTCAGGGGATGATCGTGGTGTATCCTTGTGGTGTTCATCCGGTCCACCACGCCTGTTTGCACCACTGTCACATTCTTAATAGATCCAATAACTTCCCAACCGGTATATTACATAGTTATGTAGGATACCTTATGTAGGATTCGATCCAAACCGGTATGTAGTATACCTTATGTAGGAAAGAATGACGCTCGGAAATACGTACCTAGTCAAAACTCTTAATTGATCCACTAACTTCCCAACCGGTATGTTACATATGTTATGTAGGATACCTTTCGTAGGAGATGTTCCAAACCGGTATATAGTATACCTTTCGTAGGAACGGAGCCTCGTGGCTAAAATAGGATCAGAGTTATTGACTTCCCCTGGCTTGTAATGTGAAGCTGGCGCCATTTTCTTTCAACTTGGTCACAACGAACTTTCTGCTCATATTCACGTAAATTATAACCATTTTACATAAGTACTATGACTTATTCAACAAAGACCACTTGTACTGTGGTTCATGAAAAGCAAATGTGGATGTAGCTCCACAAGATTATGGAATGAATAGGATTTGTTGAGATAAAAGTTAGGTGTTTCCCGTAATACAGAAAATTAATTAATGACGGCTTGGACTCTGTCGCATGCATAGTAGCATAAGTGCGCATGCTCACAGACTCGTTTATATGTTCTCTATAGGAATAGAGGAACCGGTTCCCTAGAGCAATGACTGCTTTAGAGTTAAAGAGATACTATCAAGACTACCCAATGGAGGGATGTATCTCTGCTAAACTTGTTTCAAGGGAACCTACACCATGGGAATGAATAGGTTAAAATTTTCTGAGATATCTAAGTCAGGTGACTTTTAGCAAACAGTGAATTGAGTGGCTTAGTATTTTTGTTGTGTTACAAAACACCCATTTTCAACCAGAATCTTGAACCTATAACGGTGAATCCTCCAAAAGAAATATCTAGCCATCATAAACAAGAGGCGCAAGGGGTCTGTAATGCTCACCTGCAATTAGTGGCTAGTACTGGACACTGGCAAAACTAAACAATTGAATTTGTTTGAACAAGATGGCTGCTGGAAAAACTGAACATCTTAAATTTCACTATATAAGTGTGGAATCTTACCAGAATAAGGTCATTCTTGTTCAGCGGCCATATTGGATTTAGGTCAATCCGTTCCTTTTGAACAAACTTTTATCCATATTGCGCAAGGGTGCTTTTTGCCAAATTAGGTTTAAATCCGCCGAGTGGTTCATGAGAAGATATTTTTAATTTACCATTGTTTGACTATGTGAGATTTTGACGTCCTGCAGTCATCTTAGATTTTGTTGGATCGGCTTCGTTTGAGCAGTCAGACCGTCCACTCTTATGTCAGCTTAATCATGTAAAGGTCAAGCCGGGAAAAAATGCTCTCTGCAGTGGTCTGGAAGACAGTCCATGATGAATTATTTTGAAACGATTATTTGACTGGTTGGGATATTCAACTTAGTTTTAAAATATTCGCCAGTTGATATGTATACATCGTCACTTTGACATTTACCGTAGATTCTCGGAATTCATGTTTCAAATCAATGGATGGATCCAATCTGTTACTTAACAATATGACATCATAATCCATTACGTGACATGTAGGCGTGGTTCACAATCGTCATTAACAGAAAATACTCCATCATGAAGCGGGAACAGGATGTCAAAGGTATGAATTGATAGACTATTACTAAACATTCTGCACCAACATCAGGCAGTTAAAATTAGTTTCAAAATATATGTGATTATGAGAATTCACGGTTCAAAGATAAATCAATCTCAACGTACAGAAATAGGTGGGGCAGATCGGGAAATCAATCACTCAATTGAAAATTAAGTGAATGAAAATCGAAGTCTGTGTCACTAAAGTGTATGATTCACATATCTTTGATAAAGTAACAATTTAATAAACTTTCTGCCTAATTAGTCTGCAGAATTAAATGTCTCGCCTTCTGTTTGTCACAGTGACCTTGACCGTTGACCTCATTATCATCCAACTTCTTCTTAACCACATAGGCAACCATGTGCCCATGTTTAGTTGGGATAGGGTTAACCAATCTTGAGATATAAGTTGAGAAGTTTTGCTAAACGCAAAAACCTAACATTGAAAAAAATAACCAATCTTGAGATATATGCCGAGAAGTTTTGCTAAACGCAAAAATTTAACATAAAAAACCCCCAGAGTTTTGTATCAAGGTCAAATTGACCGTGACCTTTGACCTCATCATCCTGCTGCTTCCTAACAGTATGGGTAACCATTTGTCCAAGTTTGCTTGAAATAGGGTTAACCAATCTTGAGATATAAGCCGAGAAGTTTATTGTTGATAAACATGTTGATGCCGTCGTTGTCGGAAAAGTGCTACCTATGTCTCACTTTTTCTGCTTCGCACAGGCGACTCAAAAAACCTCAACAGCTTATTTGTAATGTATATAGTTACTTTGACATTTTTCAAAGTTTCAAATATGTTTCCCATTTGCCTAAACAGTGGGCAGGGCTCAGCTAGAAATGGAGGTATATTCGGAGGAAAGCATCCATAGGGAATAGATATCCAAATTTGTTCAAACGAATGCGATCAATTGGCCAACGACCATCTTGGATTTTGGGCGAATTAATGTCTTTAAAAATCTCCGAAACTATTTGGGGGATCGACACAAAACTCATGAAATATTATGTAGGGAAAGAGCTGAACCAGATTTGTTCAAAGAAACTTGATTGGCCAAATATTTTGGCGGCCATCTTGGATGAGCTTGTTTTTGCGAAAACGACTTCTCCAGGAACGCTGAATGGATTGCCCCCAAAATTTGGGAGATACTCATGATTAGGGACTAAGGATCATTAAAGTTTGTTTCCAGGGAAGGTGATATGTAAAAAAACATAGCCGCTGTAGGCCAATCAAAATGTTGCATATTTGGTGGCCATCTTGGATTTTGTCCGATTTTTAACTCACCTGGCCAGAATACCCAAGTGAGCTTATGACATGTTCATCAACTTATTCTTTAATCAACTTCTCAAGAACCATTGGTGTGATTTCAATTATATTCGGCAGGAAGCATTCTTAGGGTATGGAGATTCAAGTTGGTTCAAACGAAGCCGATCGTCCAATTTGGCTGTTGACTGTCTTAGATTTTATCTTATTTTTAAAAACGTCTTTAAATATCTTGTCCGAAACCACTAAGGGGATCGATTCAAAACTCATGAAATATGATCTAGGGCACGAGCTGAACCAAGGTTGTTCAAGGGGTCTTGGATGACCTAATTTTCACGAAAACAACTCCAGATAAAATGACAGAATTGATTAACGGATCTGGCCGAAATTTGGGATATATGATTAGGAACTAAGGGGCCATTAAAATTTGTTCAAGGGAAGGTTACACGTAAATCCCCATAGCTGCCTCACACAGTCCAATCAAAATGTAGCGTGTTTGAAACATCATCTATGGTAACAGCTGAACCAAATTTGTTCAAGGGACCTTGATTGGCCTAATGCTTTAGTGGCCATCTTGGATGACCTAGTTTTTAGGAAAACAACATCTCCAAAACCACTGAACGTATCAGGTCGAAATTTGGGAGATATGTTTAGGGACTAAGGGCCATAAAGGTTTGCTCATGGGAAACATGCCCGCTGTGTTCTTGTTATTCTGGTCAACTCCTTAGAGTTCCACAGGGCTAGAAATTAACTTTTCTTAATCGTGTTTCATGCGGACCAGTTCACCAGAAAATGTACAGATCTGTGGAATTTTGTCCTGATCCGTACTTAGGGTCAAACTTACGACTCGGGTGTGATGTGCAATGTTCTTACCCGAGGCCCTCAGATTTTGAAATCCAGATTCTCTCAAGGGGCATCAGCTCCATTTCTTATGGCAAATATTAATCTTTGGACTGGTGGAAAATTTCTCTTTCTAGTCTAACTAATATTTTTTCTTTATATAATCTATAAAGCCGGGTCCCAGTGACCCAATGGCATACCAAACTGAACCTAACTCCGAAAGCCTAGGATGAATTGTAAGCAGCGAAAAAATAAGCTGTACAACTTTTTGTTACTGTATGGGCTCACCGCATGCTTGTGTCTACTCAGTAGTCATGTCCAAGCACTGGGATTTCCACAAAATGGACATTGACATGTCACAAGCCTTCGACACAATTAAACGCTCCAAGTTTCTAGATGTACTACACCAGGCCATTTGCAATGAGGATGAGCTACGAGTAGTGAGACTATTACTGGCAGACACCAGCTGAGAGTACGAGTCAAGTCAGTGGAGTCTGTAGAGTTTGAGACACCAATCGTCTACCCACAGGCAGATGGTCTATCTCCGATGCTTTTCACCTGTTACCTTGCTGCTGGATTGAAATTTGTGCAGGAGAATTCCACAAGAGCAAACTCCCAGTGGCCATACTTGGTATGGCACTAGAGATGGAATATGCCGCCGATGTGGACTTCGTAGACGAGGAAAAGAAACCCCTTGACAAACTTCTCTCAATAGCTTCAAGCAAAATAAAAATTGAGAATCTCTTCATGAATGAATCCACTACAGAGTTCACCCGCATATACCGGTACCTATCTACAAAGCATGAAACTAAAGAAAATGACAATCCACTTCGTGGTGGCGAACCATGGAGGAAAAGTAAAATCCAGACCTCACTGTATTGTAGTACTCCTCACATTACTGCACACTGCTTCATGGGAAACATAGCTTTCCAGTCCTTCTGAAAACTATGGATTTGTCTATATCAAAGTTGCTTATTGACAAAAACTTGTTTATCCTTTGACAGCTCTAGACAAACTTGATGCCTGCCACCGCAAACACCTACGCACCATCACTGGACACTGATGGCCAGACAGCATAATTGCCAACGATTCACTATACAGTCTCCACAAAATTTGTAATACATCACTGCTATCCGTAAGGTCACCAAGCAAGGACGGTCCATGTTTGGCCATGTGCTATGGATGCCAGGGGACACACCAGCACAGAGAGCCTTGGAATTCATCCTACTGGGAGCCAGTATATATATAGCCAGGAGAGGATGTAATTGCATAAATCTGTTAAGTGTGCTACGAGGTGACCTCAAGAAAGCAGCACTTTGTACAATCAAATCAAGAATGGACCTGAAGAAGCTAAAGTTTTTGGCGGAGGACAAGACACCTGTGTGGTAACTGAAAGACTGATTGCAGCTGTAGGATGGTTCTACTACTACAGCTGCAGATTACAGTACTCATAGATAATGCTGCATGATACAATTGGGCTGGAAGCTGTTGCTTCATGCAGTCCAGTTAACAACAGGATATTCAACTGATATGACTGGTATTGCTTAATATCTTAGAATGATTAACCCACGTTTTGAAAAACCATCTTGGATCTTGTAATCGTGTCTGTCTGTCCGTCTGTCATGTTATCCTCCCAAACCATTGTGTGAAATTCAACCAAATTTGGTATATGTGTTGCCCATAGGATTGCATTTTGCAAGACGATATTTATATTTGGCTTCGCCCCATAAAAATTGTCCGTTACGCTATCTCCTCCCAAACAGTTGGGTGGAATTCAACTAAAGTTACTATGTGACCTAACCATATCATTGTGCTTTGCAAGATGACATTTAGCTTTGGTTTCGCCTAAGCGGGTCAGGTGGTGTGGTCAAAAGTTCAAATATTAAAAAGGCTGTCCTTCACGATCTCCTCCCTAACCATTAGGTGGAACTGAACCAAATTTGGTATGTCGGTTATCCATATGATTGCGCTTTGCAAGACAATATTTAAATTTGGCTCCGCCCACAGGTTCAAAAGGTCAAATATCATAAATATGATAAGTGTCCATCACACAATCTCATCTGAAACCGCTGTTTTGTATGTGTGTTACCCAAATAATTATCGATTGCATGACAATATTTATGTTAAACTCCGCCCCCAGGGGGTGGAGAAGGGATCAAAAGGTCAAGAAATTGATTGTAATGCAACTCTAATGAAACTGGTGGTCGGACTTCAACCAAATCTGGTAGGTGAGCTATGTATATGATTTTGGAGTGCAAGAGGACATTTGCATTTGGCTCCGCCCCCATGGGTGGGGTGAAGTGGGGGTCAAGGCAAATTGGTGAACGTGAGGATATGCGATGACGTGTCATCGACCAAACAATATAGGTCCTAATTTGCTAAAATAAATAGGCTATGTGTCGCACTTGGCCACGTACACCAAGTAGTAGAATGAATGGCTTGTTAGGTTGACTGCGCCACAACACCACCCACACATGCCAGAGAATTTTGTATTTTTAACCTTCGTTTGACGATTTTCTGATGTATTTTTTGATCTACAAAGGAAAATATTTGCAATACATGAATCGCACTTGAACCTGTATAAAAGCGGTAAATTTCTCATAATAGATATGATGTGTCATCAATACCTTGGGGCAACATATCATTTATTTTAGTCCATTTCAAGCATGTACCAAGTATGTTTACATTTATAACAAGCATTCTGTAAGTATTCTGTAGCAATACATGTCCCCTACCTGGTGATATAAATCTTTAGAGATTGACAGTCAAATACTCCATTAAAAATTGACAGAAGCAGCTGAAGCTCGAACATGATCTGTAACTTCTCATAACATAGCAATAAACCAAGTAAGTCTTAGTTATATATGGTGAAGGAGAAGGAAATTTAGTGTTGAATTATAGATTTCTTAAGACATTGGGGTGGGGGAAGACTGAAATCAGTCTCTCTCAGACTCTCTAGAAAAACTTTGACCTTAATTAAAATTTTATTTAGTTACAATCCCTGGTCACATTGTGACATATGGGCAACATAAATGTCCAATATTTACAGAATACCTAAAATATTATTGTTCATAGAATCACATGACCATTTGTATGTCTGGGCCTCCCCGCCATTGTGGGGGCTATTGCTACGCCACTGGATTTGGCCACATCAATGTTATAGGCGTGTATGTAATTTGAAGTCATGCAGAGACCCCAAAATGACCAATTTATGGCACTTTTTTGGGGCCATGAAAATTAGGGGCCTTATGCAAATCCACATGTTGTACTGCCTTAAGTTCGGCCCTGTCCTTATTGGCATAACTGTACTAAGTACTGCACAAAGTATAAAATTAATTCATTAAAGACTTACCATTGGAAAGACTGGCTCGTTTATCGAGTCAGTCATTCATGGTAAGTTTTCAAAAATAGTATTCGCTTAGCATTCAAATATGGACATTTCTTAAGACCACTGCAAAGGCTATTTTTGGTCAGCTTAACCACTAAAGGGTTAAAATACCACAGATTACACTAATTGGTTGATGAAGTAAGCGGTAAATCCTACATTTGAATTGTGTCATAAAACTACTATTGTTGACTTGAAACAGTGTGATCCAGCCGGATCAGTTACTGTCCTACAGCAGTGGTCCGTTACTGATCTGTCATGTCTGTATGCCAAAAACTTATGGATCATGTGATCAGTTGTTAATGCCCTCCTTCTACTTATAGCCTGATGGTCTTTCTATTTGAAATGCCTATTTATGTTCCAGGCGAGCCTTTGCGCCTCTTCTTTAAAACGTCTACAAATCTTCGAAACTGCTGAATGTATGGGGCCAAAATTTGGAAAGTTGACTAGGACTAAGGGCCATTAAAGTTTGTTCAAGGGAAGTTAGTACACTAAAAAACATGGCCGACCGACCAATCAGCATTATGGCAGACAAACTGACGGCAGATTGGTTTCCGGATGATAACCCCATTACCGTTTATAAGATCGCTTTCTATCTTTGATTCAAAACTCATGAAACATTATTTCCGAAAAAGTTGGTCCCGATCCCAGGATGCTTCATAATAAGGAAAAATCTGACCAGAGTGATGATGCCAGCGACCTATCAGTTAGTGCTGAAGAAGTGACCGAGATGGTCATGAAAGCTACACTCAAACAATTTCTACATCCCGGAGAGGTAACAAATTTTTCCTTATCATGAACCATTGTTTAGAAAACAGCTGACCTAAGATTGTTCAAGGGAACTTGATTGGCCAATCGCTTCAGTGGCCATATTGGATGACCTAACTTTCACAAAAATTACTCAACAACCACTGAAGTGATTGGGCCAAAATTTAGGAAATCTGGTTAGGGCCATTTACATTTTTTTGCGGGAATTTATTATGTTGTCCAATACCCGCGGCGTCATTTTACAATCAGGACGTGAAAAGTCTATTTTGAAACCAAGAGGCCCAAGAGGCCTGTATCGCTCACCTAGACAATAGGCATTTCAACTAGAATGCTCTTTATCAACAAGATGGCCAGCAAACCATTTATCCGATAGTTTCGAAAATTGCAAATTTGAGATCAGAATACACAAAAACACATAAAAACAATTTCTGCCTCAAAATCCATCAAATAAAAAAATCCAATATGACCACCAAACATGCTATATTTTGATTGGCCCACGGCGGCCATGTTTTTTTGACGGATCAACTTCTCTTGAACAAACTTTAATCCTAATCATATCTGTCAAATTTCGGCCCAATCCCTTCAGCGCGTCTGGAGAATAAGTCATTTTCACTACAACTAGGTCAACCAAGATGGCCGCCAAACCATTTGACCAATCAAGTTCCCTTGCCATAAATCATATTTCATGAGGCTTGCATCAATTCCCCAAGCCGTTTCGGAGAAGATTTTTAAAGACGTTTCCTAAAATCGGCCTAAATCCAAGATGGCCACCAGACAAATTGGCTGATCGGGTTCATTTGAACAAACTCAGATCGCTATGCCCTATGAATGCTTCCTCCCAAATATAATTGAAATCGGCCCAGGGGTTCTTGAGAAGAAGTCGTTTAAAGAATTCCCCATTGCTTTACTATGGACCCATTGCTTCACTATGGGAGCCTTTGGCGGGAAAACAAACCAAGATGGCAGCCAGTCTTTATCCGACAGTCTCGAAAGTGGCATATTTGAACTCGCCACACTGATAAGCATATATAGAGCAATTTTCGCCATCAAAATACATCAAATACAAAAAAGTTAATGTGACGAAAAAACTTCCCTTGAACAAACTTGAAAGGCACTTAGTCCCTAAGTATATTTACAAAATTTCAGCTCTATCCCTTCAGCGGTTCTGGAGAAGTCATTTTCGCGAAAACTAGGTCATCCAAGATGGCCGCCAAGCATCGGCCGATCAGGTTGCCTTGAACAAACTTGGGTCTATCACTGCCACAGATGATGTGTTATGAGTTTTGAATCAATTCCTCCAGCGGTTTCGGAGAAGATTTTTTAAAGTGTTTCTAAAAATCGGCCATTTTTGCCGGTGCCCATTTTTGATTTTGCCCGATGGGCTTCATTTGAACAAACTTGAATCTCTATGCCCTAGGGATGCTTCCTGCCAAATATAATTGAAATCGGCCCAGTGGTTCTTCAAAAGTCGTTTTAAAGGAAAAGTTGACGGACGGATGGTCGCCACGACATAAGCTCACTTGGCCTTTCAGGCCAGGTGAGCTAACAATGTTGCATTTTAACATTTGACTCCAGCATTGGCATACTTCTTTGGGACCCTCTGGGCAAGCTTCCACTCGTGTTTGGACAAGATCCGTCCGTCCTGTAGAACAAGTGTTATAAATTGAAAACAATGTTGCTGGAATGGCTGGCTCGAATGTGGTAAATTTTCTCTCGGTCTGCATTTGTATGTTCCATTGTAAATGCTATCAATCATGTCAATTATCCCGTGGTAGCTCAAATTCAGAAAATAGCTTCATACTGTCAGAATTCTGGAATATGACTCAAGCGGCAGGTGTGCTAGACAGGTATTCTTTAAACAGCACGGCCATCTTGGATTTTGTCACAAAAACATGTAATTTACATAATCCAAGATGGCCGCCAGCCAAACAGGTCGATCTGCTTTGTTTGAACAAATTTGAAATCATATGCCCTAAAGATACTTCCTGTAAAATATAATTGAAATAGACCAAGTAGTTCGCAAGATTTAGGCTTCAAAATCCATCAAATAAAAAAATCCAAAATGGCCATCAAACGTGTTACATTTTGATTAGCCCAAGGCGCCCATGTTTTTGGGCGGACTAACTTCTCTTGAACAAACTTTAATGTCCCTTAGTCCCTAATCATATCTGCCAAATTTCGGCCCTATCCCTTCAGCAGTTCTGGAGTCATCTTCGGGAAAACTAGGTCATCAAAGATGGCCGCCGAACTAGTTGCAAGTTCTCTTGAACAAAGTTGGTTAAACTCTTGCCCTAGATGATATTTCATCAGTTCTGAATCGATCCCCCTAGCGCTTTCGGAGATTTTTAAAGATATTTCTAAAATTGGCCGAAATTCAAGATGGCCGCCGACCAAATTGGCCGATTGGCTTCTTTAGAACAAACTTGAATCCCTATGGCCTAAGGATGCTTCCTGTAAAATATAATTGAAATCGTTCAAGTAGTTCTTAAGAATAAGACATTTTAATTTTCCCATTGCTTTAGTATGGGAAATTTTGGTGGGAAAATGATCCATGATGGCCGCCAAACCAGTTGTCCGACAGTTTCGAACAGGGCAGATTTGAGATCAGAATGCCCAAAAACATATATAAAACTAATTTCGGCTTCAAAGTCTGTCAAATAAAAAAATTCAAAAAGGCCGCCAACCGTGCTACATTTTGATTGGTCCGGGGCGGCCATGTTTTTCGATGGATTAACTTCTCTTGAAGAAACTTTAATATCCCTTAGTCCCTAATCATATATCTGCCAAATTTCGGTCTTATCCATTCAGCAGTTCTGGAGAAGTCGTTTTCGGGAAAACTAGGTCATCCAAGATGGCCACCAAACTATTTGACCGATTAAGTTCTCTTGAACAAACTTGGTTCAGCTCTTGCTCTAGATGATATTTCATCAGTCTTGAATCGATCCCCCAAGTGGTTTCAGAGATTTTAAAATACATTTCTAAAAACCAGACAAAATCTAAGATGGCCACCGGCCAAATTGGCCGATCGTCTTCGTTTGAACAAACTTAGATCCCCATGCCCTAAGGATGCTTCCTGCCCAATATAATTGAAATCGGCCCAGTGGTTCTTGAGGAGAAGTCGTTTAAAGAAAGTTGATGGACGCCGGACGACCACCATGGCATAAGCTCACTTGGCCATTCTGGCCAGGTGAGCTAACAATCCATCTGGCAAGTTTCATTAAACTATATTAGGCGATTCTGCATGATATGATGTTTATGAGGAAATTGACAAATATTGTGAGTTTTTGCATTAAAATCCTATTTTCACCTAAAATCGCAGACCTATGAAGGTGAATCCTCCAAAAGGCACATCTGCTTATCATAACTGAGGAATACACCAAGGTTCATTAAAATATCTGAAGCAGTTCTGTATGCTATGATGTCTATGAGGAAATTGACCAAAAAAAATTGCTTTTGCATTAAAAATTCCATTTTCACTAAAAAATATTGAACCCATAAAGGTGAATCCTTCAAAAGGCACATCTAGCCATCATAAAGAAGCCACCTCCTAAGTTATGAATCATTATTTTAAGCGATTCTGTATGATATGGTGTTTATGAGAAAATCGTGAGTTTTTGCATTAAAATGAAGGAAATTTCAATTTCCCTTTCTCCGAGATCTAACAATACTTACCATTCTATTACTTCTGATAACAAGCCAGGAAGCTAGCCGGCTCTAGGAATCTAGATTTAGTAAGCTTTACTGGCTCCTGGAACTGGGTACCCGCTTGCCAACAAACGGGTACCCATCTGCCAGTGAGGCTCATATTGTTAACAAACAAGAGAATACCTATGGCTTGCCTCCATGGGCCTGGGAGGCAGGGTCCGTAATAGAATGGTAAGTTTTGTTAGATCTCGGAGAAAGGGAAATTGAAATTTCCTTCATTCTCCTTCGATCAATACTTACCGTTATATTACTTCTGATAACACCAGATTTAAACAGTAACCTGGTGGGAAATGGCAAGCCATCAATTGCTTCTTTTGCCCCTGGAGAAAGATCTTAGACTTAAACTTGACATACGGAGACCTAAAAGGACTGACAAGTTTAGGAACCGAATCACATTCGCATCACCGCCCCCCCCCCCTTTTTTTCTCCTAAGAAAATGGAGAGAATTCACGAACATGCATCTCACCTGAAACACGAATATGCTAAGAGGGTTAACTGCTCTTTGCATATATTAGCCTGGGAATGAGCATGAATATATAATATGAATGATCATGATATATAAACATAATACAAAAAACTGTCAAACTTGAATTACCGTATGAATATAGGATTTCAGACGTGGAGCCTTCAACCATGCACTTTTTCGACCATCCGTGACAATATTGGTTGTAATCCTCTCGCTTGACCATGTCTGTTCCATAACTTTTGCTTTTTCAAGTACCAAAAGGGAGAACAGTGTGGCCGTTTAATTATCGTCTCAAAACAGCTAAAGCGAGCGGATTGGCGGAGTCGGACAATCCCCTCATATAGTAATCCATGAAAGAGGACTCACCGTGCCATTGTGCAACAGCCATGATGTCCTCTAACGGAACGCCATTGTAGAGGGCGGTCGAGGCGGCTATTCCTCTGACATCGTGTGCCCTTGTGCATTGCACCTTGTGCCCAGTCGCAATCTCGTGGGTAGTTTTGATGCATTCTACCACCCAACGAGAGATAGAATCCATGGATGGGGTGCCATATGGCTTCTTATGGCAGATCCACAGATGTCTATCATTCGTCCGTAATGAGTTCATCCGTTTTTTGTACTTAGTCAAAGCACGGACTGGGCACCAGACACTGGCATCATGATCAAACCTACTTAGTTTCGGTATAATGATTGGTTTGCCGGGATATTTCAAAGATTGATTCTTTGACATAAACTCTGCTCTTGGCAGCAGTCGCAGACCCTCTCCAGAGAATATAAATCGGTCCCTCTCTGCTAAAAGCGCATGGACCAGGCGAGATAGGCGTGTACCAAGCCTGGCATACAACACCCGTCACCGTGTTGGTTGGTGGCAAACAGGTGCCCGGTACCGGAGTGGCCTCAACCAAGGGGGAACGACTGTCCTGGCTTGCGCCAAGCCAGACAGATGGAGGCCGGTTCCGTCCAGGACGGAATCGACCTCCATGCTCTCCACCCACGACATCTCAGGCCGTAACAGTCTCTCCTCCTCGGCCTCCTCATCTTCAGACCCTGAAGAGTCATCACCAGATGAGGAGACACTGGAGCCATCCTGCCGAATGGCTCCCATGCCTGACGGACCAGCCACCGCTACTGGCCCACCCGGAGGTGGCCGCAGAGACAGAACCCCTCCGGCCAGAGCCCGACGGGACTGCCAGGGAGCCATACGAGATGGCTCCCTCGGTAGCCAGTCCAGAACCCTGTCCAAGAACAGGGTCCATACCAGACACGGGAAAGACTGCCCTACAACCTTCAGCATCAGGGACGACACCAGCATGGGTAGGACGCTATGCAAGAAGCCTTGCATAGCAGGTCCAAACCATGCCGGAGGTGCCATCTCCGAAACCTCCGGTTGCAGACGTGGAGCACCGTCGAAACAGACGCTCCACGATTTGCTTTCGACCCGCCTGACCCCGCGTCAGACCCAGCCAAGTCCTTCTGGGAAAGGAACTTGACTAACATTTCGACCGGCCACACTGAACATACGTCACATCTATTATCGACATTACATGGTGAACAGCAGTAACAGACATGGTCTTTGCAAACACCGTGACAAACTTGTGGCACGCCAGGCAAGATGGCGGGGTAGGCTTGTCCTATAAAATAAGCAGAAAACCTAAAATAAGCAAGCGAAACGAAACAGGAATGGAAGGCAGACAAATAATTTTCAAAAATTTTGACCATAAATTAATTGTAAACCCTCCAGCACCTCACCCCACAACGTTACAGCAAAGATTATATTAATTATGACAACAAGAATGAAGCGGACATGAAAACACCCATATACTGATCCGGACGGATGTATAAACCATATCGATATAGCATTCGCGGTATATTTAATAATAAATTTAAAATTATACTCTCAAACGAAGGCCAAAATGATATGTGAGAAAACAACAAAATGATAAACAAACTGCTGTAGAACACGGTAAAACCGCAGAACACATCTTAAATCAAGAATTTTGAAACCACTGATCAATGCAAACAGATTGTGATAACCACGCAAAACTTGACATAATTCTGAAGTTTTCTGGTCCAAAAGAATGCAGCACCCAGAACAAGATGCGTGAATAAATGAAACATTTTCTTCACATAAAAATCTGAGAATAAACCCGGGTGTGACATCACCCGCTCGGATAATACGGAGAACGACGTCAGCCGATTTTCATGTTAAAAACACCATATAGCCAACACATATTTCATATAACTGCCGATCGCCTGTTGGGATTAAGGAAGGCGACCAATCTGGCATATTTCGTTGTTAACACATGTCCCAGATTCGGGGTCAGAAATTGGAACATGCGACACAGACGAAATTTTAGAGACCTATGTCTCCATACAGCTATAGAACAACATTAAATAATACAGCCTGAGTTTCAACGGCTCCTTCCATGTTAATCCAATAAATCCTTAAAGCGAAACAGCTAACACAAGCACAGAAAAGTCTTAGAAAAAACTTTAATTAATGCTAAGAATCTCTAAATGCAAAAGCATGTATGCTCTTGTTGCTATGCAGACAAGAATGAGCCTCACTGGCAGACGGGTACCCGTTTATTGGGAAAGCTTACTAAAGCTTACTAAATCTAGATTCCTAGAGCCATCTAGCTTCCTAGCTTGTTATCAGAAGTAATAGAATGGTAAGTATTGATCGAAGGAGAATACTATTTTTGAAAACTTGCCACAAATGACTGACTCGATAAATGAGCCAGTCTTCCCAATGGTAAATCTTTAATGAATTAATTTGATATTCTGTGCAGTAGTACAGTTATGCCAATAAGGACAGGGCCGAATTTAAGGCAGTACAACTTGTGGATTTGCATAAGGCCCCCAATTTTCATGGCCCCAAAAAAGTGCCATAAATTGGTCATTTTGGGGCCTCTGCCATGTCTGCATGACTTGGCCAAATCCAGTGGCCTAGCAATAGCCCCCACAATGGCGGGGAGGCCCAGACATACAAATTGTCATGTGATTCTATGAACAATAATATTTTAGGTATTCTGTAAATATTGTACATTTATGTTGCCCATATGTCACAATGTGACCAGGGATTGTAACTAAATTAAATTTAAATTAAGGTCAAAGTTTTTCTAGAGAGTGAGAGAGACTGAATTCAGTCTTCCCCCACCCCAATGTCTTAAGAAATCTCTAATAGGCCTGTCTGTGTAAGATGACGCAATGGCAATTGCTATATACTTTGTGACTGGATTTGTTATAAATGTAAACATACTTGGTACAAGTTGAAATGGACTAAAATAAATGATATGTTGCCCCAAGGTATTGATGACACATCATATCTATTATGAGAAATTTCCCTGTTTTATACATGTACAAGTGCGATTCATGTATTGCAAATATTTTCCTTTGTAGACTCCAAAAATACATCAGAAAATCGTCAAACGAAGGTTAAAAATACAAAATTCTCTGGCATGTCTGGGTGGTGTTGTGGCGCAGTCAACCTAACAAGCCATTCATTCTACCACTCGGTGTACATGGCCAAGTGCGACACATAGCAGTTATTTTAGCAAATTAGGACCTAGATTGTTTGGTCGATGATGCGTCATCGCATATCCTTACGCTCACCAATTTGCTGTGACCCCCACCCCCACTTCACCCCACCCATGGGGGCGGAGCCAAATACAAATGTCCTCTTGCACTCAAAAATCATATATGTATCTCACCTACCAGATTTGGTTGAATTCCGACCACCGGTTTCATTAGTTGCATTACAATCAATTTCTTGACCTTTTGATCCCTTCCCCACCCCCTGGGGTGGAGCCTAACATAAATAAAAATTATATGGGTAACTCATATACAAAACAGCGGATGAGATTGTGTGATGGACACATGATACTTATATTTGACCTTTTGAACCCGTCACCTGACCCCGAGTGGGGGGGGGGGGGAGCCAAATTAAAATATTGTCTTGCAAAACGCAATCATATGGATAACCGACATACCAAATTTGGTTCAGTTCCACCTAATGGTTAGGGAGATCGTGTGATGGACAGTTTTTAAAAATTTGAACTTTTAACCACGCCACCGGACCCGCTTGGGCAGAAACAAAGCTAAATGTCATTTTGCAAAGCACAATCATATGGGTAAGCCACATAGTAACTTTAGTTGAATTCCACTCAATGGCTTGGGAGGAGATAGTGTAACTGACAATTTTTAGGGGGCGAAGCCAAATATAAATATCGTCTTGCATAATGCAATCCTATGTGCAACACATATACCAAATTTGGTTGAATTCCACACAACGGTTTGGGAGCATAATATGACAGACGGATGGACAGACACTATCACAAGATCCAAGACATTTTTTCAAAATGTGGGGTTATTTATTCTAAGATATTACGCAAAACCAGTCATACCAGTTGCCTATCCTGTTGTTAACTGGACTGCGTGCAGCAACAGCTTCCAGTCCAATTGTATGTAGCGTTATCTATGAGTACTGTAATCTGCAGCTGTAGTAGTAGAACCATCCTACAGCTGCAATCAGTCTTTCTTCAGTTATGACTGGCACCACACAGGTGTCTTGTCCTCTGCCAAAAACTTTAGCTTCCTCAGGTCCATTCTTGATTTGATTGTACAAAGTGCTGATTTCTTGAGGTCACTTTGTAGCACACTTAACAGATTTATGCAATTACATCCTCTCCTGGCTATATATTTACTGGCTCCCAGTAGGACGAATTCCAAGGCTCTCTGTGCTGGTGTGTCCCCTGGCATCCATAGCACATGGCCAAACATGGACCGTCCTTGCTTGTTGACCGTACGGATAGCGGTGATGTATTACACATCTTGTAGAGACTGTATAGTGAATCGTTGGAAATTATGCTGTCTGGTCATCAGTGTCCAGAGATGGTGCGTAGGTGTTTGCGGTGGCAGGCATCAAGTTTGTCTAGAGATGTTAAAGGATAAACAAGTTTTTGTCATCATTAAGCAACTTTGATATATAGACAAATCCATAGTTTTCAGAAGGACTGGAAAGCTATGCTTCCCATGAAGCAGTGTACAGTAATGTGAGGAGTACTACAATGCAGTGAGGTCTGGATTTTACTTTTCCTCCATGGTTCGTCGCCACGAAGTGGATTGTCATTTTCTTTAGTTTCATGCTTTGTAGATAGGTACCGGTATATGTGGGTGAACTCTGTAGTGGATTCATTCATGAAGAGATTCTCAATTTTTATTTTGCTTGCAGCTATTGAGAAGTTTGTCAAGGGGTTTCTTTTCCTCGTCTACGAAGTCCACATCGTCGGCATATTCCATCTCTAGCGCCATACTCTTGTGGAATTCTCCCGCACAAATTTCAATCCAGCAGCAAGGTAACATGTGAAAAGCACCGGAGATAGACCATCTCCCTGCGGGGAGACGATTGATGTCTCAAACTCTACAGACTTCACTGACTTGCCGTGTACTCTCAGCTTGGTGTCTGCAAGTAATAGTCTCACTACTCGTAGCTCATCCTCATTTCAAATGGCCTGGTGTAGTACATCTAGAAACTTTGAGCGTTTAATTGTGTCGAAGGCTTGTGACATGTCAATGTCCATTTTGTGGAAATCCTAGTGCTTGGACATGGCTACTGAGTAGACACAAGCATGCGGTGAGCCCATACAGTAACAAAGTTTTACAGCTTACTTTTATCGCGGCTTACAATTCATCCTAGGCTTTCGGAGATAGGTTCTGTGTCTAATGCAACCACAGTTTGGTATGCCATTGGGCCACCAGAAATGTAGGTGATGCCCTTTGTGAGAATCTGGATTTCAAAATCTGAGGGCCCTGGGTTAGAACTTTGCACATCACCCCCTGAGTAACTAAGTTCGACCCTAAGTACGGCTTAGGACAAAATTCCACAGATCTGTACATTTTCTGGTGAAGTGATCTGTATGAAACACGACTAAGAAAAGTTAATTTCTATACCTATGGAACTCTAAGGAGTTGACCAGAATAACAAGAACACAGCGGCATGTTTCCCTTGAGCAAACTTTAATGGCCCTTAGTCCCTAAACATATCTCCCAAATTTCGACCTAATCCGTTCAGTGATTTTGGAGATGTTGTTTTCCTAGAAACTAGGTCATCCAAGATGGCCACTAAAGCATTAGGTCAATCAAGGTCCCTTGAACAAACTTGGTTCAGCTGTTACCATAGATGATGTTTCAAACACACTACATTTTGATTGGCCTGTGTGAGACAGCTATGAGGGTTTTTTTACGCATAACCATCCCTTGAACAAACTTTAATGGCCCCTTAGTCCCTAATCATATATCCCAAATTTTTGCCAGATCCGTTAATCAATTCTGGCATTTTATCTGGAGTTGTTTTCGTGAAAACTAGGTCATCCAAGATGGGCACCAAGCTATTTGGCCAATCAAGACCCCTTGAACAAACTTGGTTCAGCTCTTGCGCTATATAATATTTCATGAGTTTTGTGTCAATCCCCCCAAGCGGTTTTGGAGATTTTTAAAGACATTAATTCGCCAAAAAACCAAGATGGCTGTTGGCCAATTGATCGCATTCATTTGAACAAACTTGGATATCTATTCCCTATGGATGCTTTCTGACAAATATACACGAAATCGGCCCTGTGGTTCTCGAAAAGGCATTAAAAATTTCCTATTGCTTTGGTATGGGAGCTTTTGATGGGAGAAGATCCAAGATGGCCATCAAATTGTTTATCCGCCAGTTTCAAATGTGGCAAATTTCAAATCAGTATACCCAAAACCTTATACTAAAACAATTTTGGCTTAAAAAATCCATCAAGTAAAAAAACTCAATATGGCCACCAAACACAGTTCATTTTGATTTCTCCACAGTGGCCGTGGTTTTTTTACGCATCAACTTCCCTTGAACAAACTTTAATAGCCCCGAGGCCCTAATCAGATTTCCCAAATTTTAGCCCAAGTGGTTCTGGAAGTCGTTTTTGTGAAAACTAGGTCATCCAAGATGGTCACCAAACTATTTGCCTTCATGAGTTTTGAATTGTCTCCTCAAAGTTTCTGAGAAAACTTTTTAAAGATGTTTAAAAATCGGCCAAAATCCCAGATGGCCAGCAGCCAAATTGGCCGACCGCCTTCATTTCAACAAAGTTGGATCCCTCTGCTCTAAGGATGCTTGCTGTCAAATATAATTGAAAGTCAGTGTTCATGCGAAGTTGTTTAAAGAAAAAGTTGACATCAGACAGGCGGACGTAGGATGACGGATGGTCGCCACAGCATAAACTCACTCGGCCATTCTGGGTGAGCTAAAAATTTGCCAAAATCCAAGATAGCCACTGGCTAATTTGTCCGATTGGCTTCGTTTGAACAAATTTGCATCCCTGTATTGCTGAATGCTCAAGAATGCTTCCTGCGAAATTTTATTGAAATCACCCAATGTTTCTTGAGAAGACATTTAAACGAAAACTTGATAGATGACGGACAACGGATCGTCGCCATGTCCTAAGCTCACTAGCCATTCTAGCCAGGTGAGCCAAAAATTTACCAATCAAAATTCTGTATACAAGTTCGGGAGCCTAAACCATAGGGTCCCTCCAGCCAAATTAGATTGAAATCTTCCAAGTAGTAACTGGAAAAGATGCGCTTTAAAGTTGGCGGATGCCGGATGACAGCCACACACACCATAAGCTCACTTGGTGTTTCAGGCCAAACATGCCAGGGGGGCTAATAATGACATATTTATATTGAACACCATTTTACATGTTAATGTAAACCAAATTTGTCATGTGATTACGAAAATGATTTGATAACCCTACATGCTTAGAGTATGATCCGGTGACCTGCATCATAGCTCATATAGGATAATCAGAAAAGAACAGGCAAAGAAAGACACATGGACAGGGATTCTCATAAGTGTCTTTTTAGGGTATATAACCATAAATTATGCCGGGATTTCCCTAAATCAATGCTCAGAGCAAAACTGCTGGCTGGTATAGCCTCCAACAAGCCGCTGACCCGCATTGAGGTACTTTTGCACTAAAGTACACGGCAATCTAACCCGTTCCTATGATAAACTAAGATCATTATATTATTTAAATCATATATCATTGGAAAGCGCATTCAATTGCCGAAACATTAATGCATTACTTTTTATATTTTTGTAACGTTTTCACTGAGTTATTTGCGTATATAAAATACACCATTCGACTTAGATTCATTAAATCAAGTGGACAAGAGGGGATATTTTTAAATTGCAATCAACTTTATTAAATTTTACAAAACTATAAAAACTAATACAGAAATGTATAGAAAATTGGCTTAGCTTTCCAATGATGTATGATTTGATTTCAATAATATTATGAACATAGTTTTTTCATATGCACCGCTTAAAGTGCACTATATCTGATTCCCATAGTAAAGTAATGCTGTTTGCGCGTTGGCTATCGCGGTTACCAGCCGGAAGTGGCATGCGCAATGCATTCCAGGAGGGTATTATACGCTAATGTGGTAAAGGTCTATTTGCGGTTATTGGCCCCCCTTTCTGTTACAGGGGAGATCATGTTAAATCTGATATGATGTGTCTTAGGAGGAATTTGTATAAATTTTCAGGTGGGAAAATGGCCCCACGGCCTGCCCTAGAAATAACGCTGAACAACATCCACTCTATCCCACCCATTGATTGATACTGTATTAATGGAGTAATCAAGTTTATCGATCAATTATATGGCATCATAATCAACATCACAATCAATTGTCTTTAATCATGCGATTTACTATGTCTTAAATGCTTAATAGTGTCAAGTTGTACGAATTGTACGTCTAATATTTAATAAACATTGTGTTGAATATTTTAAAACTAATTTGACTGGAGAGTCAAGTTAGTTTCAAAATATTCAACAGCTAACCTGTATAGTTTTCTGGAAATTGAGACTCGGATTAGATCACAACACAGTCAAAGCGTGGGTGTAACTTAACTAGAGGTGACCGGAGCATAGCTAAAACTGGATTACCCCATTGAGCAGACTGCAAGACACACCAGATGACATAATTTAATGACTTATGCCGTGGAAATACTCTTATATAAAATATAGTTGATGTGTTCATTTGATGGGTTGATCACATCAGCATAAGATATATTTATTGATATGATTCAATGGCACAGTGAAAATCAATTACTCCGTGCTCTTGGACACCGCTAGACATTTGACCGCATTGGCCAGGCGCTTATGACCTGCCCGTAATGCAAAGATGTCCGCTTTGGCGAGCGCTGACGTTTGTTTTGCAAATCAATCTTACCTCATTGAAGGATCTTGTCTGTTTTTAACAATATAGAATATTCTTTGCAATACTTTTGATTGCGTTGTTATAACTGTTATTTTACGCAAACATATTAAATAATCATTCTAAGGTTGTTTAATACAGAGGTCTTTGTCAAAATGTACTCAATTACACCCCGAAAAGCGACCAGCTCGGAAAATAATACAACATGCGCATGCGTAATAGTATTCGTTGCGTCCCACTCGGAACTCATCGGTAATTTCCGTAGGCTGACTAATTCTCGCGAGAAATCTCTAAAACTAGAGAGACCACTACAGTAAGCTGGTACCCGACTCCAATTGCTCATAATCACAATATTCTGAGCCAGAGAATCGTCAGCGAGGGTATGAGGAGTCGGGTACCAGCCTACCACTACAGATGCCCTGCCAAATTGCCCTGAACTGCTTCTTAACATTGAACACCTCACTATAAGACTCTGTTATAATCTACACTGCGGTAGGCGCTTCCTTATCAACCTGCTACCATGAATTGAAAAAAAGAAGCTGACATTACTTGGTGCAATACTAAGGAGGGAAGGCTCTGTCGAACAACAGTTAGCAATTCGGCAGCTCGTTATGAAAAGAGAAGGCAGACACAGTTGGTTTCAAGATGTCGAATTGATTTTACAAAAATATCAATTACCATCAGCCCACCTGCTGCTACAAGACCCACCACCTAAATGTGTATGGGAGCGTCATGTCCAAAAGGCTGTAAACACAGTAGTCCTAGAGATGCTAAAGGAAGACATTAAGCAGAAATCATCAGCCGGGTTTGTGAATGTTGACATCCTTGATATCGGAAGGCCACATCCGATCTGGTCAACAGTGACAGCAAATACATATGATGTAAAACGTGCCGTCATCAAGGCAAGGTTACTAACCGGTACATACTATCTGCAAGCACACAGATCCAAATTTAATCAATATGAGAATGATGCCTGTTCTTTTTGTAAGAACGTTATAGAAGACCGTATGCATTTCCTAGTTCAGTGTCCAGAATTTGCAGGTATCAGAAGCATATATATATAGCGGAAATCGAGCATCTAGTGGCGGAAGATAGCTGGGAATTAATAAGCAAGGATGAGAATCTTATTCTCCAGATGTTACTCGACACAACTCTCTTGTTTGGCCTGATTGGAAGCGATTCAATGTCGAAACTTGAATCCATCTCCAGGAAACTCTGCTATAAACTTCATATCAGACGTAATCATCTTTTAAATGAAATGAATTACCTAACAAAGCTTGCATTTTAAAATATCAAGTTAGTATATTAAAGTCTCCACATAGCAAATAGTAAATTGCACATAGAAAAATACGGTGGACCTTATGCTTTCTGGATGCTCCTACATATATTTAAATAACAATGAACTCATTTACGCGTCTGGTGAACATGAATTTACTGGTCTATGAACTGTGACCATTTACCTATATACAGATAGGAAAATCACTTGCGGGTGTACATGCATGTACATAAATATCAGATTTAATGATCGTTTGCGTGTGTGTATATAATATAATATATAATTAATGGAAAACTCCAGTAATTTTCAGATTCTAGAGATTCCCGGATAATACACCGAAAGGTGGTGCGCCAGACATTGGCGGAAACTCCAAGAACAGAACAGAACAGAACAGCGTTGTGTGAAATATTTCATATATCAGCTATATAGGACTTGTACATTGGACCTTTATGCTCGGACTTGCATGTAGGTAACATAGACGAATGGAACACTATTAACCTTATGTGTGCCTTAACTAGGGCTGCGCGGTTTGGCTTACAGCCATATCGGTTTCGATATGATTTTTCATATCGGTTTTAGCCGAATATCGGTTTTATGGACATGAAACAAAAAATTTAAATTATAGAAAATAGCACGAAAACAGAACGTATTTTCACGCCCTGATACATTCGTAACATTTTACGCCTTTAAAGCTTAATATACCTCATAATATCCATCATCGCGGGAGTGAAATTATTAATTAGACCACCTAAATATTACGCACAGTTAAATAAGCATCGTTGATTTTGTCAAAATTAATCATAAATCATCAGCAAAACTGGTTGCGAAAAGACGTAAATCACGTGATTGTAATTAATTATGATGTAATTATCTCCCTTTCTTCTTTCATTTCCAATTCGGCCCGGCGACGAAATCATGCCTTGAAGAAAATATTAACCGTGATGTTGCGAACGCGAATTTCATAAGTTAATATATATATATAGATATTTAATTAATTCGCTGCTTGATTTCTCTCGGCGTACAGCGAGTTACATGGAGTTACACAATATGCGCAATTGGGGCCACGTTCAATTATTAGTTGCCCCGAACGTAGCATAATGGAAAGTCTGGTCATTATTATTCATTACACTTTTCATGCTCGTTAGTATCTTTTATTTTTAACAATCCTGATACGAAAAACCGAAAATATGTTCATATTCGGTTTTTCGATATTTATTTCTTATAATCGGTTATGAAACCGTCAGTGCAGGATATCGGTTTTAAATATGGTATCAGTATATCGCGCAGCCCTAGCCTTAACTAACTAATAAATTAGACTTTTGTGTCAATAGACTTATACGAACCACTGTACGTGGGTGCTCCTATCAAGAGAAGGATGATCCAAACAACAACAACAACAACAACAACAACTAGAGCTGTGGCTTCATGCTGAGAATACGCCTCTAACGTAATGACCGGACATCAGAGATGTACTGTGATGACGGCGGTACGTCCTCTCTGGTGTCGCTTCTAGAAGAAAGTATTGGCTTGAGTGGCATCTATCGAGTCCCTGATTCCATGTCCCATTCACGCCATTCTAGGCTGGTTTTATTTTGTTCCAAGAGCGTCGGTCTGCATGGCTCAGCTGTCTAGAGCATTTGCCTCTGCAAAAAATGTTACAGGTTCGATCCCGCACTCAGGCATGTGGATAGGTGTAAAAGCCCACACAGTACCCTGTCCTTCGGCGGACAGCCATGAGCCATAAAGCCACCGTTCCCGTCTCGAGTGGTATTGTAGCACAGACCGACCGGATGGGTACTGACCATCCCAGCGAAGCTGTGTACGGAACGGCCACTCCGGATTCGCTCCGGGCATGACCTCTGGGTAGGATAGTATGGGAGAGGTTTTCGTTAAAATCGACTAAATCTGCTAAAATGTGTGGTGCTAAAACGCGTGCGTCAGAGCTTCCCTGACAACACGTCATGGAATTGGAAGCGAGTACATGCCTATAATGTACCAATCGAGTTGGTACTCGTAAAAACGTTTAATTATTCCGTTTTCATTGTTCTTGGTATCGATCAGGACCTAAATGAAACAAGCTTTCTAGAACTGTTTACTATTTTAAAATCGGCCCAGAAATGGCTGAGTTATCCGCGAAAATCCCCTTAAATTATCTTCAAAATATTGCTTTTGATGTCGTAATCGTGTGTATGCATGAATAGATCTGGAATGTTCTGTGCACATGATAAATACGTCACTGATCTAGCCCCACGCTGATTGGCTACTGCTCGGCCGCTGATTGGCTGAGCCATCAGCCTCTGACGTTATGAGTAGTATAAATGGGGTGAAAAATTGAGAATCAGGAGATCGCCAGTGTGGAAGCCGGCCCGCGTAGGACAACTGGACCATCAGGATGACAGATGTAACTGCTGACCATGGTGATTCTCACTTCATCTGGTGTCTTACGGATCCCAGCACATCCATGGTGGTAGGACGCCCTCGGCTTCCACCAGTTTTTGGACACCCCGGGGGTAATAGACTAAATTTAAAGTTATACTTTCCGCATCTGGACTTTCCTAAGGGACCCTTTCAAGGGCGGGCCGGGAATTTAATCCTATGGAATGTAGAGTTGACAGTGATTCTTGGTTGATGACTTGCCAGATCTGCTAACCACGCTGAAAAGTGGGCTTCAATTTCCGCACTGCATGTCGTGTGTGTTTAATTAACTTTTTGACCACAGTCTGGTGGAACTTTGCTAGGTGCGCCGCAAGAGCTATGTGATGCATCCCACACCATGTGCCAGTTTATGTAGCTGCTTAACATTATATACAGCCCTCTCTGTTAATGGGCATACCTCAACTTTCTTACTTCTGTCGCCAGACGGATAACTTTCTCACTTCTGTATGAATTGTATACTAGTTAAAGAGACTATCTAATAGACATTTCTTCACTGCTCTGTTTCACTGTCCTGACTGTGTACCGTGTCTACCCTGTCTGGAGAAGTCCGCTTGTGGAGACCTGGCTGCAGAAACCAGCTGCGGGAATCTGCCTGGGGAAATCTTTCCAGCTTCAGAGAACATGTCGACTTGCGCTATGAATACGTTAGCACCTCAATTTCAGTAACATAGTAGCCTGTTCCATACCGATGACTATTAGGTACTCAAGTGGCTATACTATTGTACATTTAATTATTATTTCCGTGTGTGGTACTGATTACTAATAGGTACCTTCCAGGTCTTAGGACCGCAATTTATAATTTCTTCCTTACTGTGCATATTATCCTTGTTTACTGTAGGTGCTTTCAACATGCCACACCGTTTAAGTTCATCAATCTGTGATATTTAGTTAAATCATTTAATTACATTCTATTTATTGCATTAGTTAGTTGTATATGGCAGTTAGCCATTCAGTTAATATGTTTTGTATAATTGTAGAAAACTTCGGACAGCAATACTATACAGCAACAGATATATCTGCATCACTTTATTCCTGCTATCATCAAGTTACACTGAGGTCGCTGGCCGTGCTCTAATTGTTTGAACCTGGTGTGTTACCGACTAAACCTTACTAGTCAGCTCGATAGGATAGGTTAAAGTGGTTAGGGACAATTTCTTCATTTGGAGACATATAGTGTACGCCTCTTTTCCGGTTGTTGCAGTAATGCAGCCCCACACTCCAGCAAGGTTGTGTAAAATTGACCAGTTACCTATAGGGCCTCATATATATTAAGTTATTGTCTCTTTCCACGATCCACCAGCCGCATGGCTTATTAATTGTTTGGACTCCCCATCAGCACGTTGATTGAATCGGACCCTGGGAAACTATCAGATGTTTCCGAGTGGTGATGGTTACGGTGCTGATTCACATACATCTCCCCAATAGGTTAGACTGTAGCAGAAGGCCCGCATAAATAAAGCGGCAACTACCAATATAGTATCATTGGAACTACATAAGACGGTGACCTAGGAATTCTTCAGAAATCGTTCGTTCAGTCTTCATGTAAACCAGTATGCATCACATTAACTATGGTTTCACTAGGATCTTCACTCAGGATTTTTCTGTTGAACAAAAGAGTGCCCCTTTTTGCCAGCTCTTTTCCTCCGCTTTAGCATTGAAGGCATTTTCCTGTGATGGAGGCCCACACGAGGCACTTTCCTCTGCAACAACAATATTTTCTTTGTGTGTGTTAGGGGTATATTAGCTTATATTAAGCTACCTAGTGGCTTCGTTGTGGATGCTTCCCTTGCGGGCATACCTCTGCAGATTCAAGAACCTGTGTGGTACCTCCGGCGACACCACGTGGAAAGAACACCAGATAGCTCTATGTTGTGTATTATTGTGCTCATTTACAGTCAAACGAATTATCTTGTTTGCATAGTATATTAATATTTCTACTGTTTTAATTACAAATTGTTCCATATCTCTAAATTAGTATGGATAGACACACCGGTGACACAAATAGTTGGGACGACACCGTGTGTTCAATCTTGGCGGCAATGGTCGCACAGCCCCACTGGAACATCAGTGTTCCACTGGCTCTAGAAGTCGGTCTTTGTATTTCTAGGAAAGATTCATACGGGATCCGCAACCCCGAGATCCGCAGCTAACCAGCAATCCTGATCATCGTGCACTTGCGGTGCGATGGGCGGAAACGTCATGGCGGACCAGTATGTATACCCGCGAGCTACAGTATCTGTGCCATGGGGGATGTAAAAGAACTCACGCTGAGGCCCTATATCGGGAGTTAGTTGTGAATACGCTCTGATAGGAAAGTCATGTAGGCTCAGGTCTAAAGTGTGCAGATGATGTCTACTACCTGCTGGCGGCTAAGGCTTAGCGGCATGGCTGGCGGCGTGGACACCGCTAAAATAAGTTAAAATACTGTACTGTGTCTATATCTCGGTCAACAGCTCATCCGGCCAGTGGCTCCATATCTGAACCTGTAAATAGCACATTGTATAACACAGAATGGACTACACTGAGCAGCTAAGATACAGAAGTTGATTTCTGAATATTCCACCCTAATCGACCAATATAATTCAGTCATTGTCGAAAACTAGTCCTTATGGGTGCCTATCACCACATCATGTTTCGTCTTTCTGGACAACCTGGTTTTGACGGTATTCAACTTTTTTTAAACTTTTTCACTGCAATAAAAAATGGCAGTTTACAAATACAATATGTTCCAAGATACTTTGCTGTTGTGTTCGGATTCCTCCTCTTGATAGGAGCACCATCTATCTCAAATTTTAATTCAATCGGCGTGGCATTACGAAAACATGACGTGGTGATAGTGAACCATAAGGGCTAGTTTTCGACAATGACTGAATTATATTGGTCGATTAGGGTGGAATATTCAGGAATCAACTTCTCTAAAACTGCTACGCCGATTGAATTAAAATTTGAGATATCGTCTCTATGGATAGGCTTGAACAAAGATCATCCAAACAGGCCGATCGGCGTGGATCCCCGGTGGCCATCTTGGATGACCTAGCTTTCGCAAAAATGCTTTCTTCTCCAGAACCGCCAAGCGTGGCCATCTTGGATGACCTAGCTTTCGCAAAAAATGCTTTCTTCTCCAGAACCGGCAAGCGGACAGGGCCGAAATTTGGAATATATCATTAGGGAGTAATGACCATGTCAGTTTGTCCAAGGGAAGTTGAGAGGGTTAAAAACATGGCCACGACCGACCAATCAATTTCTATAATTTTGGGAAACTGTTTTGATTTTTTGATTTGATCAATATTAAATTTTACACACATACGTAATAACGTGTACCGATTTCAAATTTTCCACTTCGCACCATGTGCGATGATCGACTGCAACTGTATTTGGCCGCCTTGTTGCCGGGACATTCTATCCAGGATTACTATAGAGTTCAAGTAAACCCTATTCGAAATTAGACGGGAAATATAGCTGCGGACATGTGGCGAAAGTTTGTGTCAGATCGAACTGGAAATATGTGCGCAACGGTTGAATATAAACTATCGATTTGAGACAAATAAGGTAGCTTCTCACAAGCTTGATATCGAGCTGTTCTATACCAGAACTTCCAGTATAATACACTCATCGGCATTACTCGCTCGTAGATCATTGCCAAGATTAGATTGTCACTTAATTACAGTTTCAACTAAATAACTACACTTTAATCTTTCCTTTGCAGACCCGTGCTTCAATGAGATTAATCTATTACAGTAACAGATTTATCAGCATTTGCTGACATGTATTCTACTCTGAGCGCAAGCGGTAATCATCATCTTATATTTTCTGCAACGTTTCAATTTAACACAGGATTCCACAACATATATTATGTTTAATGGTATAGCACAAACATGTTGACTATTTTGAAACTAATTTGGCTAGAAGCTGTAGTGGTCTAAATCAGCAACAGCTTTCAGTCAAATTAGCTTAAGAATAATCACCAGCTGGCCTATATGGCCACTTTGAAATATAGATGATATAAATCCTGCCAATTAATGTTATGCGTAATTGCATATTATGCTGCAGTCTATGTTGCTGGTAACTGTTGCTGTATATATAACATTGCTTACGGCAACAATAAATAAAGTAAAAATGTCATTACATGTTCGTTCGTATAATCCAAATAAAATGTGCTATTGAATATTCTGAACATAATTGGATTGAAGACATTGCTTCCTAAGGTAGCAGAAAACGTTGGATTGAACAGAAACGTGTTGACTGTTTGGAAACAAATTTGACTAGAAGATATTGTTGTTGAAAGAATTTATAAATAATCAACAGGATGTATGTCCGTTTTGAGGATG
This sequence comes from Chaetoderma sp. LZ-2023a, assembly GCA_034401795.1. NCBI lineage: Eukaryota > Metazoa > Mollusca > Caudofoveata > Chaetodermatida > Chaetodermatidae > Chaetoderma > Chaetoderma sp. LZ-2023a. The sequence goes on from CM067374.1 coordinate 137,565,651, forward strand.
AAAACATGGTGCATTTTGAAATTAGTCTGATAAGGGTTAATATAAGCGATATTATATGCATTCCAAGACAAGTATTTCAAGAATATTCAACATCAATCCTCTCAACTTCTGCATTGGTCATTTCCTAAAATATACATCATTTGGAATAACAAATCTACATCGTTTCTTTTTTAATATTATCGCTTGCGTCGGTATGTGCATGAGTGCGTGCGTGTGTGCGTGCGTGCGTGCGTGCGTGCGCGCGTGCGTTGTAATAAATCATTTCCTAAAATTTACATGGTTTGGTTTTTCACTATTACCGCCAAATTTCCAGTGATCATGTCAATTTGCAGAATAAGATAATGTAATTTTGGAAAACATACCACTGACATGCCTGGCGTGATAACTGATCCAGTCATTCCAGTGGTAAATTTCCAAAACTAGTCATCTCTAGTTCTGCAAATGGCCATTTTCTAAAATCTACATAGTCTGTTTTAATGTTACCGTTTGCGTCGGTGTGTGTGTGTGTGTGTGTGTGTGTGTGTGTGTGTCATGCACTGTGATCTTGTCCTTCTAATGTTTGTAGGCCTGTCCTATAATAAATTATAAATTATGCTGATGTCCGGTGATCATGTCCATTTGCAGTTCTAACAAGAAGACTATTTTTGTTGTACCATGTACCGTATATTGTTTGTATCAATACTATTGTCATAAATGTATCATATATTCAAGATAAATGACCATCTGTAGCCTCACGTATTATCTGTAATCTTTTGATCTCTGTCAGATAATAAAAAATGTTTGAACTATCGACTTGAATATGATAGTCTTCTGTATTTTATGCACACGCACACATGTATGCACGAACGCACGCACAGATTCTGACTGCAGTGGTGCATCATAGACAGCTGTTGGTGGCACTATTCGAATCGTCGTTTTCATGAAACATTTATTATAAGATAGTATCCGATTTCAATTGTGAGCATCTGTATAATACAAATACAGATCTAGATACAATTGGAATCGGATATCAGCTTGTAATAAATGCTTCAGGAAAATGACCATCCCAGTAGGTCCCAATGATTCTCGATGAACACAGCCCTCTTCTGGAAGAGAATTTATTTCAGATCTAGATACAATTGGAATCGGATATCAGCTTATTTTCCGACATGTCCATTTCTGGAAATTAGACATATTATTAATAGAAAGTTATGCACATGTCCCGTTATTGGTCGTTATTATGGGTTCATTATCGGTCATTATGAGTTCATTATGTGTTCATTATGGGTCATTATGGGTTCATTATGGGTCATTATATGGGTCATTATGAGTTCATTATGGCTCATTATGGGTATTTCGACGCACCCCTTAACTCTTTACTGGTTAAGCCAGACAAAACGGCCGTTGCCGTGGTCAGCAGACATGTATATTTTTATGTATATTGTTTGGTTGTCGAAACATACAGACAGAGTGACACCAATGGGAAAGGTTTGGATATTGTTGCTGTTGCAGCATGGCCGCGCGTGCACGTAGGCAAGGACGTTGCGCAGTTGTTGTACGCAATACATGTACAGCTAAAAGGAAATAAGGATCACCTGTCGAGACCTCATTGACCACATCCAGACAACCTCTGACATATATACCATATAGCAACTCAGACCAGCATAGGTACAAGCGCACTCTTCTCAGAAACTATCTTAATTATGGTATACATTTGACACGCCTTAGAGCTGTAACAGCATGTGGCAACATCATTAAGTATACCTGGCAAGTAATAGTTCATCATCAATCTTGTTTTGGTCTCGCCTATTCCTAGATGACCTGTCAGTGAAATATCATGTGTTACCTGCATCAGCTTATGTCTGCGTCACTCTGCGTCAATGCGTAGATTCACTTGCTGGATTCCCAATAACGAAACAGTAGTCAATCTTTCTTGAAGAAACACACATTTTCTTTACAGTTACAATCTGCTAGCACGGATCGGCTGGACAGGTACGGACTGTCCCAGCTCGGCTTGGTATGGGACGGCTGTTCCGGGTATGTTCTGAGCACGAACCCCCACCCCACCCCACCTCTCAGTAGGATAGTACGCATGTATAAAGCCACATAGGAGAGGTTTCTAAAAAATTATTAAGCGCGTTAGAGCTGCCCTGACAACATGTGTCATCGTTGGAAGAGTATACATACTAAAATGTACCGAGTTGGTGCAAGCAATTTCTCTAAAATATCCTCGTCGTTCTTGGTACCTATCAGGACCGGAATGTAACGAGGAATTCAGAACTGTAAACCATTTTAAAATCGGTCCAGAAATGGCCGAGTTATCCTTATTTTTCTGCTTAAATTATGCTCAAAATATTGAAAACGTCATAAGCGTGTCTATGCCATTGCCCTTCCAGCTGGCTCGCTGATTGTCTACAGATTGCCCGTTGATTGGCTGAGCGTTTCAGCTACGACTTCATGAGGAGTATAAAATGAGCAAAGAACCGAGAATCGAGACTGACACTTTGATGAGAGAGAGGGTGGTAAGTTGTATGGCCAGAGCAGTACAAGACGTAGGTAACTGCTTATTGACTTTTGGTTACCATACAACCGCAGCAGTGCCTCTAGGAGTTCATCTCTTAGTCTCTGGCACACAGCCGCTGCATCCGCATCTAAGTTTTTGTACTGTAGCTCGCGGGGGTATGCGCTGGTCCGCCATGTCATTCCATTCCATCGGACTGCAAGTGCATGATGTGCAGGAGGGCTGGTTAGCTGTGGGTCTCAGTGTTGCGGATCCCATATCACATCTCTCCGGAAGGTACAAAGACAGACTTCTATAGCCGGTGGAACACTGATGTTTCAGTTGGGCCATGCGACCATTGTTGCCGAAATTGAACCGCACGGTATCTTCCCAACTATTTGTGTTACCGGTATGTTTGTCCATTCTAATTTAGAGCAACGGATAAGATGTTAATAATTAAACAGTCACAAATTTAATAAGTACTATATAAACAATATCACTCATTTGACAGTAAATGAGCACAGTAATACACAACATAGAGCTATCCGGTGTTCTTTCTACGTAGTTTCGCTGGAGGTACCACACAGATTCTTGAATCCGCAGAGGTATCCCTGCAAGCGAGCTCCACAATGAAGTCACTAGGTAGTTTATATATATATATACCCCTAAAACACACACACGCACGCACGCACGCACGCGCGCGCGCGCGCACACACGCACACACACACACACACACACACACACACACACACACACACACACACACACACATCACAGGAAAATGCCTTCAACGCCGAAGCAAAGGAAAAGAGTTGGCAAAAAGGCCCACTCTTTTGTTCAACAGAAAATGCTAAGTGCTGAAAATCCTAGTGAAGCCATAATTAATGTGATGCACACTGGTTTACGTGAAGACAGAATGAATGATTTCTAAAGATTTCCCAGGTCACCGTCTTATGTAGTTTCCAAAGTTACTGCATTGATAGTTGCCATTTTATTTATACAGGCCTTCTGCTACGACCTAATCTATCATTTAGTTGTTAGAAACGAATACAAGCTTTGGCCGCAAGTGGCAGGGATTACTACCTAATTTTAGATAAAATTATCCACCGGGCGCAGATGCTCCAAGGATAGCGTGCATACATGTTACGACGCAAGGCCCCTGAATCAGATAAAGATCTGATTGCCTTGCCATGGAACCACATATAGCATCACCAAAACAATGGCTACAGTTCACACAAGCAATTTTGAATACTGCCATGTCATTATGGTGGGGATAGAGAGACGGATATCCATCGCGAGTGTCCGTCCCGTGAGGGCGTGGCGGATTCCAAGATCTCATCCAGATACTACAACGAGTTCGATGCAGATCCGCATCTCATCCATTACCGTGTCCTATGGATCTAATGTTTGACTATCATTAGGGTTAAGTTCCAGAATGCCCAGAATTGCACTGCGGGCTGGTATATAACCCAACTAACTCACATATTTAACTATTGCTTTCGCAGTGCTTCCTACATTGGCGGGGATATCTAACTAACAAGTATCCGAGGATACGGGGAGATGTATGTAGATCAACACTTCAACCATCACCACTCAGAAACCTCCGGTAGTTTCCCATGGTCGGATCCAGTCAACGTGTCGATAGAGAGTCCAGACAATTAATGAGCCTTGCGGCTGGTGGATCGTGGAAAGAGACAATTACTCAACATATATATATATATATATATATATATATATATATATATGAGGCCCTATAGGTAGCTGGCCAATTTTACGCAACCTTGCCAGTGCGTGGGGCTGCATCACCACAACAACCGGAAAAGAGGTGTACACTATGCATCTATAATGGCGAGATTGTCCCTAACCACTTTAAACCTATCCTATTGAGCTAAATAGCCAGGTTTAGTCGGTAACATGCCAGGCTCAAAGAATTAGAGCATGATCAGTGACCTCAGTGTAAAATTGATGCTGGTGTGGATATAGTGATGCGGATATATATGTTGCTGTATAGTATTTCCTAGTGTACTGCTGTACTGAGTTTTTATAAATAAACAGAACATATTAACTAGATGGCTATCTGCCATATACACAACTAACCAATACACAATCTAACGGATACATGATAATGAATATGATAATTATAAAATCTCACAGGTCACTAGACCTTACGGTGTGGCTAGTTGAAAGCACCCACCGTAAACAAGGATAATATTCACAGTAAAACAGAACTTGTAAGAATGCTGTCTTAAGACCGGTAAGGTACCTATTAGTCATCAGTACCATTTGCGGAAGTCATTAAATGTTCAATAGTATAGCTACTTGAGTACATATTGGTCATTGGTATGGGACAAGTTCAAGAGTTACTGAAATTTAGGCGCTAAAATTTAAATAGCGCGAGATGGCACAATCTCTAAAGCTGGAAAGGTTTCCGCAGGCAGACATCCGCAGGCAGGTATCTGCAGGCAGGTCTCCGCAAGCTGGCTTCTCCAGGCAGGTCGGATACAGCACACTCTCAGGGCAGTGAAACAGAACAGTTCAGGGGATGTCCATTAGATAGTCTCTTAGCTGCTACATAATTTAAACAGTAGTTGTAAAGTTTTCTGTCCGGCGACGGTAGTATAAAAGTTTGAAGTTGCCCATTAACAAAGAGGGCTAATATATATTATTATGCATGTACAATAACTGGCACATGGTGTGGGATACATCGCATAGCTCTTGCGGCGCACCCAGCAAAGTCCCACCAGACTGTGGTACAAAAAGTTAATTAATTCACACACGACATGCAGTGTGGAACTGAAGTCAACTTTTCAGTGTGGTCGGCAGATCTGGTGAGTCATCCACCAAGAATCACCATCAGCTCTACATTCCGTAGAATTACATGTGGGCCCGCACGGCCCTTCCGCCGAAAGATTCCCCTAGAAAAGTTTGGATGTGGGAGTTATTAATTTAAGTTATTTTATCCAAAAACTCGTGAAAGCCGAGGACTCCTTACCACCGTGGAGGAACTGAAATCCGAATGGCACCGGATGATGCGGGAATCACCGCCGTTTAGCAGTTGCACACATTGATCCCGATGGTCTAGCAGTCCTGCATGGGCCGGCTTCCACACAGGTGATGCTCCCGACTCTTGATTTTTCACCACTTTTATACTACTCGTGACGTCAGAGGTAGGTGTCTCAGCCAATCAGCGGCCGAGCAGTAGCCAATCAGCGTGCAGCTAGAAGTGGTGAGGTGACTATCATGCGCACAGCACATTCTCTATCTATTTATGCATACACACGATTACGACGTTAGGAGAAATATTTTGAAAATAATTTAACGGGTTTTTCTGGTCTGATTTTAAAATAGTAAAAAGTTCTGTAATCCTCGTTTTATTCCGGTCCTGACAAGTTCCAAGAATAACGAGGATGATATAGTTTAAGACATTTACTAGTACCGACTCGGTACACTATAAGCATGCACTCGCTTCCAATTCCGAGACGTGCTGTCAGGAAAGCTCTGATGCCGCGCATGCGCAGCACACATTTTAACGGACTTCGCCCTTTTCAATGAAAACCTCTCTCATAGGGCTTATATACGCATACTATCCTACTCAAGGGGTGGGTGGGCTTGGAGCGAATCCAGAATGGCCGTTCCATACCCAGCTCACTCTCGGGAGGATATCACCGGAGGGCAAATAAATAAATCTAAAAAGAAGGAACCCTCACTTCCAACAACATCAGAGGAGCCTTCCTGCGGTTGGGCCTTATGGCCCCGATGTAATGACACTCGTAGTATGTGGAACGAGTGGTGATTCTTGGTGGACAACTCGTCAGATCTGCCGAACCACGCTGAAATGTGGTAATCAAACTCTGCGCAATGCATTGTGTATAACATTTAAAGGAACTCTGTCACACCAAGTAGTCTTAAATGAAAAATAATAGCAAACTTACAATATTCATGGCGTACTTATCTTATTTTTATGCAAACAAATGGCATATGAATGATTTTCTATGTTGAGCGCCCTATCATTGAAATTGAATTGTGTATAAAAACTATGCAACGTGGATGAGTTTTATTTAAAATGTGTGGGTTGTGCCTCGTGAAATGGCGGAACGGCCATTCAATAAGAAGGGCTTCCCCAGTCGCAAAGTATGTCACCACGCATAAAACAAATCTCTAGTTTAGTAGTTACAGCGACGAGTTTGTGAATGTTACGCCACATATTTGTCTTCTACTCGCGTGTTGTAGTGTGCTCTCGTGTATCAATTTCTTGGCGACAGCTTGATATTGAATCATATGAAGATATGTGTGCGCTAGAATAAGAAAATTCAACAAGATTTTATTATATTTACGCGATTGAAAGCTGAAAACAATCCTGCCAAGGTCCCCAATGCCAATTCGCCATATTGTTCCGTTGTTGTTATGGTACAATTGTAATATGCTGGTGGCTTATTTTAAAGTCCCATGTGATTTCAGCGATTATACGTGATATTGTATGCACCTATGACAGTTCCGTACAGTAGCGGACTATAATTGAATAATGTGTTTTATGCAGTTTCTCCAGAGGGCTATTATCGTTTGTAAAGCGAGAAACTGCATAACAGGATATGGTCTTATTGTCTTATTTGCTTATTATATATTGTTTCAGTATTATTCTTATTAAAGAGTGTGGGGGCTGGGGGGGGGGGGGGGGGGTTGCTTTAAAAAAAAATATTTTCTGATGTTTTAGGAGGCAGATGGTTCATGATTGTATTACCGTTTAATAATATTTGTTATCTTCTAGATGGTCTCAGATGGCACCACCCACACTTCCAGAGGTACCCCTTCAGTTGGCTGTTAAATTATTCTATTTTCGGCTATTTAATTTCATTTTATGTCCATCCAGATTTTTATCCAGTCCTGTTATCACGACTAAACGCCTCAAAAAATTGAGTGAACCAAAAAATGAAATTAAATGGTTATAAAAGAATAATTTAACAGTCAACTGATGTTCCATATTTACCTCTAGAAATGCAGAAGATGCCATCTGCGAGCATCTAGATTTCAAAATTTTCTGGGGGTGGTGGGCCTTTGGTTTGCCTTGCGCATCCATCCAACTCCGCAAATATTCTTTGCCAGCCCTGGAAAGGTTTAATCCGCCACTGGTTCCAAGGGCACAAGAAAATGTAGGACATAGGTCATCTATTCACATGTTGCGTGTATGATACACATACATGAGTCTTACAGCTTCATTCGTCACTGATAGGTCGTCTATTCACGTTTTGCGTGTATGATACGCATACATGAGTCTTACAGCTTCATTCGTCACTAAGTGAGTCATCTACACAGTCAGCTGGTCGGTTGGTCAATCGGTGGGCGGGAGAGGTTCGGTCTGTCTGTCCATCCATCACTCGTGCGGTCTGTCACTCATGCAGTCATCCGATCCGTCACCATGCAGTCTAGACTGCCAGTCTCTATTCCTCATGCAGTTATCCAATCTGTCACTTACGCAGTCCATCAGTCTGTCACTCATGCAGTCATCTTATCTGTCACTCGTGCAGTCATCCGATCTGTCACTCATGCAGTCCGTCAGTCTGCCACTTATGCAGCCGTCTGATCTGTCACTCATGCAGTCACCTGATCTGTCACTTACGCAGTCATCTGATCTGTCACTCATGCAGTCATCTGATCTGTCACTCATGCAGTCATCCGATCTGCAGTCATCTGATCTGTCACTCACGCAGTCATCTTATCTGTCACTCATGCAGTCATCCGATCAGCAGTCATCTGATCTGTCACTCACGCAGTCATCTTATCTGTCACTCATGCGGTCATCTGATCTATCACTCATGCAGTCATCCGATCTGTCACTCGTGCAGTCATCCGATATGTCATTCATGCAGTCAGTTGGTGGATGCGTGGTTTTGTCGCCCTATCACTAATGCAGTCATCTGATCTGCCACTCATGCAGTCCATCAGTCTGTCATTCACACAGTCATCTGAGCTGTCACCCATGCGGTCATCCGATCTGTCACTCATGCGGTATTTTGATCTGTCACTCATGCGGTCACCTGATCTGCCACTCATGCAGTCATCCGATCTGTCACTCGTGCAGTCATCCAATATGTCACTCATGCAGTTGGTCAGTTGGTCACTCGGTCGGCCGGTGAGTGGGTTGGTCAGTAGGTCGGTGGATGGGTTGGTCGGGTAGTCTGTCACTTATGCAGTCATCTGATCTGTCCCTCATGCAGTCCATCAGTCTGTTACTCATGCAGTCAGCCATCCTATCTGTCACTCATGCAGTACATTATGCTGTCACTCATGCCGTCATCCTATCTGTCACTCATGCAGTCATCCGATATGTCACCCATGCTTTCCGTCCATCTGTCACTCATGCAGTCACCCGACCTGTCACTCATGCAGTCATCCCGTCTATCATTCATGCAGTCCATCAGTCTGTTACACATGCAGTCATCCTATTTGTCACTCATGCAGCCATCCGATATGCCACTCATGCAGTCCAACTGACCTGTCACTCATGCAGTCAGCCGATATGTCACCCTTGCAGTCGGTCACCAATGCAGTTGGTCAGTTTATCATTTAGTCGGTCGAGCAGTGGGTTGATCAGTGATTTGGTCTGTCAGACTGTCAGTCAGTTCATCACTCATGCAGTCCATCTGTTACTCATGCAGTCCATCAGTCATGCAGTCATTCGATCTGTCCCTCATGCGGTCAGTCGGATGCTTAGTGAGTTGGTCAGTCCGTGGGTGGGTGGTTTGATCTCTTATGATGTCCGTCAATCATGCAGTCTTCCAATCTGTCACTCATGCAGTCCGTCAATCGCTCACCCATGCAGTCATCCAATCTGTCGCTCATGCAGTCTAGACTGTCAATCTCTATTCCTCATGCAGTCATCCAATGTCAATCATGCAGTCCGTCAGTCTGTTACTCATACAGTCATCCAATCTGTCAATCATGCAGTCATCCGATCTGTCACACATGCAGGCGATCGGGTGGTCAGTTAATCGCTCAGTGGTCAATCAGTCATTGGGTGGGTGGTTTGGTCTGTTTGTCTGTCCATCAGCCCATCAATCATGCAGTCATGCATCCCGTCTGTCTATCAGTCATCTGATCTGTCACTCATGCGGTCAGTCCGTCGGATGCTCAGTGGGTTGGTCAATCTGCGGGCGGGTGGTTTGATCTGTCAACATTTCATGCAGTCCTCTGATCTGTCACTCGATCGTGCATTACATTAGTCCATCACTCATGCCGCTCAATTTGTCGCTCGTGCAGTCATCTGATATGTCACTCATGCAGTCATCTGATCTGCCACTCAGGTAGATGGTCGGTCGGTCAGTTGGTTGGTTGGTCAGCCTGTCCGTCAGTCTGTCACTAATACAGCTATCCGAGTTGTCACTCATGCAGTCTGTCAGTCCGTCACTCATACAGTCACTCATACAGTTGGTCATCCGATCTGTCACTCATGCAGTCAGTCCATCGGTCTGTCAGCCTATCTGTCAGACCGTCATTTGAAAATTTTCAAAAGTCACCCCTCTTTTCCCCCCTCCCATATCCATACTGCATCTATTTGTAATTTCAAGGTAGTCTGAGATGAGTTCACGAAAAATCAGGATATGATTCCTTTTTCATAATGAAAATACCACAATACTGGTAAGACACACGTGCCACCTATGAATGAACATGGGTTGAGCTGCCCATTTTCGTAATAATTGCAACAGTTTGCAAACTATTGTGAATGCCTTACGAAAACTGATAACCAGTATTGTTGGCTAGTTTAAAGCTAAATCGCCTATTTTAGTCTAGCCTATCATCTAATAGAGAGTACAAGTCAAGTCAGTGAAATCTGTAGAGTTTGAGACATCAATCGGCTCCGCACAGGGAGATGGTCTATCCCCTGTGCTCTTCACCTGTTACCTGGCTGCTGCATTGAAATCTGTGCGGGAAAATTCCACAAGACCAAACCCCCCAGTGTAAATATTGGGTATGACGCTAGAGATGGAATATGCCGACGATGTGAACATTATAGATGAGGAAAAGAAACCCCTTGACGAACTTCTCCCAATAGCTGCAAGCAAACTTAAAATTGAGAATCTCTTTATGAATGAATCCAAAACAGAGTTCACCCACATATACCTATCTACAAACCATGAAACTAAAGAAAATGATGATCCGCTCCATGGCGGCGAACCATGGAGGAAAAGTACAATCCTGGGCGTACACCTTTGCAGTACTGCGGACATTGCTGCACGCTGCATCATGGGGAACATAGCTTTCCAGTCGTTCTGGAAGCTATGGATTCGTAGTTCAAAGATGCCCTTGGTAAAAAGATTACGTCTATACAATGCAACCTGTGTATCCTTGATGATGTATAGCTGTAACAGCCGGGCAGCTCCAAAGGCAGCTCTAAACAAACTTGATGCCTGCCACCGCAAACACCTACACACTATCACTGGACACCGATGGCCAGAGAGCATAATTTCCAACGATGCACTATACAAGATGTGTAATATGCCGCTGCTGTCTGTAAAAGTTCCCCAGCAAAGATGGTCCATGTTTGGCCATGCGCCAGAAGAGACACCAGCACAGAGAGCCTTGGAATTCGCCCTACTCGGAGCCAGAAAATACAGAGCCAGGAGAGGATGCCATTGCATAAATCTACTAAGCGTGCTACGAAGTGACCTCAAGAAAGCAGGATTAGGTACACTCAAGTCAAGAATGGACCTGAGGAAGCTAAGGATTTTAGCTGAGGACAAGACACAGTGGGCAAAAACGAAGAAGGACTGATTGCAGCTGTAGGATGTTTCTACTACTACAACTGCAGAATACAGTAATCATACATATTATCTAATTTAGTCATTCATAGTATTTACTGATGATGCATCCATCTAATAACAAATTCTGATTAATGACAGTTTAAACCGAAAGCGAAAGAAAAAATGTGTCACGAGATATGATAGATATGTAAAAATGTGCCATTTGACGATCGAGGTAATGGTGGAATTACATCGTTTTATTGGCGGCATTGTGCAAACATGAACTTCTTCTGACACAATGAGATGATATATATGTAGCCTGGAGTCTGATTTGCAATAATGAAATACTGTGACATAGCAGCTTTAACTTTTAGACCACAGTCTAGTGGGACTTTACCTGGTGCGCCGCACGAGCTATGCAGTGCACCATGTACTGTGTACACAGAAGATGCACATGCATCCCTATTTAACATTCAACTGTAGCCCTTTGTTACTACATGGCAGCTTTCAACTTCCGCTACATGGACGTGGAAGCTGAGATGAATCTACTGGTAATTGGAATTGCTACCGAGCATGTTCCTGTCTATACACAGGCTACTCCTTGATCAGCCCATTGTATTTGCGGAATTGCAGGATGACTTTGTGATGAGCTGGTATACGTATGGCCTGTTCAGTGAAATTCAAATGTTCTTTCTTTGAAGTAGATATCGAGTTTGTTCTTGAATGGTTCGACTGTTGTTGCTTGGGCTATCATAGCTGGCAGTGAATTCCACTGTGGTACCACTCTATTGGTGAAAAAGTGCCTGCGAATATCTTTGTTGCTGCGTTTTATGTTGAGCTTGAACCTATGACCTCTGGTCTGTGTAATACTTGATGGTTCGAAAAAGTAGGCCTTATCAATATTATATAGATCTCTGATGAGTTTGAATGTCTCAATTAAATCTTCTTGAAACCGTCTATATTTCAGTGACAGATTTAGGACTTCACGTCTTTCCGTGTAGCTATACTCTCTGATTTGCGGGATGAGTTTTGTTGCTCGGAGTTGAACTCCTTCTAATAGTTGTGATTGCCTTTTCAATCTTGGTGACCATGCCGAGTTGCCGTATTCTAGGATAGGTCTCACTAGAAACTTGTACAAGAGCGTGAAAGTAGATGGATCAATGTTGGTAAAAGGTTGTTTTGATTAGTCCTATTGTGCTGCTTACCTTGGATACAATATTGCCTATATGTATACAAAGGAAAGGTTTCTATCAATATGCACTCCCAGGTCTTTTTCGACCTCTGATAACCTTCGACACGGTGCATATCGGGTGTATCTGTCACATAGTATATGGTTTGTCGGTTATTCCTGCCGAAATGTAGAAAATGTGTTTTGTCTGTGTTGAAGGATAGCTGCCATGTCTGCGACCACTTGCATACTTTGCCTATGTTGTCTTGGATCTTACTGGTAGCTGGGTTGCCATATATTTTTGTGTTATTTGCAAATATTTTGCTGTGGCAGGTTAGTAGGTCTGCTAGATCGTTTATGTATATCAGAAAGAGAATAGGTCCCAGGACACTTCCTTGTGGCACACTGCTTGCCACTTCTATCTAGTTTGATGTTGTATCGTAGATCCTTACTCTCTGTCTTCTAGTACATAGGTAGTTTCTTATCCATTTTGTTAGATTGTCCCCTATACCATAACTTCTGAGTTTTCTTTGGATTCGTTGGTGGGGTACAGTATCGAATGCTTCTGAGAAGTCTAGTTATACTGCATCGACATGTTCGTTTGAATCTAGTTTTGTTGTTATATCTTCGAGGTACTCTAGTAGGTGAGTTTCACATGATCTATTACGTCGGAATCCATGCTGGAATTTGGTAAATAGATTGGCTGTTTCCAGAAAGTCTCATATGCTGTCCCTTATGAATGACTCCAGGACCTTACACAAGGTAGAGGTAAGACTAATTGGTCTGTAGTTACTTGGGTCATTTTGGATCCCTTTTGGTGTATGCAGCATACATTTGCCATTTTCCATATCTCAGGTAATACACCTTCTTCTCTAGACTTGTTAAAAATTATGCATAGTGGTTTACTAATTTCCTTAGCTGCCTCCTTTAATATGCTTACTGGGATTTCATCAGGGCCATTACTCTTATTAGGTTATTAGGGTCGAGTGCTTTCAATTTGTTTTCGATGGCTGTCGTCGGTGTTATTATTGTCCTTTAATACAATACCATTGCTTCTGGGGCTAATGATTGGTGTAGAATGAAAATCTTCTGAAGTGAACATACTTGAGAAAAAGTTGTTAAGAATATTAGACTTTTCTTTAGCGTCTGTAGTCATAGTTCCGTTATCTGGGTTACATAGCTTGCTAATTGATGCAAGTAGAACAGATTTACTCTTGACATAGTTCCAAAAAGCTTTATGATTTCTCTTGCTTTCACTTGCCACTTTGCGTTCAAAAGATGTTTTGCTTTTCTGATGCATGCCATGGTTTTGTTTCTAGCAATGTTGTAGAGGGCATAATCAGTGGTTTTCTTTGTTTACTGTATCTTTTGTATTGCCCGATTTTTACATTTGAGTGATTGTGTTGTCGTATGGTCAAGCCAGAGATGTTTCTTCTTACCTTGTTGTGTTGACGTTGGAATGTACTGCTCCTTCATTGTGATTAGCGATGATGTACGATGTGTGGGAAGTTTCAAGCTTCTGGCGCATTAAATTCACTCAGATGATTCTAGTCAGCTGCTTGCAGCTATATTTTTAGTCTGTTATTGGTAACTTTCCCAGCTTTTACACTGGTACCCATTTATACTCCTGGGTGGAGAGAGGCACTGAGGAGTGAAGGAGACTGCCTATGTTTCCAGCGATCATCAGTTGTCTGAACAATACGATTCTGATTTCTTGGCCAGTTTAAATACCATCCAGTAAAACTGCTTTGATCTCTGATGTGCCACGCTCTGGCTTGAGGCGTAAATGCTTCAGTAGCAGTAACCAGAGAGGACTTTTTGCTCTCAAAATATCTAGGAAATGAGGTACCGTAGCACAATTTCAAATACAGCTTTGGGATCCTGTCGAGCAGATGGTGCAAATGGTACCAAACTTTCATTATTTGGTTACGCTTCGAGCTATTAGTGGCGACATTTCTTTCGAGTTATCTAGGAGAAAAATGTACAGTCCCAACATGTATCGCAGCAGTGAGACATGCACTATATATGTATCTAGCGCTGGACACCACATGCCGTGTTCTTAATTTTCCCTTACAGTGAATTCGCACTAATTCCATTTTTACTCATAGTGCATATGCACAATGTTGAAAACTTCCATCCAGGAAGATGTACGTTGTTATTACAGGCTGGCAAGATGGGTAATCTTGCTGGTCGGCTGATGGAAGTACAAGGCCACGTCCACTGTGAGCGATGACATGCCTCCATCTGACTACATTGCCCACCTCCAGAGAACAATGCCTCCATGGACGATGATTCTTCAGCGAGGAGGATAGAATGGCGTGTAGTCTGAGCAAGTGTTTGAGCAGACTACGGCAATCTTGAACCACAAAGACAATGAAACAAGATTTTACCGTTTATGTACCAGAGGAAAGCAGGAGTAGGGTGACATATCCTTTCAATTATTGACCCAGGTTTTCGACCCGGGTGGGTTTTATATAGCTCAGTATGGTGGGCAGGCGTTTAATATTTCTCTTCATGTGGCGTTTTATTCATATTCTGCCTCACATCTATAATTACAGTTTTATACAGATTCTAGGCACAATTTTGTGTTGGAACACAGCTATTTTGGCTACGATAAACAATTATAGGTTCTTAGCTTAGCCACAGCCCCCCCCCACCCACCCCCCCCCCACCCCATTCCCCAGTTCCTACAGGCTTAAGTTAATCTAATTGCGACAATCACAGTCCTTCAGTTGGCACGTTTAGCAGGCTTTGGTAGTGGTTTCATTAGAGATTCCTAAGATGGATGCCCATGCTAGTCTGGTGATGGTAGATGTCCGCCCGACGAGGTGGTCTTGTGGAGTTTCAAAATAATGGTGAAGATCATTTAGTAGGTCCGAAGTGGATTGCTGATCTGACTGTATAAGAACATCTGTAGCTAAGAGTTGGAAAAGCATTCACTGTGATTCACATCCATCAGCTTTGGTTCTGTGGTCAATGTACGGAAGGAGACGAAAGATTCAGCCCTATCCTTCTGTCAGGATTTGATGATCGCTGGTCTTGGTAGAGTCTAATTTATTGACTGAGGACATCTCATTGGTGCAGTTTCTTGGTGCTAAAGTTATAGTCACATCCGCTCGTATGTGTGTTGATGATGCTGATCCGCATGTCTAAGACTGAGGTCGCAGATGTGTCACTCAAGATATACGTTAGACTTGTATTTTGTGGTGGCATAGACGTCGCAAAAGCGGCTTCTGCTGACATGCTCATTTATCTATTGGAGTCAAGAGATGGTGACTCGATTTGTATGGTAGCTATGGTGGAAGTAGGTGAACTATTACTGGTTACTGGTAGCTTCTTAACCTGACAGATCGGGACCAGCTGGATAGCGGGTATCTGATTCCCATTCAGGTCTTCATCAATGATGACAATCTCTGAAGTGGTGACTGGAAGTACAGGAGTCTGGGTGGCAGTCGCGGAGATACATGAGAGTCGTTGCTGCCGTCTTATGGTGGAAATGCTGGTGGAAGTGATGGTGCTAATGGTTGTACAATAGGTGGTATGTGTGATGGTTGCCAATGTTGACACTTTGGTTAAAATTAATCTTTCCAGCAGGAGCGATGATCTCGACAGTGATCTGTGCATCTCTGTAGGTGCCCGAGACTTAATTGGTGTCACCACCTGTTCAGTGCTGCGACAGCAGGAGCGTGTGAAGAGAGAAGCTGTAGGAAAAGGGATATGGCACAAATATTGCTGCAAGAAGCCTTAAGGCAGAAGACCTGTCTCTTTGGACACATGATTGCTCTGTGGATGTCTATATGAATACAATGAGAATAAACTGAAGTGGCAAGTGCCAATCCTGACAGTCCGGCTCAGATGTCGATTCGGACTGACAGTATAACGTTGAATGACAAGATTGGTAATTTTCGGCAGGTGGTTGGTCATTAGGGTCTTGGTAGTTACTGACCATGGGCAGCTCGACTAGCTGTTGTTCAAGCTTGCTGTCCGCACTTGTTATTCTTATTAGGACAATTAACAGCCCAATGTCCGGTGTTGTGACAGAAATAATACTTGTCATTTGGTGGACGTGGGGAGGGGGATCCATCTGATAGATGTTGTGACAGTTGACGTTTAGATTCCCAGAGTTCTGTCTAGCTGGTGGTTCTGACCTTGCGGATGACTTGGCAATGGCCTCATGTAATAGAGCCATTGTTCCAGTAAGTTCATCCATTCGGGTGTATAATTGCTGTATTTGTCCTTGAAGCTCTGAGTGCAGTCGGGCATCTGTTTCCTCATTTCTGCATTGTAGTTGTTGTCCTTTGTTTCTTTTTTTCGGATGCAAATTTGGGGCACTATTATTTTCCCCCTTATGTTGAGATCACTGCTGTCGTTGCTGATTGCCATATTCCTGCACTTAGGAATGCAAATTAACAGCGTAAGTTGGAAGCAGTTTCCATTTCTCCGATGGAAGATGGTGTCATCTCTACAACCTTATCTACTGGTCGAAACCAGCAGTGGAACTCTTTATCTCTAAGAATGTAATTTTGTATTTGGATAGCCTCTTCTGCCATTTCATTCAAGTTAGTTAGTTTCATAGATGGCCAGTGAGGGCCTCCAGGAATGTTTTGGTAAGTAAAGATTCACACAGTTGGTGGTCCATAAAGATGTATGCTCTAGAAATGAGTCGTCTGACTCAGCCAGCTAGTTTCGCTATAATGTTAAATTGAATTTGCTAATTTTCCCAGACTGGTTCTCCATCATATTTTTGGGTGGTCACATTTCTTCACAGGGCAGGTGCACAACTTCTTGGCAGATGGTAGTCACACGTGGTGTTATATGGGTGACAATATCTTGGCTGTTCAAGATAGAATTCCTTCTCTGAGGAATCCTCCTCTCTGGGTAAATATCCTCGATAGTAATAGTTCTGTGGTCATAGCGGGTGAGGTAGTTGCCTATATGATGGATCTTGGAACAGTTTTTGAGGTCGGCATAACGGTTGTTCCATGCTAACATAAGCTAGTAATGGTTGACTGTATCTGCTCAGCCTGTTGACGAGATGGTTGAGGTGGCGGTCCATCCATTGGTGGCTGGGCAATTGGTGTTTAAGTCCATGCCAATGGTTCAGGTTGATACGGCTGATTTGTGTTTCTTGAATCTCGTAATCCAGACAGTAGATTTCTTAACATATAGTGAGCTGAACCGTCTGAGTCTTCCTCGACGGCCCACATCGAGCACTAGTTGTAGCTGGAGGGATGACCAGTGGGGTTGTGCTGCGACACAGCTGAACACTGGTGGCAAGCATGTATCTGCCGCCTAATTGAAAGTATTGGACTTGAGCGATGGCGAGCTCTGTCCATGTGAGTGGGTGGTGGCTGTATTTGGTGGCCACTTGGTTGTGCAGCCTCAGACGTCGAGCGGTCTGAACAGGTGACACTGAGATCACAGCGGTGGGCGTCAAGTGTTCCCTAGCTGATGAGCCGTCGTCAGGCAGTGGGCCTGTATTGCTGCCCCATTGAAGATGTCGGGCATCACTGCTTAGGCTATGGAGAGCTCTGTCAATTTGAGCGGGCGGCAGCTGTAGCTGATGGCGGCACAGTTGTGCATTGAAAGGTTCAATCAGGCAACTCTGGTGTTGTGGTGGTGGGCGTCGAGTGTTCAACGGCTGACAAAGCCGGCACCAGGCAGTGGGCTTGTGCTGCTGGTGGGATGGCGGGTGTCGTCTGATCTCAGGGAGGCAGGAACCTAGTAGTGGTCACTCACTTGGTGGGAGTAACAGTGCTGTACATTGGCTATACCAAGGTCTGCTTCTCGTAAAATGGGGGTATTCAGTTTGAACGTGCATAGAGCATAACTCCTGCTATCGCAGCTATCACAACCACTGCTCCGAGTACTACTACTACGACCTCAGCCATCTCCTGGTATGTTGATGCCTCATAGTCGAGGGCTGGCTCTGACCACTTTATAGCCTCTGCAATATTCAGGTGGCCTGAACACTGCTATCGCCTGTGTGCCTCCTTTTTACGCATACGCTCTAGTGCCTTGTGTTACACCACCCACCTGGTATTGGGGGTGACAGGGTGGAAGAACGACAGAAATCATCATCTGGAACACATAAATTTAATCAACCTCAATCATCGCCAAACGGCGCTCAACACGTGAAGTAAGGAAATTCTGCCGAAAGCCCTAATGTGCTTTCGTAACATGCAAATAATAAATCAATAATAAAACTACAACATGCGTAGTATAAACAATGAAAAAACATGGGTTTCATAACCCCAAATTCAAGCTATTGAATGGATAAAGGATATGATTCTTTACTATTTTTCAACGACATATCGATTTGACTAACCATTACAGCATTATTTCAACATCATCCTAGCATGACTTTGGCCAGTACAGTCTCACTTTTCAACATCATCCATGACATACATATTATGACTTTGGCTAATACAGTATCATGAGTTGACTTTTCAACATCATCCATGACATACATATTATGACTTTGGCTAATACAGTATCATGAGTATGACTTTTCAACATCATCCATATTATGACTTTGGCTAATACAGTATCATGAGTATGACTTCTCAACATCATCCATGACATACATATTATGACTTTGGCTAATACAGTATCATGAGTATGACTTTTCAACATCATCCATGACATACATATTATGACTTTGGCTAATACAGTATCATGAATATGACTTTTCAACATCATCCATATTATGACTTTGGCTAATACAGTATCATGAGTATGACTTTTCAACATCATCCATGACATACATATTATGACTTTGGCTAATACAGTATCATGAGTATGACTTTTCAACATCGTCCATGACATACATATTATGACTTTGGCTAATACAGTATCATGAGTATGACTTTTCAACATCATCCATGACATACATATTATGACTTTGGCTAATACAGTATCATGAGTATGACTTTTCAACATATAACAATAACATTCTCCAGTTCCGAGATTCCAACCCGAGCAAAGAATGTTGGTAAATAAACAATTTCTCCACGGTCACGTGACATAAACAAATCAAGATGGACGTGGTCATATTTTGCCTTTGCATTTTCATACTTCCTAGCGATATTCAGCTTTATGGTAATTTACCACTTGGCGTATATACTCTTGACAATTCCTAGAATCGTGTACAATAATTATTTATGGGGAAAACATACCTGGAACACATAAATTTAATCAACCTCAATCATCGCTCAACAAGTGAAGTAAGGAAATTCTGCCGAAAGCGCTGATTGGTTGATTACGGTTCCCCACAAAACGTCAACAATAGTATTCTATCCTGAATACGAAATCATCAACAATTACAGCTATCTGTTCACTGCTTTTAGCAACATAAACTAATTAACTAAATATGATGTATCAGGCGAGAAATAAACACGCTGATTACAGCACAATCACCTTATAAACAAAACACTAGTTAAAACGCATCTCGTTCCCAGTACAGTGGTTAAGGGGAGAGAACTCGAGCTCATATCATTTACAAATCTCGACAATAACAGAGAGTAACCTCCCTTACACCGCTGGTTCACTGAACATCCAGTCAATCATACTCAAATTTCAATTACCCTTACATCATACGCACCCTCACATGGTACTTTCAGTGAACATACAATCAGGCACATACATCTTGTATCTTAAGGACAGATTAATACATCCACACCTGGTGGTATTCTCACACTTGCTCCAATCAAACTTCTCCATGGACAGCTTCTCCATTGTCCTGGTTACAACACTTACACTCTATCTCTGCTGCTTTAAGGTCAGTGATGCCGAGGCCTCAGTTCATCAAAGCAAATACGCCTGTATTCAACATTGCGGATGTCATGTATTTTGAGGGTTTAAATCTCTTGTATAGTCCCAACAATGTATCAACCTGATCCAGTCGCTGATGTCAGTGAAGACTATGATGAGTACGAGTATGAAGCCTATGGTGAGGATGAGGACTATGCTGTGAATGAGGACTATGACGATGGTGACTATGATTGTGATGATGTAGAACCAGAATCCCACCGGCTATTCTACTGAACAAAGTGGATCTATCACAATTATGTGAAGGGCTTTCTCAGCCCTCTGGCAACAGTTGGGGCTCTGATTGCTTTGTTCACGGTGAAGGCTTGTGAGACAGCAAGATTGCTAATAACGTTCTGTCTGGGGTTGAGAAGATTTCTGTGGCTATTCCAGCCATTGCGTCAGGTGTGGATATATTTCTTGACATTGCTGGTCCGTGGCTACGATATCTTGCCATCTGTAAGATATGGCGGCAGAGGATTTAAGACGTTTTATAGGATGCCGACACTGTATGACAGTGTCAAGATTCTTAACATCCACAGAGTTGTTAACGCTCTGCCCTTCGCTGAGGACCCAGCTGAGATTAGACAAAGGTGTATTCAAGTATTTGAAGGTGTTCGGTGATGGTCGAATGAATGATGGCCATCTGTTTATCTGTCTAGAGTTCACGAAAAGCTGTGCGCGACAGAACAGGAGTCGATGTGAGTGATCAAATCTGAAAGCTCATTAGCTGATTCTCTTCTATCAGCTCACTGGCTATTTTCATGAGCTGTATCACATGCTCGTCGCAAAGGTCACAATAACGCCTTGGATACAGTAAGACAATGGCTAGCCAGGCATCTGATGTGGCAAATATACAGGCCTCGTCCATGCGACATTCGGCATGTCACTTCGATGAACCTGTCCCGAACAGAGTATACCAGATGGATGAGCTGTTTCTTCTGCATGACTGGGTGGGGAACGATACATCATCAACATCGTGGATGTGGCCAGCAGATACAAGGTCACTGTTCCTCTTGCGGATACAACTGCGGGGCAGGTGGAGTCCAGGTACCAGTGTCTATGACGATCGGGAAAAGATGCCTCCTGTGGCCAGAGTTGCTGTAGATGAATGAGGGTGAGAAGTTCAGAGGGGAAATGGCATTCCTCATGGGATAACGGTTAGACGAGGTGAGATGGGTCATCACCACGCCCAAGCAATCGTCAAACGATGGAACAGAACCTTGGCTGAGAGACTGTTCCAAGACAAATATGCTCAAGAGATGGCTGCTCATGGCGATCGTCCCAGAGTCTGGATGAGAGGACTGCCCATTGTCATAGCGAGATCCAATGCTAGAGTTCACTTGCTTTATAGGGAAGAGGCCAACTGATCCGGAACACAGAGCTGCCATCCGTCTCTACCAGATCCCAAGCTCTAGATCCTCAAGGAAAGTGTTCTTTTCCACTCTAGCATGCTCTACTAGATAATGGTGACCATAGGCAGGGTGTTCACGCCGTGTGGAGTGATCCAATGCTTGGTGTCTAGGGGGTTGAGAGGTCTTGTTCTGGTGTATCCCGTAGATGTAGTGGCCCTAGCTTTGCACCATGTTCATACCATAGTGGAAGAACTTGCACTTGAAGAGAGACACCTGGCACTGTTCATGGCATATCTCTTTAACCACAGCTTTGCAGACACCCTTTGCCATTTTGATCTCCTGTTCATCCGAGCGCTTGATGGAATATATCTTCGGCCACAGAACAATGAACTCCCGAATGGGTACACCCACGCTCTCATCCTTCATCTTTCCCTGGACTTTCTTGTTGGCAGTGATGTGTAGCGGGTGCTCTACCAGGCTAGTTATGTCATAAAGGTCACGCCGTGCAGCCATGTCAACATAGATGTCCTCAGTCTGGACCATTGTCAAGAGGCTTCTGTGTACAGTATGTCGACCTTGGTGCCATACTGCACCGTAAGCTGGTTGTAGTAGAAGTCGTACATGGGCTGCTTCCACAGATCCAGGATGAGCAAACCCACATAAACTGGCCAGTTCAGCAACAGGCTGGTCTTGTGCATATGAATAGCGGCCAGGCCATCACACACGGTCGCTCGGGCACAGTTGGGCTTGGCTATTAGGCGCCTGAACGTGTCCTCATTGGATGACTGGACTAGATTAATGTCCATCAATTTACGCAGGTTCTCCATCATCTTGTCGATGACCACGTTGTTCATTAGCTTGTAGAGGTCCTCCTCGAAGCCGCTGGTGGCCTGTTTTCGGAGCTCTGTGTTGAGACTCAAGATTATTTTGTTCATATTTAGTCATCATTATCAGAAATTACAACAGGCCACCAAAGGCAAGCCTATGAAGTGGTAGACTCCTAACATAAACATTAATTGCAAAATAAATATCATATGATGTAACATAAACAGATAGATATATACATATAGGATACAAACAGTAAAGACAATTACATTCATGAACATAAAGGGATGGAGGGAAGGATAAGGATGGGGGTGGGGGGGGGTTGCTCATCTATTATAAATTACTTGATCTTGATTAGTTATGACGAAACATCCAAAGGACATTATTTTATTATTATTATTACTCCTATACAGTTTTACATTTGAGGTTTTGTTCCGGTGAACAGGCGCCTTGTTAGTTATACTACAGCACAGCTCATAATAGAATTAATAATTGCTAAAAGAGGTTAATGTAGGGCTCCATCCATGGGGACCAATCAAAGCATAGAACCATGTGTATATTCTTGAGTCTCATCACCAGACATAGCTAGATCTTGAGGTTGTGGCATTGTAGCACATAGTGCTCCTTGTCCCGACGTTTAGGTACCAGCTTTTTACCATACAGCTGGAGCCAGAGCCAGGCCCTGTGGTCTAATACTCTGAGAGGCACTCTTCATCCACCTTTATCCACTCGGGTGTGTAAGTTTCATGTAGCCCTTGTGGGCACTCAAGGTCCACCCTTAGTAACCCTTAGTAGCATCGTCAGGGTGCTGCTGATTCTCTGCAGCGGTCTCAGCCTCCACCCCACCCCGTCGGTAGGTGTTGGCTCATCGCCCAGCCATAGAGATTGTTGGCATCCAGATACATAACGTGTCTTGTAGCCTGCTTAGGATTATAATCAGAGATCATAGGTTGTTTGCCTTGGCATATCACTTGCTGACCATCGACAGGCCACACCGAGCCCTTTCTCTATGAACAGATATATGTCATAGTCGGTAAGCAGCTCCAAAACCACCCATCTAGGGCATTCCAGCTCCAACCTGGGCCCGTGTAGTAGCGGCCCAGGACTAGCTCGCACTGCTGGAGGCATGTGGTACGGAAGTTCTCAAACACATCATCCAGAGGTAGAGGCTGTAATAGTCTCCCATGGTCTGACAGGCAAACTGGGCGCAGACAGACTACACATGTTGGTAGTCACTGTCAGATATACCCTCTTCGGAGAGCCTGCTATAGAAGGCTTCCTGTACGGGCGATGTCTCATTGAAACGCACCCACCCATCCATGTGTTCATATAGGTACACACCTTGCGGAGCTGGAATTCATGCACTTGGCTCATACTACTTTGTGAGAGCGAAGGCTGTACTGCTAGCTACCAGCTTGACAATGTCGGGAGGAACTGGGCCGAGTCAATGAACCATACACTGCGGTGACTGATGATGTACTTCTCCATGCTGTTGGGGATACACTTGATCAGTCCCTCTGCTTGGAATATGGCCTATCGAATCAGGTGGGAATCATACACGCGTTTGTTGTGGAATGCGACTGGGATGATGGTGGTCTTCAATTTGAGATTACAGGCATTGTACGCCGCTCCCCGGGAGTGTCCAGTGATGTGGCAGTGTTCCCGGATGCTGTTTGTGACAGTCACAAGATAGGGTTCCGTCACACAGTCATCTCCATTGAACGGGGATGGATCAAACCAGCCTTTATCTTCACATCATGTGCAAGCTTATCCAGAAACCAGTTTGCAGCATCTTCTCTGCATTATAGCGCTGATGGTTCGCTGACTCCATCACAACAGACAATTATATAAGGAACACAGGCAATGTGCAGAGAGGTGCTTCCTTCATCATGTCGAGTATGATCATTAAACAGGCGATTCAGGCCCTTAATCTAGTGCCGCTTGCCACCCTTCTTGATGAGCAGCAGATTTGTCCTCAGAATGTTGGGACCAGCCACACCCAGATGTATAGGATAGAACCCCTTATCATGCCTGAACACCTTCATGGCCAGACTATTCTGCTGCTCGACACATCTTATCTGGGAGAGGGGTGTAGGCGAGTCCACACCGCTGAAGTCGAGACTCCCAGCGCTCTGCGTATTTTGACGGCCAGCATGTGTTAACATTTGTCGGAAATCTTGCAGATAATGGTCATCCCCGTTCTTGACTTTAACCACTGTATGCTTCCCCTGATGGAAACAGATGTCGCAATATATGATCCCCAATGCAGCGGTTGATATCTGGCAATGTTGAGGTAGAGCACTCCCTTGGTTCCCTGGCTTGTGTCATAGTATAGCCTAACGATCGTTTAAATTTCCTTCAATGCAGCCCAAAATATAAGTGGCTACCAGTGTAGAAACTTTAGTCATTGCGAGGGGAGTGTTACATTATCTGTCCAATATCACACCCGTGTCATGGGTGTGTAAAAGAACTTGGACAAATGGTGGAGACATTAAGTGTATATTTTTGCTTTTAGTTAATACTTTTGGCTTATTTCTGAGAATTGTCTAACTCTATTGGAATGGAGGGATCTGATCTGCCAATCAAGCATCTCGAATTATAATTAAAATATGTCACTTGTTAGTCGGCATGATAATCAAATGATGTATGTCTGTCACAAAAGGGTCATAAGTCTGACATTAAGAAATGTTAGGTATTTAGTGAATTTACAAATTACTAAGCATTCTGTTGAATATTTTGAATCAATCAATGATATCACATCATAATCAACTATGTGACATCGAGGATGACATCATAATCGATTACCTCATGAATGACGAATCTAAGTTCATCACGAATGCTTACAGTAATTGATGAGTGTTGTTCTAGAAATTATCTCTACTATTTAATAAACATGCTGTTGAATATTTTGGAACTAATTTGACAGGGTGCTGTTGTTGCCATAGCTTATCTGCAGTTTTCTGGAAATTGATAGTCAGAGAGTTCAGGGATCGATCACATCACAGGCAATGTGTGCGTGAAGCTTAGCTAGAGATGGGCGGGACATGGCTAAAACTGGATTCCTCCATTGCAAAGGCTGATTTTGGCCAGCTTGACCAATAAGATGGTGGACCCTTTAACACTCGTGATGGCTAAAAAGGTCTTCTGTAGTGGTCTTGCTAAATGTCCATTTGCAGACCATGAGAAGACTATTTTGGAAATTTATAACAGGAATGACTGGCTCGATAACCGAACCAGTCATTTATTGGTAAATTTTCAAAAAGAAATCTCTTGGTCTGCAAATGGACATTTTCTGTGAAAATATTGAAATTTTTAACATGACATCAGTGTTACACTGATGGGATACTGGCGAAAATCCTGGCATTTTCCAAATCTAGCTTTGTATCAAGATCACATTGACCGTGACCTCAAAAGTCTGAATGTCTGTGCTGCTCCTCCTGGTTGAGGTAACTATATGACTATGTTTAGCTCCAAGAATTTGGCCAATTCTGAAATAAAGGCCAGGCGAGCTAAGCAGAACCAAACTGTTAAAGTCTGCATTTTATACAAATGTTACAGTGACCTTGACCTCAATATCATTGTACTTCATATAGGTGAACATGTGACCAAGTTAAATCCAAGTAGGGTGAACCCATCCCGAGATATAAGATAATATATTGAGGTAAAACAAAAATTTAACCAAAAACAAAACTAAAAACTTATAAACGGAACCAAGAGGCCCAAGAGCCTTAGCGCTCACCTGGACCATTAGCATTTGATCTAAAGCATTTGAAGAGACAATTCAGCGGTAACAAGGTATAAAATCCAAAATTGCAATTCACTAGAAATGATATTTAGTGGGAAATTAGTGATGGATGCTGACCACACACTCAGATTGAACCTTAGATTTTGATTGGTCTATGACAACCAGGTTTTATCAAGGAACAAATTCTCTTGAACAAACTTTAATAACCCTTAGGTATCGATGAAACAAAAATGTAATGAGTTTCAGCATGCTCCGTACAGCAATTTCTGACACGTCAGTTTGAAGTACAAGACAGTCACTGGAACAAGCGGTTAATGAAGAGTAGCGTTGTAAACAATTTTTCGCAATTACAATAAAAATATATGAAGCAGTCAAATGTGGTATACCAATTCTGAAGCATACAACTCTAGGGGCCACCCAGCTGAGCGTGCTTGGAATCGGCCAAGCGGTTAATGAAGAGTAGCCTTTTAACTGATTTCTCAAAACCTTCAGAAAATGCAAGATGGCTGCCGGAAAAAATTGACCAATCACAATGCTGTATAAAGGTTCTGAAACCTACCAGCCTAGTATCTGGTTGAAATTGCCCAAGCAGTTAATGAGTAGCATTTTAAACGATTTCCCAGAAATCTTGCAAAAAATCCAAGATGGCCACCAAAAAAAATCAAGCAGTCAAAATTCTGTATCAAGTTCTGAAGTATAGCACTCTACAGTCCTTCCAGCCGAGTTTGTTTGAAATCGGCCAAATGGGTGGCCATCTTGGATTTTTTGAAAGATTTCTACGAAATTTAACTGATTTCCCGAAATTTTTAGAAAATCACAGATGGCTGCCAGAAAAAATTGACCAATCAAAATTCTGTGAAACCTATCAGCCTAGTATCCTTCCAGCCAAGTCTAGTTGAAATTGCCCAAGCAGTTAATGAGGAGTAGTGTTTTAAATGATTTCCCGCCATTTTTCAGAAAATTCAAGATGCCCACTGAAAAAATTGATCAATCAAAGTTCTGTAAGCAGGTTCTGAAGCATATTACTCCAGGGCCCTTCCAGCCGAGTTTGCTTGAAATCGGTCAAGTGCTTAAAGCTGTCATGACATCACAAAAATAGCAGCTAATGCGCAAAAAAAATGTGTACCCTTAAATCCAACCAGGTGAGCTACCGCCATATTGTTTGCGTTTCATCTCCTCTGGCCATTTCCAGCACACCTGCCGTCACGTACTATGTAATAATCATAATAACAAGAGGCCCAAGGGGGAGAATGATCCAAGATGGCCGCCAAACCGTTTATCTGACAGTTTCAAAAATTATAAATTTGAGATCAGAATACCCAAAAACCTATATAAAACCAATTTCGGCCTCAAAATCCATCAAATAAAAAAATCCAATATGGCCGCCAAACATGTTATATTTTGATTGGCCCACGGCGGTCATGTTTTTTGACGGATCAACTTCTCTTGAACAAACTTTACTGGCCCTTAGTCCCTAATCATATCTGCCACATTTCGGCCTGATCCCTTCAGCTGTTCTGGAGAAGTTATTTTCGCTAAAACTAGGTCAACCAAGATGGCTGCCGAACTATTTGACCAATTAAGTTCCCTTGAACAAATTTGGTTGAGCTCTTGCCCTAGATCATATTTCATGAGGTTTCCCTCAATCCCTCTAGCGGTTTCGGAGGTTTTTAAAGACGTTTCTAAAAATCGGCCAAAATCCAAGATGGCCTAATTGGCCGATCGGCTTCATTTGAACAAACTTGAATCCCTATGCCCTAAGGATGCTTCCTGCCAAATATAATTGAAATTGGTCCAGCAGTTCTTGAGAAGTCGTTTAAAGGAAAAGTTACGGACGGACGACGGACGGTCGCCCACGACATAAGCTCACTTGGCCTTTCAGGCCAGGTGAGCTAATAATAATAATAATAATAAAAATAATAATAACAAGAGGCCCAAGGGGCCTGTATCGCTCACCTGGACAATAGGCATTTCAACTAGAATGCTCTTTATCAACAAGATGGCCAGCAAACCGTTTATCCGACAGTTTCGAAAATTGCAAATTTGAGATCAGAATACCCAAAAACCTATATAAAACCAATTTCGGCCTCAAAATCCATCAAATAAAAAAAATCCAATATGGCCACCAAGCATGCTATATTTTGATTGGCCCACGGCGGCCATGTTTTTTGACGGATCACCCTCTCTTGAACAAACTTTAATGGCCCTTAGGCCCTAATCATATCTGCCAAATTTCGGCCCGATCCCTTCAGCGCTTCTGGAGAATGTAATTTTCGCTACAACTAGGTCAACCAAGATGGCCGCAGAACCATTTGACCAATCAAGTTCCCTTGCCATAAATCATATTTCATGAGGTTTGCATCAATCCCCCAAGCCGTTTCAGAGATTTTTAAAGACGTTTCCTAAAATCGGCCTAAATCCAAGATGGCCACCGGCCAAATTGGCCGATCGGGTTCATTTGAACAAACTTAGATCTCTATATGTCCTATGAATGCTTCCTCCCAAATATAATTGAAATCAGCCCAGTGGTTCTTGAGAAGTCGTTTAAAGAATTCCCCATTGCTTTACTATGGGAGCCTATGGCGGGAAAACAAACCAAGATGGCAGCCAAACCGTTTATCCGATAGTCTCGAAAGTGGCATATTTGAAATCGCCACACTGATAAGCATATATAAATCAATTTTCGCCATCAAAATACATCAAATACAAAAAAGCCAATATGACCAAGACGCTAAATTTTGATTGGTTGATGGCGGCCATGTTTTTTAACGTACGAACTTCCCTTGAACAAACTTGAATGGACCTTGGTCCCTAAGCATATTTACCAAATTTCAGACCTATCCCTTCAGCGGTTCGGGACGTAATTTTCGTGAAAACTAGGTCATCCAAGATGGCCGCCATGCAAATAGGCCAATCAGGTTGCCGTGAACAAACTTTGGTCTACCATTGCAATTGCTGATGTGTTTTGAGTTTTGAATCAATTCCAGAGATTTTTAGTGTTTCTAAAAATTGGCTATTTTGGTCGGTGGCCATCTTGGTTTTTGGCCGATCGGCTTCATTTGAACAAACTTGAATCTCTATGCCCTAGGGATGCTTCCTGCCAAATATAATTGAAATCGGCCCAGTGGTTCTTGAGAAGTCATTTAAAAGGAAAAGTTGACGGATGGTCGCCACGACATAAGCTCACTTGGCCGTTCTAATAACAAGAGGCCCAAGGGGCCTGTATCGCTCACCTGCATCATAGGCATTTCAACCAGAAAGGCCATCAACAATAAGTAGAACCCTACAGAGTTGAGCAGAAAAATAACAAGAAAACAGTCTAAGCCATGTTTCTTTATGTACCAACTACTTTTGAACAAAACTTAACGGCCCTTAGTCCCTTATCATATCTCCCAAATTTCGGCCCAATCCGTTCAGCGATTCTGGATACGAAGTTGTTTTCATGAAAATCAGGTCATCCAAGATGACTGCTAAAGCATTAGGCAATCAAGTTTCATTGAACAAACTGGATTAAGCTGTTTCCGTAAATAACCTGTCATGAGTTTCGAATGCGGATTCGGAAAAGATTTTTAAAGGCATTTAAAAAATCCAGGATGGCCGCCAGGCAAATTACAGACCAGCTTCATTTGAACAAACATGTATCTCTATGCCCTAAGTATGTTTTCTGCCAAATACACTTGAAATTTTCTATTGCTTTAGTACATGGGAGTGTCTAGTTGGAAAATGATCCATGATGGCCGCTAAAACATTTATCCAACATTTTCGAAAATGGCAAATCTGAAATCAGAATGCCCAAACACATATATAAAACCAATTTCGGTTTCAAGATTCGTCAAAATAAAAAAATTCAATATGGCCACCAAACATGCTACATTTTGATTGGGCCATGGCAGCCATATTTTTTGATGGATCAACTTCCCTTGAACAAATTTTAATGGCCCTTAAGCCCTAATCAAATCTCCCAAATTTCAACCTGATCCTTCCAGCGGTTCTGGAGAAGTTGTTTTCGAAAAAAATAGGTCATCCAAGATGGCCACCGAACTATTTGGCCAATCAAGTTCTCTTGAACAAACTTGTTTCAGCTGTTGCCCTAGATCATATTTAATGAGTTTTCTAAAAATTGGCAAACATCCAAGATGGCCGCCGACCAAATAATCCGACCGACTTCATTTAGTCCGGGAGCCAATTTTCAAAAGGGGTCTAGAAGAATGGTTTCGTAGCACACCCAGTATTCAGAAGGTTTGTCTCTATATTATGCTAGACCGATGTCTTGGGTATATTCTGAGCCGTGTTGTACAAGAAAATTGTGGTATCACTAACCCGTGAGAATCCCATTTACAATAGGTGTTGAATGTAGCTCTCAAACAATTTTCACAATGTTAAATTTTTCACAAACTTAAGCGCATGTTATATCAATACAATCTTAAGCAAAATGGAAAGGAGTGATCGTATATCGCAGATTTATACATAATCAACCTCGTTTAAGACACCCATATGTTGCTTTGTACATATTGGGGCACTTAGGTCTTCTTGTGACTAGCAATACCTTAGCTACAACAATGCCCATGTTTTCTACATTTTTCATAATTAAACTTTTAACTGACATGCAGTGCATGTCTACACAAGCTGGCAGGACATATTTATCACGTGAGCAAATGAGAGAATGTTACTCATCCGTGTCAGAGTCATCTTCGACAATTGTATGCTGAACATTGTCACACATTTGACCTCCCATACAAAGGCATGCTTCAGTGCAGAGTAGATTGTTAGCCTTGCATTGACAGAGATCTGTTCTTTTGCAGGCAGACTTTTGACATCTACATGATGTGAGTTCAATTAATCCAAATGGAGCAGGATCCTTTGACATTAGAACAGGCTTGAGTAGACCATCCACTATACTCCAGCCATGTCCATTTGGAGATGGAAGATTCTGAACAGCTTGCAATGAACGTCTCCAAACAAGAGCTTGAAAATTGGCCCTTTCGGTGTGATGCTTTAGACTATTCGATGTAGGTGGAAGATTTTCATTTCTTTGTCTCTTTTGACAAAAGAGCCAATAACGGGTTTCATCAGCTGTCTTTCCACATCCCTGGTGGTATATAACTCACAGACAAATTTCTCACATAGAATTGCAGTATTCGGTGATAAGTCAACATGTTCGCCGAGTTGGGCTAAGCTAAGCTGATGACATTCAGATGACTTTAAGAGATTGAATGCTTTTCTCTTAGCGACTCCAAATAATGCACTAGTGCTATCACAACCTGTAAGAGAATGAAACCCAGGCAAAGACAGACAGATAGCTGGGCCCAGTACTTGAGCAACTGTATGTATTGGTATGTATCGCAATTTGTCCTTTGTGCCCGTACGGAACCATAGTTCAGAACAGTGAAGCGAACGATACGTATATATACTAAGTACTGCCACGTCTGTATCAGGAGACTGTATAACAACACGCATGTGGTCTTTTGAAGCGTGTAGCGCGTGCAACATCATATGCGTATCTGCTTCCTCGTGATCTGATCGAAGTTCTTCCAAATACGACGAATTGTTCGCTGAAATGACAACAACATCCATTCAATCGTTAAAGCCACCAGCAAGAATGACGCAATTGTCGGCCGATAGCATATTTGGACCAGTATCATGCCACCGCTTGCTGAGAAATGCAACCAGGTTACTTTTGTTGCTTGGATTGCTGATGTACTTGGCCCATTGCTTTGGAACGGGAGTATTTTCTCCAGCAATCTTTACTTCCAATGCTGTTGATGACCCACGTTTTAGCCGCTCTTCCGCTTTGAGATTCCAGTCTATCATATCTGTCAAAACTATATCTACTCTGTTGCAGTCTTCTTGATTCAGTGGAACTGTAAAGATGTGCCAGTATTTATCAGCCAATTCTCCAAATGTAGACATACCTCCAGTTTTAACCATTTGCACAATTGCCATGCCATCTACTACATAAGCTGTTGCGCCTGTCTTGTCAACAGGTGGAAGCCGTCCATCAACATTTACTTCCTTTTCTAGTTCACTTAACAAAACACTTTTCACATTCTTTCTTAGAGTCCCATCCGTATGTGACAATGATAGTGGAACAGCAGACAGTTCATACGTCATCACTAGTTTTAAATCAACATCTCTGGACCTTGCGGCAATAATTAATCGACCAAATAGTTCGCGGTCAGATCTCACATTGTGAATTTTTTCATCATTTGTTTTGAGTTTTTTCTTCTGTGCTAGGCTGGCAAATGTTTTAAGTTTTAAGTGTGGCAACGTGTCCCAAAAGCTTCTCGTGTTAGTGTCCAGCCGCTCCTGAACAAAATTTTCCATAATCTCCTTACCAATGTCACTGGCGGAAACAAGTCTCTTGGCGATTTCACTAGGCAGTACCAGGCCAGTTGCAATGTTTACAAGCGGAAGACACTCGCTGTCGTCGTTTTCCGCAATATTAAAGGGATTGGTCATTATATCTGATGAGAACATCGAAAGTATCTTCTGCACATCGGTTTCATCCCTGTTCATTCGATTAGTCCCCATTTCCTTATGTACTCCAAACATGTGACTATCTTGTAACCCACACATTTGCTTTGTGACCGTTGTTATGGCTGCCCTCTCGTGGCTAGTTAAAAACCACCTCTCCAGAGCTCCTGGCTTTTGTGTTATTCCAATAATACCACCTCGCTTTTTGGAATCCAAATTAATCGATTGCTCTAAGGCCATATCTGTCCACACTTGATTGAATGGATGGTCTGAGCGACTTACGGAATGAGTTCCATTCAAGAATTGTTCATGTACATGAGGATGTGTACTTGGAAGCATCTTCATGTCCGCAAGATATATTGGCAGCCATCTTGCATAATTGGTTCTGCCCATGCTGTAGAAATATGGCGCCATAGCAGCAGTAGCAGATAGGTGTGCCTGCCAATCTCCAGTTCTCTCAGCTCTTATGAATCCAAGCAGCAGCTCTACCATATGAATATATGAGTTCCAAAATGCGAACAGGTGTGATTTCGAGCTTGACTCAACTTTAAAGGATTTGAACAGCTGTTGCAATTTATTCACGTACATACACACCTCTTGAAATTTTCTTGCAGTGCGTCTAAGTCGTCAATGCTGCTTCGGCACATCTTAATTTTCTCATCCAGACTCTCCAATTCTGTTGGAGGAATGTGGTCTTCATGTTGTCCATTTTGTTGAACCCATTTGGAAAAAGACTGCCATTGTAATCGCAGCAGCGCTTCCATAACCAATTTGTGAGCCCTCACTCCTCGATTATATGACTTCCCTTTAAGTAGAGCAGCAGCCGTGCTGCTACCATATGTGTTGGCCTCTATGAGGAGATCTTCTAAGCCAGAGTCATCAAACATCTTTCCAATAACAGCTAAGTAGTTTAGCGCAATGTGGAATCCCCCCAGTCTGATCACAGTGTCACTAAACTCTTCTTTATATCGCCACTGTATCTCCTTTGCCTTGACATATATGGCCAAGTCGATTGTAATGACCGAGTCATTCTGTCCTAGTGTTGTCATCATTCTTTGAACTTGTTTCATGACCGTATACACCGTATTGAATTCAGTTGGTGATCCGGAAATCATTGGACAGTAACCGATTTGTGTAAAAGGTGCGTTAGCACATGATACAAGTGCATTAAATCCACTCCAACTAGGGACTGTTTGTGTTTCTGTGGTCATCATGGGTACAAGATCATGCAAAATGTATGTTGGATATATGTTAGGTCGATATCCGTCTAAATATCATATATGGTGAATCTAATACGATATTACTTTGAGTTATGACACGATCATGCTTATATCGTTGTGCACTGTGGATACAGCTAAAGCCTAGACCCCATATGCAAAGAAATCAGGATAACTAATTAGTGCTACCACAATTTGTTTGTACAACAGGGCTTAAAATGTGTGGGACATGTCCCCCAAGCCACAGCAAGTGTCAGACCTTCCGAATACTGGGTGTGCTACGTCACGATTCTGACCTAGCTTTAGCTCCTGGACTAATTTGAATAAACTTGAATATCTATGCCCTAAGGATTGTTCCTGCCAAACATAATTGAAATCGGCCCAGTGGTTCTTGAGAAGAAGTCGTTTAAAGAATTCCCCATTGCTGTAGAGTATGACATGTTTTGATATCTAAAGGGAGATTGTTCCATTCAGAAGCTGCGGTGAAGGAGAAAGTCTTCTGTCCATATGTTACCAGTTTTGCTTTTGGAACTAAGATTTCTGTTGTTTTGTGTTGAAGCGTACAACTACAGCATTATTCCACCCACGTTTCGTCGAAATCGGGACATTGTTATTGGAGGAGTAGAATTTAAAAGGATTTCCTGATAATTTAAAAAAAAATCCAAGATGGCCGTCGGAATTGACCAATCAAAATTTTGAATAGACGTTCTGAGGCCTACCACTCTAGGATGTTGCAAGCCAAGTTTAATTAAAATCGGTCAAGTGGTTAATGAGGAGTAGGCTTTTGAAGCAAAAGTTGACGGACAGATGACGGATTAGGCTCACTTGGCCTTTAAGGCCATGTGAGCTAAAAAGTAGTTTTATAACAAGGTCACAGAGGCCTTGACCTTTGACCTTGATATAAGGAAGCATGTGTCCAAGTTAGTTCCAATAGGGTGAAACAAGGGTGAAAACATGCTGAGATATTAGAGGATACATTAAGCTCAATGCAAAACTTTTATACCAAGGTCACAGTGACCGTGAACTTTGACTGCATGATCTCAATATCATTTTTCTCCATCCTCTTGCTATAAGGAGGCATGTGTCCAAGTTTAGTACCAATAGGGTGAAACCCTGATGAGACATAAAGGTAACTGTAATTGGACACTGACAAACAGACAGACAGATGGACAAACGGAACCCATCGATATATTAGAGGAAATTCAAATTTTCGCAAATAACAAATTTGAGGGTTAAATTAGATCAATACGTCTTATATCTACAATCATATAAATAACTAACAAGTTTGTCTCTTCTTTTTATTTAAAAAAAGTTCACAGATTTTTATCGTACATCTAAGAAATCTTATCTTTATTTACACTATATCTGGTCATGACAAGTTACATTAATTTTGTCTATCAATTGTCTATTTGCATGTCAAAAGAAGACTAGCTTTACAAATTTATCACTGGAATGACTGGCTAGATCATCGAGCCAGGTATTCCAGATTTCCTTTTTTTAAATGTCTGGTCTTAGCCAGCAAATGGATCTCCTTCAAGACCATTGTAGAGGTCAGTTTTGGCCAGCTTCACTATTAACCCTTTAATGGTCAAATTTGTTCAAGAAAATCTAAATATTTACTCAATGAATGTCTATTTGCAGGCCAAGAGGACTATTTTTGAAAATTTAACACTCACTGGAATGACTGGCACGGTTATCGAGCCAGGCATTCCAGTGGTAAATTTTGGAAAATAGTTTTCTCTTGCCTGCAAATGAACATTCCTCAAGACCACTGTATAGGCTGGTTTAACTGTTAAAGGGTTATGATTTGTGCTGGCGGGACTTCATGAGACTTCCCATCGTTAAGAAAGTTTTTCATTGAAGCAAAAAACCTTACCACTAAGGCTGGCCAAAACAGAACACTTGCAATGATCTGAGAAATGACTATTTGTAGACACAGCAAACTCTTTCTAACTGAGTCAGTCATTCAAGTGATACATTTTCAAAAATAATCTCTTGGTCTGC
Organism: Chaetoderma sp. LZ-2023a; assembly: GCA_034401795.1. Classification (NCBI taxonomy): domain Eukaryota; kingdom Metazoa; phylum Mollusca; class Caudofoveata; order Chaetodermatida; family Chaetodermatidae; genus Chaetoderma; species Chaetoderma sp. LZ-2023a. Next base: position 137,601,462 of record CM067374.1, read on the forward strand.
AAATGGACATTTTTATGAGAAAATTGAAATTTTCTTGAATGAATTTGAGGGTTAAGGTTTTATGTGCAATGTTTCTCGTCTGTAAAAAGCTGCATGAAATTTGAGGCTGTATCCTGTACAGTTATCATTGCCTCCCTCATCTTTACAATGATAAATGCTTTCTCTATCATAGACGTATCCACTTCTAGCTAAGCCCCGCCCACTTTTAGCTAACCTCCGCCCAATTTCTACGCCTGTTGGAATCAATTTGAAACTTTGAAACCTGAACTAAAAGAATCTAAATTTCAAACAATACAGGTAAGCTGTTGAATATTTTGAAACAAATTTGATAGAGGCTGTTGATGTCTATGGCAGCAACACCTCCCCATTAAATTAGTTTCAAAATATTCATCAGAATGTTTTTTAAATTCTAAATTTGACATCAGGTATAGTGATGTAATGCAGGAATCCCGTGTTAGCTATGCCATCTATAGCTAAGCTCCGCCTACACTTCGCCTGTGTTGAGATCAATCGATCTCTCAACTCCCTAGCTATCAATTTCCAGAAAACTATATGCGTAAGCGGTTGAATATTTCGAAATGGCAGCAATAGCGACCAGTCAAATTAATTTTAAAATATTCAACACCACGTTTATTAAATAGTAAAGACATACAATTTGTACAACATTTATTCCATCATCAATTAAGCGTTCATGATGAACTTAGCTATGTCATTCATCCTACACGTTAAATAGTTGATTATGACGTCATATGATTGATGCATTAACTGGAAAGTTAATTGATTAACTGACGTCCGATAGCTGAGTGACAGATCTGATCCTCCATTGCTGATGTGCTAGGTAGGTTTAATCTATTACATTTCTGCTTAGTGAATCTTCATTTGCAAGCCAAGAAAATACAATTTTGGACAATTGTACCACTAGAATGACTGTACTTGTAGTCAATTCAAAAAAACAAAGACAAATTTGTCCAATATATATTGATATATTTTTCAGTCGGGCCACCGTAAGGTAAAATATGGCTCTTTTGAAAACAATGTTGCTGAAAGCTGTTGCTGTGACATTTAAATTTTTGACAGTAAAATTGACATAGTCTTCGAGATCCCACAGACACGCATCAACCCAAGCTTGGAAGAGATCGCTCCATTGCAGCTATTGAAAAATGCTTCAAAAATGTCTATTTTGAAAACAATGTTGCTGAAAGCTGTTGCGTTTTAACCTTTAGCAAGAAAATTGGCATAATGTTCAGGACCACATGGGCAAGTTTTTACTCAAGTTTGGTGAAGATTGCACAAGTAGAACCAGGGTTATTGAAAAATTAGTAAAATATCTATTTTTTAAACTGTTGCTAAAATGTTGCTGTAGTGTTTTGGACCGCAACATTGGCACCTGTGCTCGGGACCACATGGACAACCGTACAATCAAGTTTGGAAAAGATTGCACCAATAGAATCACAGTTATTGAAGAATGCGTAAAAATGTCTATTTTGAAAACTTGATAAAAGCTGTTGCTCGTGGGTTTTAGACCACAAAACTGATCTGCTCAGGACCCCACGAGCATACTTCCCTCCAAATTTGGAGATGACCCTTTCCAGTAGAACCAGTTATTCAAAAATGTCTTAAGAACAACAGCAGCAAGAAGAAACACTTCATGCACGCATATACCCTTGCCTCTAGCAACGTGGGTAAAAATAGCATTCTTTTGGCTTGCCAATGGAGAATATCCCGTGACCACTGTAGAAGTCATTTTCGTCCCGGCTTTGCCATTAAACACGGTTACGGGTAAAGATTTTATCAAGAATATGTAAAAGTTCTGATACAAAGAGATGATCATTTATATTAAATTATCACAGGAATGACTAGACTTGAGCCATTATGTGATTAAAACAAAAATCATGATTATTTTTTAAATCATGAATTTATATGATTAATAATTAAATAATCGAACAATCCTCAATAATTTCTACCGCATAAAATATTTAAATTCCAACCTTTTAATTACTTTTTAATGGTATCCATCAGGAAAATTGATATTTTGCTCAGTGAATGTTTGCCCATTTACAGGCCAAGAGAACAATTTTTTTGAAACTGTATCACTGGAATGCCTGGCTCGATAACCACACCAGTCATTCCAGTGATACATTTTCAAAAATAGTCTTCTCTTGGCCAGCAAACGGACGTTTCTAAACACCATTGCAGCTTCCGTCATTGATATGCTTTTGCAGCAATGTCTTGGTAATTTGTAAATTTGTACCCAGGCTGATTCATTGAGTAATCACTCAAAGAAATAATCGCACAAGCCTAGGAATGAATATTCTTCTCCATGTCCACAAATGGACATTTGTCAAAACAACTGCTGAAGCAATCTTTTATGGGCTTGTCCATTACAATAATAAGTCTCATAAGTATAGCATGTTGTCAGAGCGTGATATGTCCAGCAGATTCTTGACCACATCCGGAGACTTGACCGACTGGGAAGAATATAACAACAAAGTTAATTAGCAACATGTAAACAAATATTAACAGCACACATTTCTCTCAGTACCTGTTTATTGATTTCAACCTTTATGTTGTAGTAGCAGCAGTAGCAGTACCAGATTAAGCAACAGCAGTAGCAAGTAGTAGTAGTAGTAGTAGTAGTAGTAGTAGTAGTAGTAGTAGTAGTAGTAGTAGTAGTAGTAGTAGTAGTAGTAGTAGTAGTAGTAGTAGTAGTCCGGCAGGCAGGTATGTGGGTAGGCGAGCATCAGACAGAGGGATGAACAGACAGACAGGAAGGCAGGCATGCGGGCGGGTGGGCGGGCGGACAGATGAACGGATGGATGGATGGACAGACAGACAGGAAGGCAGGCAAGCAGACAGACAAACAGACAGACACAGAGACCATTATGCTTACCTGAGGAATGTCTTTGAAAGGTGTACTGGAGCAGATTGAAGCAAAGGCACGGACACATGTCTCTGTTGGCTGTAGGGACTGTGTGTAGCACACATAGAGGATTCCACGTAAGCCATGCACCTCCAGGTGGCTCAACACTGCAACATCAGACAGTAATCCAGTCAAACCTGTCTACAGGGGCCAAAAGATGCTGGTTCTTCAAACCTGTCTACAGGGGCCAAAAGATGCTGGTTCTTCAAACCTGTCTACAGGGGCAAAAAGATGCTGGTTCTTCAAACCTGTCTACAGGGGCCAAAAGATGCTGGTTCTTCAAACCTGTCTACAGGTGTCAAAAGATGCTGGTTCTTCAAACCTGTCTACATGTGTCAAAAGATGCTGGTTCTTCAAACCTGTCTACAGGGGCCAAAAGATGCTGGTTCTTCAAACCTGTCTACAGGGGCCAAAAGATGCTGGTTCTTCAAACCTGTCTACATGTGTCAAAAGATGCTGGTTCTTTAAGATGGATGGCAATTAACTTACGTTAAGCTACTGCAGTATTAACCCTTTAACACTCATATCAGCCAAAGACGCCGTCTACAGTAGTACTGAGAAATGTCCATTTGCAGACCAAGAAAAAACTATCTTTGTAAATTTACTACTGGAATGATGGGCTCAATAACCGAGGCAGTCATTCTACTGATAAATTTCCTAAAATAGTCTTCTCTTGGTCTGCAAATGAACATGTACTATGAGAAAATTGACATTTTCTTGAACAAATTCAAGGGTTAAAGGGCCAAGGAATATCCATCTGCTAGACAAGAGAAGACAATAACTGAGCCACTCATTCCAGTGATAGACAAGAGAAGACAATAACTGAGCCACTCATTCCAGTGATCGACAAGAGAAGACAATAACTGAGCCACTCATTCCAGTGATAGACAAGAGAAGACAATAACTGAGCCACTCATTCCAGTGATAGACAAGAGAAGACAATAACTGAGCCACTCATTCCAGTGATAGACAAGAGAAGACAATAACTGAGCCACTCATTCCAGTGATAGACAAGAGAAGACAATAACTGAGCCACTCATTCCAGTGATAGACAAGAGAAGACAATAACTGAGCCACTCATTCCAGTGATCGACAAGAGAAGACAATAACTGAGCCACTCATTCCAGTGATAGACAAGAGAAGACAATAACTGAGCCACTCATTCCAGTGATAGACAAGAGAAGACAATAACTGAGCCACTCATTCCAGTGATAGACAAGAGAAGACAATAACTGAGCCACTCATTCCAGTGATAGACAAGAGAAGACAATAACTGAGCCACTCATTCCAGTGATCGACAAGAGAAGACAATAACTGAGCCACTCATTCCAGTGATAGACAAGAGAAGACAATAACTGAGCCACTCATTCCAGTGATAGACAAGAGAAGACAATAACTGAGCCACTCATTCCAGTGATAGACAAGAGAAGACAATAACTGAGCCACTCATTCCAGTGATCGACAAGAGAAGACAATAACTGAGCCACTCATTCCAGTGATAGACAAGAGAAGACAATAACTTAGCCACTCATTCCAGTGATAGACAAGAGAAGACAATAACTGAGCCACTCATTCCAGTGATAGACAAGAGAAGACAATAACTGAGCCACTCATTCCAGTGATCGACAAGAGAAGACAATAACTGAGCCACTCATTCCAGTGATAGACAAGAGAAGACAATAACTGAGCCACTCATTCCAGTGCTAGACAAGAGAAGACAATAACTGAGCCACTCATTCCAGTGATCGACAAGAGAAGACAATAACTGAGCCACTCATTCCAGTGATAGACAAGAGAAGACAATAACTGAGCCACTCATTCCAGTGATAGACAAGAGAAGACAATAACTGAGCCACTCATTCCAGTGATAGACAAGAGAAGACAATAACTGAGCCACTCATTCCAGTGATAGACAAGAGAAGACAATAACTGAGCCACTCATTCCAGTGATAGACAAGAGAAGACAATAACTGAGCCACTCATTCCAGTGATAGACAAGAGAAGACAATAACTGAGCCACTCATTCCAGTGATAGACAAGAGAAGACAATAACTGAGCCACTCATTCCAGTGATAGACAAGAGAAGACAATAACTGAGCCACTCATTCCAGTGCTAGACAAGAGAAGACAATAACTGAGCCACTCATTCCAGTGATAGACAAGAGAAGACAATAACTGAACCACTCATTCCAGTGATAGACAAGAGAAGACAATAACTGAGCCACTCATTCCAGTGATCGACAAGAGAAGACAATAACTGAGCCACTCATTCCAGTGCTAGACAAGAGAAGACAATAACTGAGCCACTCATTCCAGTGATCGACAAGAGAAGACAATAACTGAGCCACTCATTCCAGTGATAGACAAGAGAAGACAATAACTGAGCCACTCATTCCAGTGATAGACAAGAGAAGACAATAACTGAGCCACTCATTCCAGTGATAGACAAGAGAAGACAATAACTGAGCCACTCATTCCAGTGATAGACAAGAGAAGACAATAACTGAGCCACTCATTCCAGTGATAGACAAGAGAAGACAATAACTGAGCCACTCATTCCAGTGATAGACAAGAGAAGACAATAACTGAGCCACTCATTCCAGTGATAGACAAGAGAAGACAATAACTGAGCCACTCATTCCAGTGATAGACAAGAGAAGACAATAACTGAGCCACTCATTCCAGTGATAGACAAGAGAAGACAATAACTGAGCCACTCATTCCAGTGATAGACAAGAGAAGACAATAACTGAGCCACTCATTCCAGTGATAGATTTTTACAAATAACCTTCTCTTGGCTTGCAAATGGACAATAATTAAACCACAATTTTTATTTTCTTGAACAATCTTAGCCATTAAACGCCCAAGCGAAAGCACCTGATACTCACACTGTGCTAGCAATCCCATAACCAAGCCTGGCTGTTCTAAGTATGGACACGCAGCACTCCCCCCTGATACTCACACTGTGCTGGAAATCCCATAACCAAGCCTGGCTGCTCTAACTCTAAGTATGGACAAACCCCCCCCCCCCACCCCCCAATACTCACACTGTGCTGGCAATCCCATAACCAAGCCTGGCTGTTCTACGTATGGACACACACTCCCCCCCCCCCCCTGATACTCACACTGTGCTGGCAATTCCATAACCAAGTCTGCCTGTTCTAATATGGACACGCATCACTCCCCCCAGATATTCACACTGTGCTGGCAATCCCATAACTAAGCTCGGCTATTCTCAGTATGGACACACAGCACTCCACCCCCCAATACTCACACTGTGCTGGCAATCCCATAACCAAGCCTGGCTGATTTAAGTATGGACACACACTCCCCCCCCCCACCCCAATACTCACACTGTGTTGGCACTCCCATAACCAAGCCTGGCTGTTCTAAGTATGGACACACACTCCCACCCCCTGATACTCACACTGTGCTGGCAATTCCATAACCAAGTCTGGCTGTTCTAAGTATGGACACGCAGCATTCCCCCCTGATACTCACAGTGCTGGCAATCCCATAACCAAGTCTGGCTGTTTTAAGTATGGACACGCAGCACTCCCCCTCTGATACTCACACTGTGCTGGCAATCACATAACCAAGCCTGCCTGTTCTAAGTATGGACACGCAGCACTCCCCCCTCTGATACTCACACTGCGCTGGCAATCCCATAACCAGGCTCGGCTGCTCTAAGTATGGACACGCAGCACTCCCGGCAAACTTGCTCGTTTTCAATGCACGAAGCAATGGAATGCCAGCATCACTGCTATCACCATAGTAACATGCTTGAGGCAGCGTTGCTAATATTGCTACGTAACCATTTGATAAGTCAAAGAGTGACATCACCTGAAAGCAAAAACAGTACATGTGGATATGAAGGGAACCATTACCTGCTAATGGTCAAGAAACTCAAAATTCTTGTTTATTAATCCTTTCACCGACAAATCCCTGAAAAAGATTTTTCTTTACGATATAAAACTAATTCTGTTGAATATTTAGAAATTAATTTGATTGGAAGTAGCACAATGGCTACCAGTCAAATTAATATCTAAATATTCAACAGTTTTCCTGTATGGTTGACTTGAAAATGAGATACAGGGAATTTATCGGTGAAATGGTTAAATGTCTATTTGCAGATCAAGAAGATTATCTTTGAAAATTAACCACTGGAATGACTGGCTTGGTTATTGAGCCAGTTATTCCAGTGGTAAAATTTCAAAAATAATCTCTTGTTCTGCAAATGTACATTTCTCAAGACCACTGCAGAAACCATTTTGGCCGAATTGATCACTAAAATCTTAAATTAATTTTCCATAAGTATGCACAAATTATATTGCCAGTACCCAGATAGTAAATTTAGAAAAAACCATCCATAATAGTTTAACTTTTTCAAATTTTTACGTAATAATTTCATATTTTGGCCCTTACAATGATGCAGTAATCAGACCAGGGGTCAAATACTTTCAAAAGTATTTAAATGCAAATGAAAATATTTCACATTGGTTTAAATGCAAATGCAACTACTTTCAACTTTGTTCCAATGCAAGTGCAAATGCAAATACTTTTTAAAAGTATTGCAAATAATTCAAATGCTTTTCATTACTTTAACAGATAGAACTCTCATGATTTCTGAGAGGAAATGGGTTAAACAGTTGTACACTGTATTATAACATGTACCAGCCAGCAGCATCTTTCAGTTAAATTGATTTCGAGCTGTTCAAAAGTTACATACCGTAATTTCTCGACTAAAGGCCGCCCTCGAATATAGGACGCTGTCCCAAATTTGACCAAAATCCGCCCAAAAAACTCTTGTATTCAAGTATAAGACGCTGTTAGATTTAGAAAAAACGTACCTTTAAAAAATCGAAAATTGGTATCAATAATAACCATCAATCCGGTCATGTTTAATGCATGACTAAAAATTATCATGATGTTAGAGAAATTATTAAATAGGACCGCCTAAATATCGTGTATCTTCAATAAAGATTGTTTATTACATCAAAATCAATCTAATTTTGGCATAAAATGTCTCCTTGAAAACATCGAAATCGCGTGATAGAAACATATTGTAATGGCTCTTTTGCGTTTGGAGGCGCTGTGTGATCTTATGTGCTAACGGGAGTTGGTTATCTGGCTCTTTTGTGATTGGAGGCGCTGTGTAATCTTATGCGCTAACGGGAGTTGGTTATCAAACAGGTACGGGAACATTCAGTTCCTATCGCGCAATGATGAAATATAGCAATTTCCGAGTTCCGAGTCCAGAATATTTATATCCGAGTACTCGCTCTAATTAGAATAAAGATCTTTTGCGATTGGAGGCGAATCACGTGATTTATACACGTATCTTTTCTCGACGCCATTTTATGTCAAATTCTGGATTAATTTTGATGTAATAAGTGATATGTATTAAAGAATAAGCAATATTTAGGCGCCCCAATTTAATAATTTCACTTCCGCTTGGTGTTTTTGGAGTATACATTAAACATAGTCGTCAGGCGGCGCGAATTGGCTAGGGTAACATTTAGCTCAATTTCCGTGGTATAATCTGTGACTTTTTAAGAAAAATTTTGACCCAAAAATGTGCGGAAGGAATGTTCTCGAATATAGTACGCACCCCCCTTTCTAGTACATGTGTTTTGACCAAAAAACTGCGTCCTTTAGTCGAGTTTTAACGGTATACCCATATAGAGGCAAACTCGTATTAACAGACCATCCAAAGTGACATATACCCATATTGAGGCAAACTCGTATTAACAGACCATCCAGTGACATATACCCATATTGAGGCAAACTCGTATTAACAGATCATCAAAAGTTACATATACCCATATAGAGTCAAACTCGTATTAACAGACCATCCAAAGTCACATATACCCATATTGAGGCAAACTCGTATTAACAGACCATCCAAAGTTACATATACCCATATTGAGGCAAACTCGTATTAACAGACCATCCAAAGTCACATATACCCATATAGAGGCAAACTCGTATTAACAGACCATCCAAAGTCACATATACCCATATTGAGGCAAACTCGTATTAACAGACCATCCAAAGTCACATATACCCATATTGAGGCAAACTCGTATTAACAGACCATCCAAAGTTACATATACCCATATAGAGGCAAACTCGTATTAACAGACCATCCAAAGTGACATATACCCATATTGAGGCAAACTCGTATTAACAGACCATCCAAAGTTACATATACCCATATAGAGCCAAACTCGTATTAACAGACCATCCAAAGTGACATATACCCATATTGAGGCAAACTCGTATTAACAGACCATCCAGTGACATATACCCATATTGAGGCAAACTCGTATTAACAGACCATCCAAAGTTACATATACCCATATAGAGGCAAACTCGTATTAACAGACCATCCAAAGTTACATATACCCATATTGAGGCAAACTCGTATTAACAGACCATCCAAAGTGACATATACCCATATTGAGGCAAACTCGTATTAACAGACCATCCAAAGTTACATATACCCATATAGAGGCAAACTCGTATTAACAGACCATCCAAAGTGACATATACCCATATTGAGGCAAACTCGTATTAACAGACCATCCAAAGTTACATATACCCATATAGAGGCAAACTCGTATTAACAGACCATCCAAAGTTACATATACCCATATTGAGGCAAACTCATATTAACAGACCATCCAAAGTGACATATACCCATATAGAGGCAAACTCATATTAACAGACCATCCAGTGACATATACCCATATTGAGGCAAACTCATATTAACAGACCATCCAAAGTTACATATACCCATATTGAGGCAAACTCGTATTAACAGACCATCCAAAGTGACATATACCCATATAGAGGCAAACTCGTATTAACAGACCATCCAAAGTGACATATACCCATATAGAGGCAAACTCGTATTAACAGACCATCCAAAGTTACATATACCCATATTGAGGCAAACTCGTATTAGCAGACCATCCAAAGTGACATATACCAATATAGAGGCAAACTCGTATTAGCAGACCATCCAAAGTGACATATGCCCATATAGAGGCAAACTCGTATTAACAGACCATCCAAAGTGACATATACCCATATAGAGGCAAACTCGTATTAACAGACCATCCAGTGACATATACCCATATTGAGGCAAACTCGTATTAACAGACCATCCAAAGTTACATATACCCATATTGAGGCACTCGTATTAACAGACCATCCAAAGTGACATATACCCATATTGAGGCAAACTCGTATTAGCAGACCATCCAAAGTGACATATACCAATATAGAGGCAAACTCGTATTAGCAGACCATCCAAAGTGACATATGCCCATATAGAGGCAAACTCGTATTAACAGACCATCCAAAGTGACATATACCCATATAGAGGCAAACTCGTATTAACAGACCATCCAAAGTGACATATACCCATATTGAGGCAAACTCGTATTAACAGACCATCCAAAGTTACATATACCCATATTGAGGCAAACTCGTATTAACAGACCATCCAAAGTTACATATACCCATATAGAGGCACTCGTATTAACAGACCATCCAAAGTTACATATACCCATATAGAGGCAAACTCATATTAACAGACCATCCAGTGACATATACCCATATAGAGTCAAACTCGTATTAACAGACCATCCAGTGACATATACCCATATTGAGGCAAACTCGTATTAAGAGACCATCCAAAGTGACATATACCCGTATAGAGGCAAACTCGTATTAGCAGACCATACAAAGTTACATATACCCATATAGAGGCAAACTCGTATTAACAGACCATCCAAAGTTACATATACCCATATTGAGGCAAACTCAGATTAACAGACCATCCAAAGTGACATATACCCATATAGAGGCAAACTCATATTAACAGACCATCCAGTGACATATACCCATATTGAGGCAAACTCATATTAACAGACCATCCAAAGTTACATATACCCATATTGAGGCAAACTCGTATTAACAGACCATCCAAAGTGACATATACCCATATAGAGGCAAACTCGTATTAACAGACCATCCAAAGTGACATATACCCATATAGAGGCAAACTCGTATTAACAGACCATCCAGTGACATATACCCATATTGAGGCAAACTCGTATTAACAGACCATCCAAAGTTACATATACCCATATTGAGGCAAACTCGTATTAACAGACCATCCAAAGTGACATATACCCATATTGAGGCAAACTCGTATTAACAGACCATCCAAAGTTACATATACCCATATTGAGGCAAACTCGTATTAACAGACCATCCAAAGTTACATATACCCATATAGAGGCACTCGTATTAACAGACCATCCAAAGTTACATATACCCATATAGAGGCAAACTCGTATTAACAGACCATCCAAAGTGACATATACCCATATAGAGGCAAACTCATATTAACACACCATCCAAAGTTACATATACCCATATAGAGGCACTCGTATTAACAGACCATCCAAAGTTACATATACCCATATAGAGGCAAACTCGTATCAACAGACCATCCAAAGTTACATATACCCATATAGAGGCACTCGTATTAACAGACCATCCAAAGTTACATATACCCATATAGAGGCAAACTCGTATTAACAGACCATCCAAAGGAGAATAGAGCATCTCATTAAACCTTTAACACTCAAATTCCGAACCCCTGGCATGACTAGCTCGTGTAGTTCGGATCGACCGGACCGGTACCGGCCGTACCAGCCAGGCTGAGTACGCGCCGCCCGTCCTGGATTCGTTCCCTGAACACGGCCCCCATGGGTAGAGCCATAAGCATATATGGGCCTATGAGAGAGATCGCGTTATAAAAACGACTAAGTTCGTTAAAGTGCATAGTGCGCATGCGCATGCGCACGCTTAAATGCTATTTTTGACAGAGTGTGTGGTTTACGACCAAGATGGGATGACGCTTTTAGTGTACCGAGACAGTACAATGTAATCCTTTTTAATCACCTGTTCCCGCCGAATCTGGCATTAATCAAGACCAGAATTCGACGGGCGTTCCAAATTTGTAAACCATTTCAAAATCGGTTAAGAAATGGCTGAGTTATCCACAGAAAAACCCTTTTGATTATCTTCAAAATATTGCCGTGACGTCATAACCACGTGTACGCAGAAATTCTAGAATGTTCTAGAACATTCGACTGCGTTATTATTAGCTACCCGCTGATTGGCTGTTGCTCGACCGATGATTGGTTGGAGCCTGCGCCTGTGACGTCACGAGTAGTATAAAAGGAGACACGATCCAGAACTCGAGAGCATCCTCGGCCAGGGGCCGAATAGGTTGGACCTGTGTCAGCTACGATCAGCACGACATTACGCAGATCACTTCGCTTTGTGTTGGTTTCTCTCCCGTAGCCAGCAGTAACCCAACCCACCACACTAAAGCAATTTTATAAGTCCCGTGCCTGCAGGAGAATTTTTGGAACTTTGTAGATATTGTTCACGAATATATCAAGAACTAATTCGGAACACAAACTTGCGGTGAGGCCTTTCTCGGCCTGAAAATGTGATTCTACAGATGTAGAGGCAGCGATGTTCTTTGGTGGATGACTCGCCGGATCTGCCGGCCACGCCAAAAAGTCGTTATTTAACCGTCCCCGCACTGATGTTGTGCATGTTCATCTAGACTTTTCAACCTCAGCAAGTAAACTTTGCCCGCTACATCTTCAGAGCTGGTTGACATACCCCGCACCATTAAGCTTAATTATGTATCTTCATCTGCATTAAACAACCCCGCTTATGATCGGGTTGTTGTCAACTTCCATCCGTACCATCGGTGTACGGGAACTTCTGTCACAGCAGTAATGTTATTGTATCTCTTGCTGACTACTCGTTAGACATTCTATATTGTGATTACAGTCCTGAGATCGATCCGCTCCCGTCATGAGCTGCTTGCGGGAATCCTGTTTGCGGGAACTAGCCTGCGGGAACTTTCCAGCTTCCAGGGAATGCATCAACTCACGTCAACCTAAAGTGATGTATCAATTTCAGTAACACGATAGCCCAGACTTAAGAATGGCTACCGATTATTCAAGTAATTATACTTGACCTTTTAATTATTCCGTTAATTATATCTTTGATAATTATATCACATCTATAAACGGTCCCAAAGACTAAAAGGTACCGTAACGGTCTTAGGACCGCTAGTTATAATTTCTGTATTTGTTTATAGTTATTCTTATTTTCTGTAAGGTGTTTTTGCTAACCGCACCGTAGTAGGTTCCTTAACCTGTACTATAGATATATTATTCTGATCATTTCACGCTATTAATTGTTCTGGTTAGTTTGTATATGGCCAGTGGCCATCAGTTCATATGTTTTGTTTATTTGTAGAAAATATAGGACTGCAGTGCACGTAGGAAACACTATACAGCAACATTTATATATGCAGCACTTTCTCCCGCCACCAACAATTTTTCACTGAGGTCGCTGTCCGTGCTATAACTCTGTTTAGCCTGGCATGCTACCGACTAAAAAACCTCTTCTATTCAGCTCGATAGGATAGGTTTAATATGATTAGAGACAATTTCTTCGTTAGGAAACACGTAGTGTACGCCTCTTTTCCGGTAGTTGCGATAATTTAGCCCCACACTCCGGCAAGGTTGTGTAAGATTGGCCAAAATGCCTAAAAGGCCTCATATTTCTAAGTTATTGTCTCTCTTTATGTTCCACTAAGCCTTATGGCTTCTTAATTGTTTGGATGTCCCTATCCGCACCATGGACTGATCCGACCCTGGGAAACTATTGGGGTTTCCAAGCGGTGATGGCCAGGGTGTGGTGTCACACACATTTTCCAGGTATCTTTGGATACTTAGTGGTTAGCACCTTTGCCAATGTAGGAAAGCACTGCGAAAACATGTCTTAATTATTATTTTCTTTAATCTGCTGAATAATCTTCCTGCACTGCAGTGCATAACTGGGCAGCTTGTATTTAAACCTAATGACAGGTTGAAAAGTTAGTTCCATAGGACCTGGTGACGGGCAAGATGCGCATCCCCACCGAATTCCATAACAATGTCTGGGCATGATATTCAGATCTGCCACGCCCTCACGGGAAGGACATTTACGGTGGGTATTCGTCTCTCTTACCGCCACCCTAACGATAGATCAGTTGCCTAAAAAATGCTTTTGTGAAAAGTAACCAATGTCCTGTAACGTTTTATGTGGTTACGGAGCGAGATGTCCGGATTCTTATCCAGGGTTTGGAAATCTTACTAAGTAACATGTATGCATGCTGTCTTCAGTATTGATGTCTCAGGGCATCTGTTCTCAGTGACAGCCATATCTAAAAGCTAGGTAGATGCCAGCCAGTTGCGGCCAAAAATAGTTCTTGTCTCTAAAAACTAAATAATAGGATAAGCATAGAAGAAGGCCCGCATAAATAAAAGCGGCAACTACTAATTCAGCATACTGAGAATTACATAAGACGGTGATGAGGGAATCCTTCGGGAATCGTTCATCCCGTCTTCACGTAAAACAGCACGCAACTGTAGAGTTATAATCTCACTAGGTATGGTCTTTTCTTTCTAGTATTTTGGTTAAATATTAGAGTGGGCCTCCTTTTTACTACTACTCTTCTCCCGCTTTAAGCAGTGGCGACATTTTCCCGTGACGGGGGCCCACGCGAGGCACTTGCCTCTCGCAAGGATTCAGCGACGACGGTCCATGCGAGGATAATACTCCTCACCCAAACTAGCACGAGTAGTGCCCGCGTGAGGCACATGATTTTTCGTCACTACAAAGATGATTTTCTTCCTTTCAGCTTAGAGGTATAATAGCTTATATTAAGTTAATTAGTTAAGTCTCGTGTATGGGAGCCTCCCTTGCGGGGATACCTCTGTGGACCTACGAGTCTGTGTGGTACCTTCGGGAGCCCCATGTTTAAAAGTTCATCAGGCTGTCTCTATGTCTTGTATTTTCGTATGCTCATCATTTTTATCTAGCCTACTTGATGGTCTGTTTAGGTAAAACTATTGCATAGACTTAGTTTAATTAAGTCACCAATCAAATCTTGTAAGTCCATAGATCACGAAATTGCTATGGACAGGCATACTGGTGGCCCAGACTCTTGGGATGAGACTGTTGTGTTTAATGTTCGCGACGATGGTCACACGGCCCCACTGGACCGATTGCGTTCCAGCGGCCTTAGGAGCTGGTCTTTGTTACCCATAGGGCAGCATCGTACAGGATCCATCACCCCCGAGACCGGAAGCTAACCAGCGTCATCATTCGTTGTGCACTTGTGGCGCGGCGAGTCGACATCAGACACTGGAACGGCCCGACACTACCCCGCGAGCTACACTCGGTAACAGAGCCAGTCGCTACAGCGATAAATTTTCAAGAAATTTCGCTTGGTCTGCAAATGGACATTTTCTATGAGGAAATTAAAAATTTCTTGAACAACTTTGAGGCTTAGAGTTAATGCATGATCTCTTATTACGTAGAAGGTCAAATGCATTGCTTTTAAATTGGATTCTAATTTTGCAAATTGAAGAAAGTGGTCTATATACCAGATAGCTCTTTTATTGGCACATATGAGGGATTACTGTGAATGATATAACATGGAATTATGCACTAACTCAGAAGAAACATTGTATTTTGTATGAGGTACATGGGGAACACTGTCTGTTTTGTTTGTTTCAGTTTCTAAGTGTCTTTATATATTTCTTGCAAAATCATAAGTTTCTTCCAGGTAGCTGGTGACATTTTAAACTGTGACCTTCATATTCTTTTCTCAGATTTTGAAAAGTTAGCCTACCTGAGGCAAATTGTTTTCAAAATATTTTACAGAAGGCAATCTCTTAGGATAGGACAGCTGTTGAAAATTTTGAAAATAATTTGACTGGAAGTGTTTGCTGCGTTAGAAAGTCAGATGTATTGGGTATTATAAAGCAGATTTTACAGCAACTTATTCATTACTGTAAGAAATATCTTAGCAGTGGAAGTTTAAAAAAACTATACACATTCTTAGAGCTAAGATCATTTTAGTTTGAAAATGATTGCACTGAAAGTAATTTTTCAATTAGGTATAGATACCTTTCAGTCAACTTGTTTTCAAGTCCTTATGATAAATTTTCTACAATGTTGACTGATTTATTCCATTAAATGATTAAACACTGATTTGTATAGTTTAAATCCACAAATCCCCTTTTATTGCTATGATAAGCCCTAAGGTATTCATTCACCTATTCTATTCATTTTCCCACACACATCCATGTCACTTCTAATCACACCTGCCCTCACTGGCTAAACTCACATTATTCCACCTATACTTGACCGTCTCATATTTTCTTTCAGAATGAAATTTAGTTTAACCCATTTAATGATAACTTTTTGGAGATAAATTAATATGTCTGGAAATTTTTGCTGCCTAGTTTGAAACAAATTTGCGTGCTAGTTGTTGCTGCCTAAGGCAGCACTGGCTTCCAGTCAAATTGTCTTCAAGATAAGTTTTCTGTTTGGTTTGATTCTAGATAGCTCTATTGCTTAGTGGGGATCAACATCTCATATGCACAGTCTAACACATTACATCCCAAATTCTCTATACGAAAAAGCAATATAGAAAATGTAACTATTTATATTAAAGATTGCATTTAATATTGTTTGTTTTGATTATGATTTCACAAACTGACACAGATATTATAGCTATTATATTACCCCTTATCACATTAATGTCAAATATAATTGATACAGGGTCATTAGAAGAATGTCTGGTGTAAATCTGTTGCTGTCACATTAGGTACCAACAGTTTACAGCAATTTTGTTTCCAGAATGAACACCAGTTAACATATACAATTGACTTTGGGAAGCTGATATTTCAGTGGTCAAAGGGGTTTCAGGACCACAAGGCAAATACAAATTCTTTATGATTAAATAAGGTTAGGGAATATTTTTAATTTACTTTGCTTGGAAGAGCTTGCTGTAGATATATATTATATGAAAAGTATTTGAAAAAGCATTTGAAAACTATTTGAAATTTCAAATACTTTAACAAAAGTATTTAAATGCAAATGCAAATAGTTGTGATTTGAAATCTTCAAATGTAAATACTTGAAAAAAAGTATTTAAATACATTTAAATGCAAATGCATTTCAATTTGATCCAAGCTTTGGCAGTAATCAAGCTTATGTGAGTGTTGAAAGATGTAATTTAGATGAGAAAGCTGTCGCTATAGCAAGCTATCATACAATACTTATAACATATTATACAGACTGATTAATTCCTACATAACTATGACAAATAGTGCACTTTGGTTCTAAGCTGGTTGGATAATGAAATGTAAGTTTGTTTGAAAGATCAGATGTCTGAACTACTGTCAGTCACAGAAGTCTTGGTCCACCACATTTGGTGATATCATGTTACCCACAATAATCATATAGACTTGAAAATGGGAGACATGCGAAAACTAAAAATCTTCAGAATTTTAATAACATTGATCATCAACATATCGGATTAGATTTTTAGCTGCGGGTAGCAGCTCAATAAACAGTCATGCTCCTTAGTTAGTTAGTCAGCCAGCCAGCCAGTCAGTCAGTCAGTCAGTCAGTCAGTCAGTCAGTTATTTAGTTAGTTAGTTAGTCAGTCAGTCAGTCAGTCAGTCAGTCAGTCAGCCAGCCAGCCAGTCAGTCAGTCAGTCAGTTAGTTAGTTAGTCAGTCATAAAAGCTTATTCCTGGCTGTCTGACTATCTAAAAAACTACTGCTAAGATTTGGCTAGAATTTTAACACAATGAAGGAACATGCGTTGCTAAGGGCCATTGCCCATGAGCCAGATAAGATAACACAGATCTAGATTGGGTCAAATTCTGGATATGTTGATATCGCGGAAAACACTGGACTGATTTGTGTCAAATCTTAACACAGGAAAGGGTGTGACCATACACTAGGATTCCACAACTTTGGGGATGATAAAACAAACAACCAGAAAAATCCTAAAGAAATCTGGAATCTACAGCTACCAAGATTCTATCGACCTTGTTTAAAGCATAAATACAAATAGGCAATTCCCATATTGAAGAAATTGTTGCAATGGCTCTTTCTGATCACTGAGAAAATTTGGATCCTTTTCTGAAATGGAACAATTCAATCCATACCAAGTATTACACACTATGTACAGCATACGCTATTCAAGGGGCCATTTTTCAATATTCATTCAAATACTGTAATCTAGAAATGTATGTAACAGTATGGCGATGTATGTCGATGCAAAATAATTCTCACATGATTACATCATATTATGACATTAAATCATAAAAACTGCAGGAGCCTATGTTGCATTGTACTAGGTTCAGTGTGATGTGAGTTTTTCGATATCGGAACATGGTTTACCTCTTAGTGACATGAAAATCACAAACATGGCCACCAAATACAATGATTTCCTATGGAAGCGAGGATTCCAGTTTATCCATCAACCATATGACATCATAATCAACTACGTAACGTGTAGTATAATGTCATAATCAATGATGTCATGAAAGACGTAGTTAAGTTCGTCACGAAGGCTTAAACGTTGTTGTACGAATTGTATGTATTTACTATTTAATAAACATGCAGTTGAATATTTTGAAACTAATTTGACTGAGCACTTTTGCCATAGGCAGTAACAGCACCTAGACAAATTAGTTTCAAAATATTCAACAGCTTACATGTATAATTTTCTGAAAATTAATTGTCAGGGAATTCGGGGATCGATTAATCCCAACAAGGACAAGTGTGAGTGGAGCTGAGCTAAGATGGGTGGGGCATAGCTAAAACTGGATTTCTCCATTCTACCTATGTATTTTTGCAAGAAGATCGAATCTGCTAAGTTCTTGACCAATAGTCGGCGGTATTTAGATCTTTTCTTTTTGCTAAATGGAGCATGTTTCAGTTTAATAGCATAATTGTGTGAAAAGCAGTATAACCAAGGGTTAATGAACAGTCAGGAAAGATGAGTATTTAATATTCTGTCACATGTCATGCATCATCACAGAAGCCTGTTTAATGGCTTGAAGATGGCCCAAAACCAGCTTTTGCAGTGGTCTTGGGTTAAATCCATTTGCAGGTCAAGAGAAACAATTTTTGAAAATGTAGCACTGGAACAACCAGCTCGGAAAATGAAAAAGGGCTAAGCATCAAGATAGACTCTGTAGGAAATTTGTAAACTTGTATTTTTCTTACTGCGAGCGATGTTGACTAACCTGTTTTGACCACGAATGTGTCTGCTCTGGACTGACATCAGTCTTGCACATACAAACAAATGTAGATGATAGCTGGCCCTTTCCACGATACAGATAGCATGTTTTGTCGAGGAGAGCTTCAGGTACAAAATGGTATGTTTCATTGTGGGCTAGTGAGGAGCCGCTAAATACTGCCCCGATCCTCTCTAAGCTTTCTGAGGGGTCGATGATATGAGTCTGGAGAAATACTGTGTAGAGAAAGACAGAGAAATAGCAACTACAACCATACAGCACAACTACGACCATACAGCACAACTATGATCATACAGCACAACTACGATCATACAGCACAACTACGACCATACAGCACAACTATGATCATACAGCACAACTACGATCATACAGTACAACTACGATCATACAGCACAACTACGACCATACAGTACAACTACGATCATACAGCACAACCACGATCATACAGCACAACCACGATCATACAGTACAACTACGACATACAGTACAACTACGATCATACAGCACAACTACGATCATACAGCACAACTACGATCATACAGTACAACTACGATCATACAGCACAACTACGATCATACAGCACAACTACGATCATACAGTACAACTACGACCATACAGCACAACTACGATCATACAGTACAACTACGATCATACAGCACAACTACGATTATACAGTACAACTACGATCATACAGTACAACTACGATCATACAGTACAACTATGATCATACAGCACAACTACGATCATACAGTACAACTCAGAAATAACTGAAAATATTTCCAAAAGCAAAACATAAAATGTCTGTTGAGATTCAAGATTCAAAATTACTTATTTCCCTGAACTCTGTGACTGTCAATTTCTAGAATACTATACATTGCAGGTAAACTGTTAAGTCAATATTGTGTGAACATCATTGTATTGAAAGGCAGCAATGTCTTCTAATCCAATTATGTTCCAAAAATTCAACAGAACATTTCTTAGATCACGTTCAAAATTGTACTAACATATTTATACGTGGTTTTTTTCGAAACATGTTAACTTATTTAGGAGTTGTACTGTATAAATTCACCCCTAGTTAAGCAACCACCTGCCATTTTAGACCAGAAGATTACACTGTCATAGAGAATGATCAAGTTTTGACATCAACAAGCATTTCATATATGGTAACATAATAATGATGAGTATATATTAAACCTTTAACTGTCTCGCTGCTGTAAACGACTAGATAATGATTTCAATGAGCAAAAAACTTGACTTGCTGAATATTTTGAAAACAATTTGACTGAAAATATACAGCAAGTCTAGAGAATGGAATATGGTGTCAGCAAAACCTCAGCAAGCAGAAGGTCAAGCTGGCCAAAAACAGACATCTTGATGAATGTTGATTTGTAGGTTTCTGACTATTTAATGTCCATTCGGAAGCCAAAATACTCTTCTCTTGGCCTGCAGATGGACTGAGACTGAGCTGAAATGATGATTTTCTTGCCCAATCTTGACCATTAACTGCCTGACCGCTACCACTCTAATGTCTATATTCTATCTGTTACTGTGTCAATAGCGAAGAAACTGTAGCCAAGGGGAGCGGATGCAGAGCATACAAAATATAAATATAAAACAAAAATGGAATAAAAGAACTCAAAATGGAACAAAATTAAAAAGGGAGATACCTGGTGAAAGTATGCAGGTTTTTAAAATTATTTAAATCATGTCACATGTTCTTTAGACAAGGGATGTGAAGACAGAGTTGTAATTAGTTTTAAAAATAAGATTTAATGGCCAAATTTGGTAAAAGATTAAAATTTTTCTCATACAGATCATAGAAAATGTTCATATGCAGTCCGCGAAGATTTCTCTTGAAGATTTACCACTAGAGTGACTGGCTCAGTTATCGAGCCAGTCATTCCATAGGTAGATTTTCAAAAAGAATCTTCTCTTGACCTGAAAACAGAAATTTCACAAGGCCACTTCAGAGGCCTGTCCTTGGCTGGAGTGACCATAAAATGGTCAATGTAGTTCGTACCAGTAGCTGTATGTCCGATGGCAACGATTAGTGTGTTACAAGGGAGTCTGTGGTCGTCCTTCTGTTGTATCTCTCGCTCCACATCTGGACTTAGACGCAGCAAACATGGGCTGAGATATATAGAACACAGTAACAGAATATATCACGGAATAACAACATGCTTCATCAGAAATACCAAAAACATGGCAAAAGTAAAACATTCTAACCATTTATAATGGCCACGAACTCAAGATTGATAAAGCTAATTTTCTTATTAAATGTTCATTTAATTATGAATTAATTATTGAACTATTTTAGAAAACTGACTACTGGAATAACTGGCTCGTTATTGAACCATGCATTCTAGTAGTAAATATTCTCTTGGCCTGCAAATGGACATACCTCCACATTGATGCTGTGTGACAGCAGGTTAGCAGTGTTTTGGCTGCCTTGGCCAAAAGTAACCATTTCATGCCTGAATATATTTATGAAATGTTGTGTGGGGACAATTCTTTTCAGAGTTTTCCGTAAATTTGAGACATTTTTCTCAAAATCATGAAAAAGTTTTTTCGTTAAAATAAATGAAATTATGCCTATTTTCACTCCAGACTAACGGCATATGCTTCCCCATATTTTACCAATGTCATATGTGGCAATGTTTTTCGATTATAAATTAAATCTCCATATGCCCGGTGTAGAATTATTTGTGATATTACTGCATCTGGAGGGTTGGCAAGCTACCAATCTTCTTAAAATAATTCCAACTCATACATTGGTACCTCATTCCACCGCACAAATATACTTGCATAAGACTAGCAGCTTAGAGAACACTCTTCCCGGGAAAATGATGGTATCATGGCCATTGGTAAAGTATGGTTGCAGTCTCTCACCCTAGACTGGCCTGGACCGTTACAGTCTGGAGCCGTTACAGTCTGGAGTGAGGCAGCCTGGGCCGCTACAGTCTGGAGCAAGCAAGGCAGCCTGGGCTGTTACAGTTTGGAGTGAGCAAGGTGGGCTGGGCTGTTACAGTTTGGAGTGAGCAAGGCAGCCTGGGCCGTAACAGTTTGGACTGAACAAGGCAGCCTGGGCCGTAACAGTTTGGAGTGAGCAAGGTGGCCTGGGACGTTACAGTTTGGAGTGAGCAAGGTGGCCTGGGCTGTTACAGTTTGGAGTGAGCAAGGCAGCCTGGGCCGTAACAGTTTGGAGCGAGCAAGGCGGCCTGGGCTGTAACAGTCTGGAGCGAGCAAGGCAGCCTGGGCTGTTACAGTCTGGAGCGAGCAAGGCAGCCTGGGCTGTTACAGTCTGGAGCGAGCAAGGCAGCCTGGGCTGTTACAGTTTGGAGTGAGCACGGCAGCCTGGGCCGTTACAGTTTGGAGTGAGCAAGCCGGCCTATTATCCGGAAACACAATGCAATGTCATTAATTGGGTCACAGTTACCTTGATATTGGACAGTTTGACCCTAAAATCGATAGGGTTGTTCGGAACACCAAAGAGAACGTTCCAACCCAAGATTGCTAAAGATCCCTTCAATAAAACTTGAGTTATCATCCGGAAACGCAATATAATGTCATTCATTGGGTCACTGTGACCTTGACCATGACCACAAAATTGATAGGGTCCTTCGGAACACCAAGAACAACCTCCCACCAAAGATTGGCATTGAAGATGCCTTCAATAAGACTCGAGCTATCATCCGGAAACACGAATGACAACCTCCCACCCAAGTCTGCTGAAGGTCAGTCCAATAAAGCTAGAGTTATACCGACGGTTAAACAAAGCCAATTCTATATACTCCGCAGATACCTATATAGTTAAGCATGACGTCACTGAATGTGATTCGCACCCCGGAAGTGTGTATTTTGCTTTATTACATCAATAGTGTGTGTTTATGACATCATCTTTTGTTGTTAAACAAAAACATTGTTTTGTGTATTAAACAATCTAACTGAACCCGGAAATACATCATCACTTAACAAGCCCATACATCACATCTTAATGACAGAATACCCTACATGATAACTCATGACATCATAATGACAGAATATCCAATACAATAAATCATGGCTATCATAATGATAGAATCCCAAACACAATAACTCATGACATCATAATGACAGAATATCCTACACAATAACTCATGACATCATAATGACAGATATTCTGTCATTATGATGTCATGAGTTATTGTTAGATACTCTGTCATTATGATGTCATGAGTTATTGTGTTAGCTATCCCGTCATTATGATGTCATGAGTTATTGTTAGATACTCTGTCATTATGATGTCATGAGTTATTGTGTTAGATATTCTGTCATTATGATGTCATGAATTATTATGTTAGATATTCTGTCTTTATGATGTCATGAGGTATTGTGTTAGATACTCTGTCATTATGATGTCATGAGTTAGTGTGTTAGATATTGCGTCACTTTCATGTTATGAGTTATTGTGTTAGATATTCAGTCAGTATGATGTCATGAGTTATTGTATTAGATACTCTGCCATTATGATGTCATGAGTTATTGTGTTAGATATTCTGTTTTTATGATGTCATGAGTTATTGTGTTAGATATTCTGTCATTATGATGTCATGAGTTATTGTGTTAGATATTGCATCACTATAATGTCATGAGTTATTGTGTTAGATACTCTGTCATTCATGATGTCATGAGTTATTGTGTTAGATACTCTGTCTTTATGATGTCATGATTTATTGTGTTAGATATTCAGTCAGTATGATGTCATGAGTTATTGTATTAGATACTCTGTCTTTATGATGTCATGAGTGAGTTATTTATTGTATGAGATACTATGTCATTATGATGTCATGAGTTATTGTGTTAGATACTGTCTTTATGATGTCATGAGTTATTTATTGTATTAGATACTCTGTCCCCTGCTACAAGTGCTAAACCTCAAAGTAGATCTAAGATCTCTGATCTTGGGTCGGGCGCCACGGGTTTAACACTTTATCTGGGTACCAAGCCAGGTATTGGAGTGAGTGGCCAACCATAGCACTAAACAACTCATCTTTCATGACAGTTAATATTATGAATATCCGTCATGGTGCTCGCCGTGTGAGTTCCCACCAGGCATGTGCAGCACCGGGGCTCCCAGCCTCGAAGGGGTCCACCCAAGCTACTGGTGGTAAAGTTTGTATACCTTGGAGAAAAAGGAAGAAGGTTGTCCAACCTAAAATACAAGTAAGCAAACTGCTGACTATCATGCAATGGAATGCGGAAGTAGTTTCTAACAAGAAAACAGAGCTTAGCCAAATTCTCAAGGAGAAAGGCGTAGATGTCGCATGTATCCAAGAAACTCATCTAAATGCCAACAGAAGATTCTGTATAAGAGGGTTTCAGTGCTTCAGATCTGACAGGGATGGAAGACATAAAGGAGGAGTCATAACCCTGGTCCGGAATAACCTAAATGCCATTGAAGTTCAGAGAGACATGGACGGACCTGAAATTCTCACAATCAAGATAATTCCAGAGAAACATCCTATCACTGTTGTCAATTATTACTGCCCTAATAATCAACCATTGAATCTCAGAAAAATCCCAGTTCACCCAGATTCAACTATCATTGTTGGTGACCTCAACAGTCATTCTCAGTTATGGGGCTATCATTCTACTGATAGGAGGGGTGAGGACAATGAAAATTGGATGGATGAGCAGAAGCTGATTCTCTTGAATAAGGCAGATGACCACCCTACATTCTACTCAAGACGATGGCATACCTCAAGTTCTCCTGATCTAGCATTTTCGACAGAAAATCTACATCAAGAATCTTTGCGTATTGTTGGGGAACAACTTGGAAGCAGTGATCACTGCCCTGTTTTCACTACCATTGACATGGATGTTGAGATTGACCGGACTCAGACTCCTCGAAAGCAGACTGGGACAGATATCAGAAAGAGAGTGACAGATTGGTAAAAGACATTGATGTCACAAACCAAAATATGGATAAAGTTGTTAAAGAGCTTAACTCTGCTTTACTCTCTGCTGCTGGCAAATGCATTCCTAGGGGATCCAGAAAAAATTACATATCTTACTGGAGTACGTCTCTGCAAAGGTTACATGAAGAAATGTCCAGCGCAAGGGAAATTGCAGAGAATGCCCCAATAGAAGCCAACCATGTGAGACTCCAACAATCCAAGGCAAAGTATCTGAAAGCCAAAATCAGAGCCACCAGAGAATCGTGGAGAAAAAACGTCAAGCTTAAATCTTGAAAAAGATACGAACAAACTCTGGAGGCTTGTGAAACAGCTTAACGATGAAAACACCAGAGTACCGAACATAACTCTTGAAGAGGATTGTGAAATCAAAACAGCAGAGGCTGCTGATGAACACTGCTTGTATGTTTCAGAAAGTAAGCAATCTAGATGTGCCAGTGAGTTGTAAAAAAGCTGCAATGAAGTCTGCAAAGTGGAACGGAGATACACAAATACATGCCGCGGGAATGGATGAGCTTCTGACCATCAGCGAGTTGGAGAAAAGCTTGAAGGTTCTGAAAAACAAGTCTCCTGGACCAGATGGAATAACCAATGAGATGTTGAGGAATCTGGGTACTATTGGAAAGCATAAGCTTTTGGAGATTTTCAACCACAGTTGGTACACAGGAGAAGTTCCCCAGTCTTGGAGAGAGGTCAACATGATCCATGTACTGAAAAAAGGCAAGAATAAATCCAAAGCGGCAAGTTATCGACGCAGAAAATGTAGATCCATTGAGGATCAAACAACGTATCTGACACAGTCTATTGAGGTGTTCCAACAGAAAAAGCATACCATCACTGTGTGGGTTTTATGCAGCAGGCATTTGATAAAGTATGGAAGCATTGACTCCTACAAAAGCTCAGGATCAGTGATATTTCTGGAAAAATGTACAGCTGGATATGCCAGTATCTCCACAACCAAGAGGCATCAGTACAGCTGAATGGGACGAGCAGCAAGAAAGTCCTGCTACGACATGGTGTACCTCAGGGTGGTGTAGTCTCTCCCACCCTCTTCACAATATTCATCAATGACCTGGTGAAGCACCTTCCAATGGGAGTCAGAGCTGCATTGTATGATGACGATCTTGTGATGTGGAGCAGCGAGGAATATGTGTCAACAGCCAATTACCGCATGCAACTCGCTATTGATCAGCTCAATTCTTGGGTTACAAGATGGTTTGGCCAGATCAACAAAGAGAAGACAGTCGCAACTCTATTCACACTATCCACTAAAAAGGAACACAAGACAAGTCTGAAATTTGGTGACTCAGTTCTGCATTTGAGGATGAAGTAACTTATCTTGGTCTGATATTTGACAAAAGACTAACCTGGAAGGCGCAAATCAGAAAAGCTGAAGGTATAGCGAAGCGAAGACTGGCAGTTATGCGGAAGCTCTCTGGAACAAAATGGGGAGCTAACACGAAAATTCTGAAACAGGTTTACTCTGGATCAGTTAGGCCAATCATTGAATACGGCTAATCATCATGGATGACAGCTGCTACAAGCACCCTTCAGACATTGGATAAGGTACAAAATCAGGCTCTTCGTATCATAACAGGGTCTATGAAGACCACTTCCATAGCAACGATGGAAGAACTTACCAATATCCAGCCACTCCAGCAGAGAAGAGAAATCAAGGCTGAGATTCAATACAAGAAATTCAAATTGATGCCTCACCATCCCATGCATATGCCGACTCACCAAATGTCTAGAGGAAGGCTCAAAAGGAATAATTTCTTAGTAACGTCAAAGAAAATTGAAAGAAACAGAGTCGGACATCTTCCCCAGATGTAGAAACATAACTGCTGTCTCTGAGGGGGAACCGTGGAAAGCTTCTGAAATAGAAAACACAATTTCAATCTGGCCCTCGATTCCAGGGATTGAAAGCAAGGGAGATCAAGCAGAGGTGACAAACAAAGTTCTTGCATTGAGTCATATTGCAGAAAACTACCCTGAGGAAGAGTGGATACATGTTTATACAGATGGATCAGCTATCCAGGCTGTCAAGAATGGAGGGGCAGGTGCTCACATTCGGTTTCCATGTGAAGATATAACAGACTCATGCTTGCCAACAGGGAAGCACTGTAGCAATTACACTGCAGAAATCCAGGCACTGATCTTAGCTAGCCAAATACTGATACAACGAAAAATCAAAAATGAAAATATTGTCTTCCTGACAGACTCCCTCTCAGCGCTCCAGGCGCTGGAGAATGGAAAGGAAAGTACAGATTTAATTCATGAAAATCTTACGCAACTGGCTAAGGAGAACAATGTCAACTTACAGTGGATCCCCTCACATTGTGGCATATTAGGAAATGACAAAGCTGATCAACTGGCTAAGGAAGAGTCAAATAAAGAACAATTCAACCGTGAGGTTGACGTTGAAGAACTGAAGCATATCATTAAAGCCACAAGAACCACCAGCAGGCAGCATAATGATGCAATACACAGCCTCAGTAGGGAGGATCAGACATGTATCTTCAGATTGAGGACTGGTCACAATCGTCTCAATGCACATCTTCGCCGTCTCAAGATTACAGATTCTGCACTTTGTGAGTGTCAGCAGGCAGAAGAAACAGCAGAACATCTCTTGCAGCACTGCCAGCGATATGAACAGGCTAGGAGAAGCTTCTGGCCTATTGAAGTACCTTTTGAAGAGAAGATCAGAGGAGACAGAGACAGTTTGATGACCACTTCAGCTTTCATGCACCAAATAAGGAAAACAGTCTAAGATTACTGTCATGAGAAAGATGAAGCAAGAAGAAGAAGATACTCTGTCATTATGATGTCATGAGTTATTGTGTTAGATATTCTGTCATTATGATGTCATGAGTTATTGTGTTAGATACTCTGTCACTATGATGTCATGAGTTTTTGTGTTAGATGTTCTGTCATTATGATGTCATGAGTTATTGTATTAGATACTCTGTCATTATGATGTCATGAGTTATTGTGTTAGATACTCTGTCATTATGATGTCATGAGTTATTGTGCTAGATACCCTGTCCTTATGATGCCATGAGTTATTGTGCTAGATACCCTGTCCTTATGATGCCATGAGTTATTGTGTTAGATACTCTGTCATTATGATGTCATGAGTTATTGTGTTAGATATTCTGTAATTAGGATGTCATGAGTTATTGTGTTAGATACTCTGTAAATATGATGTCATGAGTTATTGTGTTAGATACTCTGTAATTATGATGTCATGAGTTATTGTGCTAGATACTCTGTAATTATGATGTCATGAGTTATTGTGTTAGATATTCAGTCAGTATGATGTCATGAGTTATTGTGTTAGATATTCTGTCATTATGATGTCAGGAGTTATTGTGTTAGATATTCTGTCCTTATGATGTCATGAGTTATTGTGTTAGATACTCTGTCTTTATGATACCCTGAGTTATTTATTGTGTTAGATACCCTGTCATTATGATGTCATGAGTTGTGTTAGATATTCTGTCATTATGCTGTCATGAGTTATTGTGTTAGATACCCTGATAAAGTAACATGATGTCATGAGTTATTGTGTTAGATATTCCATCATTATGTCATGAGTTATTGTATTAGATACTCTGTCATTATGATGTCATGAGTTTTTGTGTTAGATGTTCTGTCATTATGATGTCATGAGTTATTGTGCTAGATATTCTGTCCTTATGATGTCATGAGTTATTGTGTTAGATACTCTGTCTTTATGATACCCTGAGTTATTTATTGTGTTAGATACCCTGTCATTATGATGTCATGAGTTGTGTTAGATATTCTGTCATTATGCTGTCATGAGTTATTGTGTTAGATACCCTGATAAAGTAACATGATGTCATGAGTTATTGTGTTAGATATTCCATCATTATGTCATGAGTTATTGTGTTAGATACTCTGTCACTATGATGTCATGAGTTTTTGTGTTAGATGTTCTGTCATTATGATGTCATGAGTTATTGTATTAGATACTCTGTCATTATGATGTCATGAGTTATTGTGTTAGATACTGTGTCATTATGATGTCATGAGTTATTGTGCTAGATACCCTGTCCTTATGATGCCATGAGTTATTGTGTTAGATACTCTGTCATTATGATGTCATGAGTTATTGTGTTAGATATTCTGTAATTAGGATGTCATGAGTTATTGTGTTAGATACTCTGTAAATATGATGTCATGAGTTATTGTGCTAGATACTCTGTAATTATGATGTCATGAGTTATTGTCTTAGATATTCAGTCAGTATGATGTCATGAGTTATTGTGTTAGATACTCTGTAATTATGATGTCATGAGTTATTGTGGCCCTCTAATGGATATTAATGAAACAAAATTTTAGCTATGGGCTTGTTAAGTGATGACGTATTTCCGGGTTCAGCTCGATTATTAAACACCCAAAACAGTGTTTTTGTTTAACAACAAATGATGACATCATAAACATCACTTATGATGTAATAAAGCAAAATATACACCTCCGCGTTGCGAATCACGCGCAGTGATGTCATACTTAACAAGCCCATAGAAGATCATTGGCCGTGTTCACATTGTCTGATTGTGACAGGAGAATTAATTTAGAATAGAGGGAATGTTTGTCCTCAAAAGGGATGAGGAATCTCCCCCTATTATTACTTAATGATAGAGTGAAAGCTTAGATTGACCTAAAAGTTATCCTGAAGCATTAAGATTAGAAAATATTTTGAAAAATTCATTAATGAACGTCTTCTTCTGAGCCACCATTTTAAATTTATATTTGACAGCGCCATTATTTGAGATTCTATTGTTCTCGCTTCTGCCCAAGGCTCAGTATAAAACCATTCCCGTAACGCTAATGCTAGTCATTGTACTGTTGGCCTCCTCCTGTGTAGCGTGTAGTAGTTCACTTCTAATTGTATATTATCTATGGTAGATGTGAAACGCGCTGGTCAAGAGATTTTTATAACAAGTTGACTGATAATTGTTGCTGGCGATAGCAGCAACAACTTTCCTTCAAATTATTTCAAACCACTCGACCACCGCGACTCTGGAATAACCAAGCCAGTCATTCCAGTAGATTTGAAAAATAACCTCCTGTTCTGAAAATCAACATCTTCTATGAATATAAATATTCTGGACCAAATTTATTGATTAAATGCTGAGACCGCCTTTCTTAACCCTTTAATGGTCAAGATTTATAAAGAAAATTAAAACATCCTCTTCGTAAATATCCATTTGCAGGCCATGAGAAGACAATTTTTGAAAATGTACAACTGGAAAGACTGGCTCGATTATCGAGCCAGTCATTCCAGTGATAAATTTTCAAAAATAGTCTTCTCTTGGCCTGGAAGTGTACATTTATCAAGACAACTGCAGACATGGTTTTGGCTGGTTTGCCCATTACATGGTTAAAGAACCATGTCTTGTGACCAATGAAAGACGGTTTCCCTGATACCTGACACAAGTGATCACCTGAAATACATGTACCTTGAGATATACATTTCAACTGTCATGTCAAAATATGTCGCCTGTCAACTGATATCTCAATCAAAATAAGTCACTCAGACGCTAAGTGTGACACAAAGAGCTTCAATTTGTGCATTGGTTTTTGCAGACTATGACATTGGCAGAGTTTAGACAAAAGTTGCACAGCATCAGTGAGACACAAGTCAGCTGATAGCCGAACCAGTCATTCCAGTGGTAAATTTTCAAAAATAGTTTTCTCTTGGTCTGCAAATTGACATTTCTCAAGACCACTGCAGAAGCTGTTCTTCGCCATTTTGAAAGTTAACAGTTAACGATAACTCATGACATGATAATGACAGAAGGTCAAATGGGGTCAAAATGTCAAATGTGTTAAAAGTTCAAATGGGTCCAGAGATCTACTGAGGTCAGCGAAAATGTTAAATGCAGTGAAAAGGTTAGATTTCAGCCTCAGCATGGAGCCTAAGAGTGACTGGCACAGTAACTGTAACGCCCTTCTAGGTCATGTTTAACCATTTAACCTTCATATCAGTCAAAAACGAAATGTTCATTTGCAGACCAGGAGAAGACTACTTTTGAAAATTTACCACTGGTATGACTGGCTCGATAACCGAGCCAGTCATTCCAGTTGTAAATCTTCAAAAACAGTCTTCTCTTGGTTTGCAAATCGACATTCTCTATGAGAAGATTGAAATTTTCTTGAACAAATTTGAGTGCTAAATGGTTAATTAAGACACCTTTGCCAGTTGCGATATAAGAATTAAATATTATAAATAATATTACTAAAATTAACTGCATATAAACTGCACTAAAAATAGTGACCTAATATTAGTAATAAAATTGAGTAAGTACACATTTGCATATACATGTTGATTTCCCTTTCTATCAGGAAGCAGACTTTTTTCTATCTATTTTAAGTAAAAACCATGTATCTAATCCATCTTTCCCGAGTACCCACCCATCATATGACGTCATAATGAACTGCGTTATGTGTACAATGACATCATAATGAATGACATCCTGAATGACGTCGATAAGTACGTCACGAACGCATATTTGAAGACGGTCTATGCGTTGTTGTACAAATTGTTTGCTTTTACTAGTTAATAAATATTCTGTTGAATATTTTGAAACCAATTTGACTGGGCGCTGTTGCTGCCATAGGCAGCAACAGCATCCAGTCAAATTAGTTACAAAATATTCAACATCTTCCCTGTATAGTTTTCAGGAAATTGATAGCTTTTGGGGATCGATCAATCCCAACACGGCGAGGTGTGGGTGGAGCTTAGCTGGTGATGGGTGGGGCATAGCTAAAAATGGAAAGGTCCATTTTATGTCATTTAGCATCATCTATAACCAACTCTTCCCCTACTCACCGATGACGATATATACCACGATATTGCAGTCTTTTCATTTTCTCCAGATACTATCATGTAAATGTCAATACCACCATGCTCTAGTTATACATTTGTAGCTAGTGTTGTGAATTGGTAATATTTTTGTGATCGATGATTGGTTTTATATACTGTTAATGAATGATCATAACAGGTTCTCATTTTTTACTCATTTTGATTGCGGTAAAATATAGCGTGTTCAAGGATAATTGTACCCCTTTCAAACCGAGTCGCAGGTATGACAGATTCTTAATAATTTAAGAAATAATCTGTTGAATATTTTGAAACTAATTTGACTGGAAGCTGTTGCTCAATACCACCGCTCAATACAACCACTCAATACCACCATGCTCTAGTTATACATTTGTAGCATTTAATGCGTTTGCATCTCACTGTTAGAATTCACACTATTTGACACAGGTAGTAGTATCATGTAATAGGTGAAAAAATTTTGCCAATATAATTTGTGCATAATAGATCTCGTAATACTTAGATTGCAGGAAATCTATTCTCAGAGCATTTAAGCGTCACAATTTCTTGATGAAAAATCTTGTCTTCTACTTCAGTGGGTGGGCGTGAGACTCATCCTACAGAAACACAGGACTACAGTACATCTCAGTTAACCCTTGCACCGACAAATCCCTGAAAAAGTAATTTCTTTACGATATAAAACATATTGTTTTCAATATTTTGAAAGTAATTTGACTGGAAGACATTGCTACCTAATTTCAAAATATTCAACAGTTTTCTTTTATAGTTGCCTTGAAAATGAGAAATGTGGAATTCATCATTGAAAGGGTTTCAAAGTTAACATGGTTCCAAAACAAAAACAGAAACATGTCAGTCAGTACAATTTTGAACACGATCAAAGAACTGTTGTAGAATACTTTGAAGATAATTGGATTTGAGTTAGGCAGCAATGTCTTTCAATCCAAATATGTTCAAAATATTCAACAAATAAGTTTTACTTTATTTTGTTACCATGTTAAGTTATGTCTGAGCTGTACCGTATCTCCCACCTGTGCTTCCCGCATTTTGCTTATACCCTTTAGCCCTCAAATTTGTTCGAAAGATTTCAATTTTCTCATAGAAAATGTCCATTTCCAGACCTAGAGAAGACTGTTTTTATGAAAAATTTCCCACTGGAATGGCTGGCTCGGTTATCGAGCCAGTCATTTCAGTGGGAAATTCTCAAAAATAGTCTTCTCTTGGTCTGCAAAAAGACATTTCTCAGAAGATGTTTTTGGCTGATATGAGTGTAAAATTAACACTAATTTTCTCCCGAAAATTTTAATTTTCACATAAAAAATGTCAATTTGCAGACCAAGAGAAAACTATTTTTGAAAATTTACCACTGGAATGACTTATTTAAAAAATGCTCTTCTCTTGGTTCGCAAATGGACATTTATTCAAGAACATTACAGAAGCTATTTTTGGCTGCTATGAGTGTTAAAGGGTTAATGACAAGAATATAGACAGGTATATTTACATGATAGGTGGTGCCCTCTCTGCTCCAGACTCATCATCATCTTCATCATCATCGACAGCTCTTGATCTGTCATAAAACTCGCCAGCACCAGAGTCCATTCTCCGAGACAACAGGATGGATAACAAGTCCAAAGATCTGCAATCAGAAACATGGAATCAATCTTAAACGAAAATACAAATATTGTGTAGGATTAGGACAAAATACGTATTGACATTTTACAAAAGAATTGATGAAGATATATATATGATTAATGATGAGGTGTTTGATTAGGAATATCCCATTATAATATTGAAAAGGTAAATTTGTTCAACTTTAACTCGGGTCTTCGCCTGATGCTTAGTGAGTTTCAGTAGAGTCTGGATTCCTGTTTCTAGTTTGGAAAGCAGATTATATACGCTTCAAACATGCCAAGGGTGGTTAAGTTAGTCACCAAAGGATAATCTTTTTGGTTAACTCGTTACGTGGATAACGGAATGTTTGCTGCATTATACCGCATGTTACCCACACGGTAACCGCATAACGCGCATTAGGAATGGTGGGCAAGCAAGGTTAACCATCGTTGACCTCCCGTCTGCCATTACCCG
Organism: Chaetoderma sp. LZ-2023a; assembly: GCA_034401795.1. NCBI lineage: Eukaryota > Metazoa > Mollusca > Caudofoveata > Chaetodermatida > Chaetodermatidae > Chaetoderma > Chaetoderma sp. LZ-2023a. Next base: position 137,635,508 of record CM067374.1, read on the forward strand.
CATGTATCCCGCCAGTTACTCATAGTGTTGTGGCTAAAATGGCGAGAAAACGTTAATGTGTATAAAATGGCGGACTTGTTGCGAAGATGTTTTTCCACCAAATCGGCTGTCTGAAAAGTTGACCTGTTAGTTTAGTGTCAACAAATGATGAGAGGCCAAGATACATATTGGTGATTGGTTCTGTAAAGATGCACTGTAATGCGGGCCTGCTAGCTGGTTGACTTAACTCTTTAACCCTCGAATTTGTTCCGGAAAATTTAAGTTTTCTCATAGAAAATGTCCATTTGCAGACCAAGAAGGCCATTTTTGAAAATTTACCACTGGAATGACTGGCTCGGTTATCGAACCAGGCATTCCAGTGGCCAAAACCACTGCAGATGGCATTTTTGTCTGATAGGAGGGTTAAAGGGTTCAGAAATTTTTCTAGTTCATTGTTAAATTCTTCAAAAGTTGGTGGTTGGATGGCTGAACACAACAGAATGTTGGTTGGTAATTGCTTGTGAACCGGAAGTTGATTCTGGTATGGTTGAAAAAAGACACACCAGCAAGTTAAAATCCGGAAAACAGAAGTGTATGTTTGGAAAGGTTGGCGTAGGTGGGAAGATCTCTGGGTGTGTGGCAGTCTGAGGTGGTGTCGCTAGATGAGAATGATTAAAGTGGTCATCCAATAAGGCAAATTGTGTCTTAGTTGTAGTGAGAGAGTATGAGATTGGTCCCTCCAGACATGATGTTAATGGTAACAGCGCCGTGTTGGCTGTGTCAAAGGTTTGCCACATGTCCAATGTTGGTGTGGAAACTGAAGTGTTCTTGCAGTGTGTTTCGCTCTGTGCTGTGCTTACAGAAGGTTGAGGCAGTTATGAGTTTCCTCAGTTGGCCTCTTGTCTTTCAGATGGACCTTCTTGGTGTGTGAGATTGCCCTTCCATGTGTAAGATTTTTCACACTTATCACAGTTAAATTTAATCTTAACAATTGTGCTATGTTTGCGCCCTTTGTGTCTTCCGAGGCCAGATCTTTTCACGAAAGACAATTCACAAGACTTGAACTGACACTTCTCCATTGAGAACTGACAGTTTGTTTATGTCAATTTAGATTTTATATCACTGTAGCATGTCGTGCATCATTGTGATGTTGTGGGTTTGTGACATGTGGGTTATGACATCAAAGGTTGTCTCCGAGGGAGGGAACATGGTAACCATCAACTATTGTGTAGGTTGGTGGATCCAATAAGATTCACAGTTCTTGCATGAAGACATGGCTACATGGCGGTCAGGATCGTGACGGAGAACTTTGATTGTTCTATATTGTGTCTTGCCAGATTAAAGTGGTTTGCTACAGGCATGTGGTTTTTGACATAGTACTTACAACATGTAGAAGTTCAGAAAGCTCAACAAATTCGATTACTAAGTTTACAGAATTAATGAGAGGAAATCAACAGGTCTAACGTAGCTATTTGACAAATGTGGGGTGAAAGAATGTCCTGTGGATGTCTCACCATAACTAATCAGGATAAGGATCACTAATCATCGGCCAACTTTAGTACTGTTATGAAAATCGTGGATTGAACTCAAATTGTCAAAGATACCATACAGAATCATTCTATTTATTTAAGTAATAAATACTGTCAGCATTTGTCTATAAGCAACCTCTATTTTCATATTATGATATATGACTGAGCCTGATGGAAAGCTGACAGGTCTGCATCTGTTGACATAAAAGTTGATGTGACGAAGACAGAGATTTAATGTCTGATTAGAAGCTAGGAGGATCAGAAGGTGCTGAAAGATGATTTGTTTAAACTACAGGACTGCTCTCAAAAGTGGTTGCTACGGTTCCACCCTGAGAAATGCAAAGTAATGACAGTTGGTAGAGAAGCCAGAGGTGAGGTAAGAGAATATTTTATGAGAGGTGAGAGTAATGAATCCCCCAGCCACACACTGATCAAGATCGACAAAGTAAAAGGTCTGGGTGTACTAAGTGCGGCGGAAGAATGTCCTCAGGATGTGTCGCCATAATTGAGGAATCCAGTTTATCGATCGGATCACGTCATAATCAACTATGTCACAGGTAAGCTGACGTCATAATCAATTATCATAATGGCATAGGCAAGCAACAGCACCCAGTCAAATTATTTTCAAAATATTCAATACCTAATAAACCTGTATCAACGGATAATGGGTTCTCAAGGGTGTAAGCCCATTTCGCCGATTTAATATAAGAGTAGGAATTTTATCAACAAATGCTGTATCGCTCACCAGGAATTATTTGCCACTGTCAGAAACGAACAAACCGAGATCACCACTGTAAAAATTCACCAATCTAATTTCAGTGAAGGTTTAGCTAAGTTGTATCAAATTTGGCCCAGTGAGTAATAAGTAAATTCTTGGATATGACTGTCTCCGAAATTTTCAGAAAATCTAAGATGGCTGCCAAACATGGCAAATTTTTAATAAAGAAATATTAGTCACGTGACAGCATGGACTGGTAGACTGCTGGTATATGGTAGCCCTCGTCTCGTTCATGGTTGGTTGATGTTTGAAGATTTTTATGGCCTCTTTAACTTTCCATTTAAATAAGAATAAAAGCTACTCTCAAACCATTTCCACATCCCGGAGAGGTAACTAATATTTCTTTATTATGAACCATTCTGGGATCGGGACCAACATTTTCGGAAATACAGTAAATTTTTATTGATCCAAGCCTGTGGCCATGTCTTTTGTACATATCAAATTTCCATGGACAAACTTTAATGGCCCTTAGTCCTTAATCATATCTCTCAAATTTGCTTAGTGGTACCGCGAAAACGACATGTAGGTCATCCAAGATGACCGGTGAAGCATTTGGTCAATCAAATGCCCTCGAACACGGCTCACCTCTTGCTCTAGATCAGATTTCAAAGGGCTTGCAGCGATCTCCTAATTGCGGCTTCGGAGAAGATTTTTAAAGATGTTTCTAAAAATGGGTCTAAATTCAAGATGGATGCCGGTCAAATTGGCTGATCAGCTCCCTTTGAACAAACTTGGATCGCTATGCCCTGAGGATGCTTCCTGCCAAATATGTTTGAAATTGGCCCTGTGGTTCTCAAGAGCAAGACATTTTAAATTTCCATTTGCTTTTGTATGGGAGTTTTTGGCGGTAAATGAGCCACGATGGCCACCAAACTGTTTATCCGATAGTTTCGAAAGTGGCAAATCAGCATACTCAAAAAGCTTTATAAAAACAATTTCAGCTTCAAAATCCATCAAATAAAATCCCAAATAGCCGTCAAACATGCTACATTTTGATTGGTCCACAGCGGCCATGTTGTTTTACACATCAACTGCTCTTGAACAAACTTTAATGGCCCTAATCATATCTCCCAAATTTCGGTCTGATCCCTTCAGTGGGTCTGGAGAAGTCACTTTCGTGAAAACTAGGTCATCCAAAATAGCCGCCGAAGTATTTGGTCATTCAAGTTGTCTTGAACAAACTTGGTCTAGCTCTTGCTCCAGATTCAATCGACAACCGCACACAACCCCACCACACACACCCCACCCCTGAAATTTAGAACGTATGTTGTAACTAGGGCCTGTTTGAATCAGCATTCTGGGTAGAGAAAATTCAATCAGGATCCGGAACTTAAGCACCCCATGTCAGTTTGATGCTTCGGGAGAAATAAATTATTGCTATGGCAATGGATCTACTTTGCTACTCAGGACAATAACTGGCAGATGTCATTTGATGCTAAAACTGGGTTGATTTGCATCATTTCCTTACGAGTTAGTAGCATTTTTATCATGGGTTAAGAGGTAATAGTGGAAATGCTTGTTTTTCACCACACTGACATCAAAATGCATAAAATCACTTGTTCTAGGTGCATCTTTTAAAAACTTACAGTTCTGGTGTAAAAATACTGTATCTATTTAACGACATGATTTGTTGACATCACCTAAGCGCCGCACACGTGAGAATGTCAAAAGTATGTATCCTCGAAATTACATGGCTGTCGAAAACACATTACTGGACATCAGTGGACGATATAAGTTTTCTGGAAATTGAGATTCAGATTGATTGATCCCAACCCGGGCAAAGTGTTGGTGGAGCTTAGCTATAAATGGGCTGGCATAGCCTCTAAAACAGGATTCTTCCATTAATCTAGATCTAGATCAAGGAAGGGCAGACAGAAGGCAATGTCGAAAAACTAGAGCAATGGGAGGTAAAGATAGCAAAGGTTGAAATTCTATTTTTAAATTAGCTCAATTATTTCAGGAAAAACAATGCGTACATAAATTAACCTGTTAGGAACTGAAGAAACTTTTGTTTTTGAACGAGATTTCTTGAAATGACATTCATTATTATAAGTCATATTGTGTGATGAACTTAAAGTAATGGCATATAATTTAATTTTGTTTCAAAAACATAAATATATATGAGAACTTGTAATAAATGGCCCAAAGGTCCATAGCGCTCACCTAGCTGGTAAGGAACTGTAAACATGTTTAGATTAATTAATGCACAACAAGCATCACTGGTCCATCAGGCAACCATAACTGTTGCCATAGACAGATGGCAACGGTCCTTATCATTATTGACCAGTGCGGCAATCATCCTTACCAGTGGACCTCCACAAATGGTGCATAATACCACGACATGGACTAGAATAGAATATCTGAAATGTACACCATCAAAATTCCAGTCAATTCGTGTGGCAGGTGGTTGAAAACCAGTCCGGTGAAAGTGAATTTGCGTCCTCTGGATGCTGGTCTGGTGGTAAAGCACTCGCATCCCAAACGCTAGGCGAAAGGTGCCATAGAATTGCCAGGTTCGAACCCCACTCAGATCAAAAAATTGAAAAAGGTAAAATTACATTCCAGATGATGAATGAGCTAGATCCTAGTGCCAGTGCGTTGTCAAAGACAGGGTTCATAGAACTAATGCGTGACAATAATATAAACTACATACTTGCGAGTACCTAGTGATCTAGCAGGAGGCATCTCAAAAATGTAAAAATATCTTAAATGTACACCATCAAAATTCCAGTCAAGTCGTGTGGTTGTGAGACGGGTGGTTGAAAGCCAGTCCGGTGAAAGAGGATTTTTGTCCTCTGGATGCTGTCTCATAGTAGAGCACTCGCCTCGTAAACACTAGCGAAAGGTGCCATAGAATTGCCAGGTTTGAACCCGACTCGGGTCGATAAAATTGATTAAGGGAAAATTACATTCCAGATGATGAATGAGCTAGATCCTAGTGCCAGTGCATTGTCAAAGACAGGGTTCATAGAACTAATGCATGACAATAATATAAACTACATACTTGCGAGTACCTAGTGATCTAGCAGGAGGGATCTCAGAAATGTAAAAGTAAGAATATCTGAAATGTACATCAAAATTCCAGTCATTTTGTGTGGTTGTGAGATGGGTGCTTGAAAGCCAGTCCGGTGAAAGAGGATATTTGTCCTCTGGATGTTGGTCTGGTGGTAGAGCACTTGCCTCCAAAACGCTAGGGCAAAAGGTGCCATAGAATTGCCAAGTTCAAACCCCACTCAGGTCAAAAAAATTGATTACGGTAAAATTACATTCCAGATGGTGAATGAGCTAGATCCTAGTGCCAGTGCATTGTCAAAGACAGGGTTCATAGAACTGATGTTTGACAATAATATAAACTAATACAACAAGAGCTACACAAACGGTGCATAATACCACAACATGATGACAAATCAATGAATGAGAGCTATCAGAAGTAGACCAGTCATCCTATGAAGTTTCAAAGTGATCCGCTAAATAGTCATGGAGTTACTGTCTGGAAATCAATTTTCAAGATGGCCGCCAGTGGTTGTCGAGCAAATTGGATTTCGGATCATCTCCAATTTCAATAAGTTTTTTCCTTAGACCTAGTCCTGTCATCACATGAAGTTTCCAAGTGATCCGCTAAACAGAAATGGAGAAATCAATTTTCCAGATGGCCACCAGTCACTGGGGGCCATCTTGGATTTAGGATCAAGGTCGACTTCAAAAGTTTCTTTTTCTAGAGCTAGTCCAATCACCCTATCAAGTTTCAAAGCGATCCAATAAACGGTAATGGAGGAGTTATCATCCGGAAACCAATTTTCAAGATGGACACCATTGGCTGGCAGCCACCTTTGATTTTTTATTATCGTCAATTTCGATGAGTTTCTTCTCCAGACCTAGTCCAACAACCATATACCAGTGGCTGTCGACCATCTTGAATTTCGGATCATTGTCAATTTCGAAAAGATTTCTTCTACAGACCTAGTCGTGAAAATCCTGTCCTAGATGATATAATTAAGGCTGAAATTAGGGAGCTTGAAGAACACCCATGTTTCAATGAGTTAAACTATAGGATTTCATGTGAAGAGACTAGGAATGTTCTACCAAACTTAAAGCCCTACAAGGCTTTAGGGGTTGATGGTATTGCCAATAAGATGCTGAAAGCTGGTGTGGATCTGTTTGCATCCCCACTCACAGCAATTTTTAACAAATTTTTCTCTAGTGGTATATATCCAGTGAAAATGACGGGCCAGGATTATCACCTCAATTTTTAAAGCCGGAAATCTGATTAAACCTGAAAATTTTCAGAGTATCACAATTTGCAGTAACCTGGCTAAAGTATTCAGTACCATTCCTAACATTCGTCTTGCGAATTATGTAGATGCACATAGGAATGAAGAATAAATTGGATTAAAAATGTCCTCTCGGACAGCCGATAACATGTTTGTGTTAAAAAGTCTCATTGCCAAGAACATATAGTCTCGTAAACTTGTGGGCCAGCCTGGGACCCGGTGACGCCTGGACAGAAAAATGGGGTCGTGTATCAGACCCACGCCTGGAAATAACTTTTCAACAGTGTCCACCACTTTGTCAGGCACCAGCTACTTAGTACCGTACATCCAGAATTTGCTGCCTGTCAACACTATTCTACTTCACAGTGTTCTTTACTTGAACTTATTAGAAACATGTCAAAGAGCATCTAAACATGAGTCATAATGATCGTGATACACCTTAGGTAGATGAATATTTTATGGCTTTATCAACACTTGTATGCAGCCTCTTGTTGCATAATGCAACCATGGGGACTTTAAATCTGTACCTGACAAAATTTCAGGAACCGGCAAGACTGTGCCTGACATTTGATAGTTTGGTGCCTGACAATGTTCTTGACAGGCACCTTATTTCCAGGCTTGCAGGCCACTTGTTGGCTCTAGGATTTATGATTCTAAGTGGTCTAAGAGCCGCCCTATGGGTGGGGCGGCAATGGCAAACCACACGATTTATCTCCTGTAGTGGAGTGGATGCGATATTGCCATTCCTCATAGTGGCGCTAGGATTTATGATTCTGAGTCGCCTGAGATTCGCCCTGGGGGTGGTGTGACAAGGGCAAACTCCTTGATTTATCTCCTGTAGTGGGGAGGTGGGGGGTGGTGGTGTCAGCAATCGGTCCAGAAATAACATACAGTATCATGTCTTAGTCATAGGATGTTGCTGTGGACTTAGGCTTGTGCAGCCTGTATGTCCGCCTCTTCATTTTCCATTGACTTATAGGATGAATACACGTGACTTGCAGGCATTTTGTACTCCGCAGTAAAGTCGAACTTAACTTCCTGATCTTGCCAGAATCGATCCAGTCCTACCTCAAATCTAAACACTAAATCGATGTTTACTAATGCATTTGGTAGGCTGTTCGGCTATATCTTGATTCTCACCTTCCCTTTACTATGGGATATGGGATTTTGATTTGCCACAAAATCTGGTTAAGACACTATAGAGTCGGTGATCCAAACTCCGTGGTATACCAAATTCTGTGGCAAGGCTTCATTTTCAAGTTCTAATGACATATCACACATATAATAATAATGATTTGTTTATGTTTTGAAGCTTCTTATCTGACAAATCTAATTATACCCAAACCAGCTCAAATGCAAAATTGTTTAGTTTTAATTACACACGATTGCATAACCAGGTGTATCTGTAGTAAAAAATGGCCGCATTTGAAAAACGTTCGGAAAGGTCGACTGAGTTTTCAAAGGAAATTTCCACTTTTATAGGCGGCATTCATTCCTACTATTATATTAGCATCTAGATCAGATTATCTAGTTAACAGATTGAACTTTTTGGAGTGCTGGCTGCTTGGATGGCTTAGCATCGTTTCAATCACAACCACCCTACTCCCAAAAATTCTATTAAAATGTGACCTAATTCAGTGGTATTGCAGATTGCCTATTATAAAATTAAATAACAGGTTTATTTTTTCTCCTAATCTTGATTTTGTAGAAGTAAATGTTAGAATCTCAATGATTTATGCATTTTGGCAAATTCTGTGAATTGTTTCCATTATTTGAACCGTATTTTTGTTGAAGGGGTAGTCTGAGCATTGCCAAAACTGGTCCCATTTTAAATATGGCTCTTAACTAAGGGACAGACCTACCAATTCGCCAATTCGCTTTTGAGAATAATTTTCATGGTTGGCTAATAAAATCTCAAAATAGGCTAACTCACTGGCTAATGATTTTACATGTATGTTGGTAGGTCAGTTCCTCTTAAACCATGATGACACATGTAATTCCTTCCAATATTTTATTTCTTACATGAACTGCTGGTCATCTCTTAGTTGGTTATTAGCCTTAAAGGTCTTGTGAGGACTTGCAGTCGATAACGAGTTTCAATTAATTTTATGGTCTACTACACTACTTAAACACAATCGCGTCACTTTGGAGTGAGAAAAATATGTTAGGCAGCCCAAATAACGAGATTAAATGACGCCTCAATCTGAATCACATCACCACTTGCTGTGACATCACACTAGGAACGGCGCTGTGAGCTGGGCCAATATTTCTCTGTCTGTAGTACAAAGGTAACATATTTTAAAACGTGCGTTTAACAGGATAGACTTCACCTACAGTGTACCATAACATAAATTATGTCAGGTTGAAGCTAAGTCTTCAAGAAATAAAAATCATGATTTTTTTAAATCTATTATGATATTTACTCATTTTTTATGGTTTCATGGATAGCTATATGCGCATAATAATAGGCCTATAACTACGGTAACCATAGGCAATGCTGAAAATCGGCAATATTTCAATGCATGTGACAAATACTCTGTAGTCTAGTAGGCCTAATTGCGGATCCATTACCATTCTTGAAAGGACTGGGCGTACATGTAATATCTGGGATGAATGGATGTGAGTGTGATGATCGAGGTGGGTGGGAGAGGATGACGATGGCTATCATTGTACTATTATTCATATCTAAATGTATAGGCTACAGAGTGCAATTACAACTTTTTCTGAAGATTATGAATGTACAATAAGTGTGTCAGTGTGTCCTATGTGAAATTTCCCGTGATTACTGATTAGAATGTAATTGTTTACCTATAAGCTTTTGGCAGTGTTTGTATAATAATAATAATGTAGAGGCATGTACGGGTCAACACGTACGTTGGTGTGTGTGGTGGTTGTGGGCATCACGCCTGTGACAACCATATGAACTATATCGTTTTCAAACCAACTTCTTCCATGTATGGAGGTAGCATACACTCATATTTCAATGTTATGAAAAAGCAAAACTGTAGTGGATGAACAAATTTTAAATAGGTAGGTGAACTGACAGATGTTCAGAGGTCGCTAGCGTATCATCTTTACTTACAGTGCAGCTCATAAATAAGTTTAAATGCTTCCAAAGCAAAAACACAAATATGTTAGTTAGAACCATATGAACACGATACAAGAAACGTAATGTTGAATATTTTGAACACAATTTGAGTTGAAATCCAACCCAATTATGTTCAAAATATTCAACAGTATATGTTATTTAAGTTGTACTATAAGCGTTCGGACGGCAGTGAAAGCCTCGCTACGCACCTCGACCGCTGCCTAAATTGTAAACAAACCGTGTACTGTCAATAATATGTCAATGTAGACTATAAGTTTAGATTAGATTTACCTGACATTTTAGTTAATTTTAAACACATAGCTGGAGTAACTGCTATATATTGTAATCATAAATTTATTCATAAGCCTACACAATGGTAAATTGTGATCGTACGTGCACTGAGCGGTGTAGGCCTACTTATAACTATCATTTTAAAAGGTGTACATTTGTGTACATGCATGCCTATCATCCATGCAAAATCTCTGCAGTCAATCCAGAAAGATAAGATATATATGCATTTGTAGAATTGTATTCCAAGAAGTGTGTGGGTGGGTTTGATTAAATATAGCCTAATTCACGTACACGAAATCCGATGTTACTGTCCCCTCTAACAGGCCTATACGTTAGAATTGTGATGTCAGGCACCGTGACCATGAGGTCTGTCCTTTAAGTTTAATCAACAAAAATATCATCAACGTCGATATTATTGAACCTTTGTGGATCTCGAACAATGTAGTGTCCGTGTGAACAATGAATTGTCAAAGAATAGGTGCATAGGTGCCTAATACGCACAGCAGTAGAGAGCCTAGCTATGCTCCCCGAGATAATAATCTAGACTAATAGGAATTGGTGTCATCCCGGTGTGACGTCACAACTCTAGCGCCATAGCTAAAAACGTTTGGTTGTCAAGGTGGTTGCTATATGCTTATCTCAGCTTTGGCTGGGCCGATTACAAAAATTTAAAAAGCATTTTGTTCTTCTAGTAAAGGAGAATCTGTATTATGATTGTAAAGTTAATCAGAGCAATCGGGTATCTAGTCCTCACAACATCTTTAAGATCTAGCTGGATTAGAAAGGATTAGATTGATAGGTTAGGCTAAGAAAGTCTAGATTTGCCTAATGAAATCCCAAAATACGCTAATTCACTGGCTAATGATTTCAAATGAGTAGGTTGGTCCCTGTTAACTTATTAGTGTTTTGTAATAAAACAGCTTCTGGGCCCCTACTGTAACCCAAGAACACTAGACAAATGTGGAATGCATGATTTATTTCATTTATTGGCGTTTTAGGCATTTAGTATGCTATTTTGTGCATTGCCATGGAGTTCGGCAGCCTTGACTTGCCAGATAGCGTATAAATTTTGATTGGGGTTCCAAACTTTATTGCCAGCTACTGACAAGATTTTACATAAATTCCTTACAAAATTTATATAATCAGCAAGAGAATACTTAAAATAATCGATCGATGCATATACTTTTTCACTGGTTGGTATGAGTTTGGTGATTGGCCTAAGGAAGGTATAAGTTTTAGCTAAATACCATGGAGTTTGGTTGCCCCATACTAAATAAAATTATCTATAATGTTTTCAATGTCTACGACAAACGAGAGTTACCACTTTTCATGAGGGGTAATTTGCTACGAAATCTGGTTAAAACACTATAAATAAAATTATCTATAAAGTTTTCAATGTCTACAACATGTTAATAAGTGAGGCAATACTTCTATAATGCTTTTTTCACCATACGAAGAAAGCAGTAAAAGTAAACGAGAGTTACCACTTATCATGAGGGGTAAGAATAAGGATATAGCCGGCTGTTCCATACACTGTGGACTCGGCTTGTAAATGAATGTTTCCTTATATCTACTATAACAATGTCAATAAGTCTACACGTGACCAAAATGACTATAAGACTTACTGCAGATCAAGAAACAAAGTAAGAAATTTAACCCGAGCAAAACAGAGACAAATTGAACAAGATATAGCTAAGCAAATCAAAAGCAACCCCAAACAGTTCTGGAACTACGTCAACAGCAAGACAAAAACAAGGGTTGGCATAGCAAATTTAATAGACCCAGAAACTGGTGCTCTTACGGAAACAGACGAGGAAAAGGCAGATGTTCTGGCAGATTACTTTTCTTCAGTTTTCACAGTAGAGCCAGAGGGTGACATTCCGAGAAGTCACCCAGCAGTGGTACAAGAGCCATTATCATATATTGTGATATCAGAGGAAATGGTGAGGAAGAAATTAGGAAACCTTGACATAACTAAATCTCCAGGACCTGACAATCTGCACCCTAGAGTACTGAAAGAGCTAAGTCCATTCATTGGTAAGCCACTATCCTTCATATTTAAAACTTCCTTAGACTCTTGCACCCTGCCAGGAATCTGGAAAGACGCAACCATCTCTGCAATATTTAAAAAAGGAAGTAGAAAAAGCCCCTCAAATTATCGTCCCGTTAGCGTCACAAGTATTGTATGCAAAGTAATGGAATCCATAGTAAGAGACGAGATATACAGACACTTGAAAGTAAACTTACTCTTCAGCCCCAAGCAATATGGATTCATTAGTGGCCGTTCAACTGGCCTCCAGTTGTTGCAAGTCTTGGACACCTGGACAGAGATTATGGACAATGGAGGTGTGGTAGACACAATATATATGGACTTTCAAAAGGCAGACAAAGTCCCATACAGAAGACTAATTGGGAAAGTAGAAGCTCACAGTATAAGTGGCCAGATCCTAGGATGGACAGAAGATTTCCTGAGAAACCGCAAACAGCAGGTCCGGGTCAACATTGCAACATCAAACAAAAAATCAGACGACACCAAGTTATCACGCCAAATCAAGGACCAGGAGGACTGTGATAAACTGCAAACAGATTTAACAAACCTACAGACATGGTCAGAAGTATGCCTAATGAAATTTCACCCATGAAATGCAAGGTAATGACATTATCCAGGACAGAATCAGATTCATATGACTACTGGATGAAATCTGAAAATGGAGCCAAGACATCCCTTGAACATATCACAGAGGAAAAAGATATAGGCATCATTATAGATTTGAAACTGACATTTGACAGCCATATTTTTGAAAAGGTTAACAAAGCTAATAAAATCATGGGCATCATCCGTAGGACATTTGCTTCCCTGGAACAGGAAAATTTCAAGCTACTAGATAAGGCACTGGTTCGGCCACACCGTGAGTACGCTAATGCAGTATGGTTTCCATATCTGAAAAAACACATTAATGCCATAGGTGTTCAGCGGCGAGCGACCGAGCTAGTACCATCCCTCAAAGACCTCACATACACTGAATGATTGAAAACATTGGGCCTACCGACCATGGTATACAGGCGAGCAAGGGCCGATATGACAGAGAAATACAAAATGTTAACTGAAATTTATGACCCCGACGCTACTTCCCTATTTCAGATGCAACATGATTCAGTAACCCGTGGTCATCACCTGAAGGTCTACTAAAAGAGGGGAGGAATGAACCTTAGGAAGAATTTCTTTTCCTTGAGAGTTTGTTACCTATGGAATAGCCTGCCAGAATTTGTCATTTCAGCACCAACAGTTATATCATTTGAAAAATGGCTAGACAAGCTATGGCAATGTCAAGAGGCGGTCTATGACTGTACACAAAAAATGACCAGAACAGATTGCACAGAGACTGATGTGACTGAAGAGGAAGGCTGAGAGAATTAATGTACATATACACCTCAAAAGAAGTAAGTTCCCCCTAAATATTGGCCAATATTTTCTAAAAGATGTATCTAATTGTAATGAAATTTCGCACAGATCATTAGTTCGACTATGGCAACAATCAGCGATAAATCTTATCCCATATGTCGTGTTTTGTCTCAATGCGCTTACGCTAAAGGAAAAATTGACCCATTTCAAAAATTGCAGAGAACAAACAATACAGATTTTATTCAGTAACAAGAGAATCATAACAACAGTTAGAATGTAGAATAAACGAAATCAAGGATTTCTTTTTTCACGAGAGAGTTGATACTTACCTCCCTAATACTTTTGATATTGCTAAATATTGGCTTTCACTCAATAAACACTCAGATTAAAACAGTTAGGTGCCCCTACTGGGCAGGGAGTCAGAGCGTAGTCTGGCGGATGCCAGCCCCACCACCGCGCATGCGCAGACTAGCACTTCCTCTGACTAATTTATTGGCTGATACACATGCAACTATAAAGAGCCTGAAGACCGAGCCTCTGTGGGGTGGAGAGGCCGGGTCCGTATCTAGGGAGGTAAGTATCAACTCTCTCGTGAAAAAAGAAATCCTTGATTTCGTTTATTTCACATCAAGAGTATACTTACCTCCCTAATACTTTTGATATTGCCAGAATTCGACAGTGAATTCGGCGGGAGGGAGGCGAGGTCAAAAGACCAGCTCATCCCTATACGCTTTTCTGCGTTTAAGGCACTTAAACTTCTGAAACTGTATGAAAAAACAGTCAGGATTTGACTAACCATCGGATAACACCCCCGATGTATGAGAGATGACCGAATGTCATATGCGCTCTCCCCCCCCCCCCCTCCTTCCTGGGAGGAAGAGTCGAATGACCTCAATGTCCTATACGCTCTCTACGTACAAGTGCCATGTACTACAGGACAGAGACGAAAAAACTTCATTTTCGTATACTCTCAACAATGAACCACATAAATACACAAAACCATCATCATATTAATAACGGGTAACGTGACAAGACAATCAACAATGGACAACACATACACAAGACTGACCTTGTTGAAAATGGCTGCTGACATCCTCTTCCCATTGGTGAAGATCGATGCAGTCCCAAATTAGTGGTTGTTTCCATAAATTAATTGTGAAATATATAAGCAATGAGGAAACCCCATCAAAAATATATGCCTAGTTATTTTTTCAAAATCGACAAGGCGAGAGGATTAGAGGTGTCACGGAGATAATGGTCTGTAAAACTTGACTCACAGTGCCACTGAGCCACCGACATAATATCATCCACAGGGACCCCATTAAATAGGGCAGTGGATGTCACTACGCCGCGGACACTGTGAGCCTTGGCCACGTCAACCTGCTTCCCGGTGGCGGATTTATGGCAAAACTGAATGCATTCTACAATCCACCTGGAAATGGTGTCCTTCGAAGCCCTGCCATGGGGTTCAATATATGACAACCATAACGCCGACTGGTCGGTGCGCCACTCTGCCGTACGTTGTTTGTACCGGCGAAGCGCCCGGACGGGACACCATGCTTTAGAATTAGGATCATATCTAGTTAAAGCAGGCAAAACAATAGGTTGACCTGGATATTTCAACGACTGATTTTTAGCCAAGAAATTAATCCTAGGTAGCAGCTTAAGGCCTTCCCCTGAAACCACAAAACGGTCATCCTCGGCTGATAAGGCATGAATTTCACTCCTACGCCTAGCCGAGGCCGCAGCAATTAAAAACACAGTTTTCAGTGTTAATAGTTTCATAGAAATGGAACTAAGTGGTTCAAACGGCTTATCACCTAGTACTTGAAGCACTAGCGATAAACTCCAAGACGGAATCACAGGTGGATTCCTTGGTCTTAGATTGCCCATGCCTTTAATTAATACATTTAATGTATTTACTTCATCACTTCCCCTCTTAGCCAAGCAAGGAATAACAGACATTAAAGCTGACTTATAACCAGCAATAGAGTTAGGCTTGAGGCTATAGGCATCATAGAGGTGACAGAGGAAATCAGCTACTACCTGAATAGATGAATCCATTGGATCAATACATCTTTTTGAGCACCATTCTGCAAATCTGTTGATTTTATAATTATATGCTCTGGAGGTTGACCCCCTCCTGGCTTTGGCCATAAACATGGCTGCTTGCTCAGAAAAGCCCTCCTTAATTCTAGATTCCTTGACAACATCCACGCAGTCAATCTGAACATTGACGGATTGTTGTGAAGAGCCTTGCCTTGGAAGATAATATCGTCCATCAGAGGCAGAGGAACCGGATTGCAGACCAGAAGGTCCAGCAGATCCGTATACCATGATCGGCTTGGCCAATCCGGGGCGATCAGAAGCACTTGGCATTCCTCTTGTCTGATTTTCTGAAGAATTTTTGGAATCAGGATTGCTGGAGGGAATGCGTATGCATACATTCTCCCCCAGCTGATAGCTAACGCATCTGTTGCGAAAGCGCTTGGATCCGGAATCGGAGAGACGTACGTCGTCATCTTCGCATTCTTCTTCGTTGCGAACAAATCGATGTTGGGTTTCCCCCAATGGTCGAACAGACGATCCGCCACACATTGATTTAGTTGCCATTCCGTGGGTAAAACACTCATCCTTCGGCTCAATGAGTCTGCTAGCAGATTTAACCTTCCCGGAATATGAACTGCTTTCAAGGTAATCTGGTGATCCAGGCACCAACAAAGCAGTCTCCATGTCATCATACAGAGACTGGGCGACTTCGTTCCGCCCTGGCGGTTTATGTAAGTCACAACTGTTGAGTTGTCTGAACGAATAAGAACAATCTTGCCCTGAACTTTCTGTAAGAAATGTTCCAGGCCCAGGACTACTGCTCTTAGCTCCAGTAGATTTATATGTTCCTTTGACTGTTCCAGATTCCAAAGCCCTGATATCGTGGACTCTTCCAGGCAAGCTCCCCAGCCCTCCATCGATGCATCTGTATACACAGTCACCTGAGGGTGGGGAGGGGTTAGCATAACCCCCACCAAGAGATTCTCTGTGTCCAACCACCATTGCAGGTGATGAATCAGAGGCGCCAACACTGACACATTCGAGTCCAGCGAACCTGTACTCTGGGTCCATTGTGTCATGAGAAATAACTGGATCGGCCGCCTGCGTAAGGCGGCCTGAGGAATGACTGGTTCCAATGAAACCATCAACCCCAGCATTCTCAAGTAAACCCGTGCCAGGACATGACGACTGTCGCACACTGACTGAATTAATGAGATGAGTTTCTGAACTCTCTCCTGAGTAGGATAAACATATCCTGTCTCTAGATCGAAGAACATCCCCAGGTAAACAAACTTCTGGGATGGAGTCAGCTCTGATTTTGGGAAATTGATCATCCAGCCTAAGTCTGTGAGAGTTTTCAAAACAATCTCCAGACTGGCCGATAAACTTTCCCGGGTGTGCGCTTTCAACAGCCAGTCGTCTATGTACGTGTGGACTGCTATGCTTCTCCTGCGGAGGTATGCGGTGATCGCAAGAACCACACGGGTGAAAACCCGAGGAGCCGTGGAAATTCCGAAGGGTAGCACCCTGAATTCCCACTGTCTGCCCTGGAATGCAAATCTCAGGAAGCGACGGAAACTCCTGTGTATGGGGATGTGGAAATAAGCGTCCTTCAAATCTATCGACGCTGTCCACATTCCCCTCTCTAACCCCGCCAACACCGAGCGCACAGTCTCCATCTTGAAACTGGGCGTCTCTATGAACTTGTTCAATGGCTTGAGGTTGAGAATTGGTCTCCACCCTCCGGTGTTCTTTGTTACTAAGAACAGGGTTGAATAGAAGCCCGGACACCTCTGTGCCGGCTGAATAGCTCCTTTTTGTATGAGGGAATTTATTTCCTCCTCGATACACAACCTTTGATCTGGATCTCTCGGATTTGGAGTCCAGATCGGCACTAGAGACAGTCGCGATGGCGGGCCTGTCATCCAATCGGGATGATACCCGACTGAAAGCCATCGCAAGACTAAACGGTCCTGAGTTAACCGTTCCCACTCTTGCATGTGGTCGGCTAGCCGGCCTCCCACCGGTCCACCTAGGGATAGAGGTGGACATAAGGAGTGCAAGAGCGGCACTGTCTCCTTTGCCAGAAACACCGGCGCGGTTCTCACCGCGGTAACCGTCCCATCAGGAACGATTACCCCGCCCAGATCCTCGCGCGCCACGACCAGCACCGCGCGCACCTCGGTGCGCGGGCGGCTGCCTGGCTGACTGCGCCTGAGGAGCCTGCGCCCCCCTCGCTGCTGGCCGAATCGCACGCGGCCGAGGCCGGCGCTGCGATGGTGGTTGGCCTCTGACCTGGCCACTACCACCTCGAGCCTGCAGGGGACGATACGCAGGGGGTGCGGCGCGAACGTTGGCACGACGAAGCACCTCAAACTGCTCGCGCAGCGCCCTCTGGTTATTGACCAGAGTAACCGTCTCCTGGAGGTGCCTACATCCCTCACCTCCAAAGAGACCAGGACCTGTCATAGGCGTACGTAGTAGCCTATTGTAGAGGTCCTGGGACGGGCACAGATTATCCAAGGCAAAAGTGCGCCTTGCCCGGACACTCCTGGTCACCGCCCGCGTCATACAGTCCAGAGCCAGGTTGATACCATCCTGGATGGCTCGCTGGACTGTGACCGGACTTGGCTGGCGCGATGCGGATGCTGTTACTACCCCTTGTAACAGCTGGGAGACGTGGGACAGAGCGGCAATCGAAGCCCTCCCACTCTCCTCCGCATCACGCAACGCGGCATTTGCTGAACGCAACGCGTTCGAACACAAGACTCCCGTGTCAGAACGGGAGCCTGGCCGCGCATCCTCACCCAAAGCCGCGCGGTCATCCACGCTCGGCTTCGGTACCACACCGTACCGCTGGTAGTCCAGGGGCACGATGCGGCAACGCCTGGCCACCTCGCGCGGGGCCTTAGCGAGACGTCCACTCGACTTAATGGACGTCTCCACCGCCTCGAACATGTCAACGACATGCTCTGCCAGCGGCAGAGAAGGCATAGCGTTAGCAGTAGGCTTACCAGCTAACCACGGCCTGTGCTCACGCTGGCTAGCCGACTGCTCCACGGGCAGATCTGGTCTAACACTCACCAACCACTGGCAAGCGTCAGACCAATCCTCCTCCGTGGCTAGCTGCGAGCGCTCTACAAGACGGGGGCCTTCGTCTTCCTCCTGAGCGCAAGCAACAGAGCTTGACGGCGGATACGCTGATATCCCTGGCAAGCCAGGGAGAGCATGCGGGCCTGACAATACCGGCATGCTAATCTCACTGGCTTGACCAGGAGCAGGCGCCGTGGTAGAGCGCGGGGCATATACCGCCCCACCACGGCCCCGGCCAGCACCAGCGACACTCTCGGCAAGCCGAGGTATGCGGTACCGCTGGCCTTCAGCGCCCAGGGCCACAGTCTGAACCGTGGATTCTACCCCTGGGAGAGTAGAACCGTGGAAAAAGGCGCCTGTATTCCCCGCGAGGGGTGCACAGACGTCATAATCCATGGCCACGTCTTCAGACGGCGACCCCAACAGGTAATCCTCATCCTCCTGGCCAGACAGATTAGACTCCGGGTCAGCAAAGAGAGCTAACCCGGACTGGCCAGGGAAGGTGCCATACGAGGTACTGGCACCCGCGGTGTGCGGATACCCCTGGACTGATAAGCAGCCCGCGGGTTCCAGCGACGACCGTCCACGGTCCCTATTGGGCGCGGCAATAAGCCTGCTGCCAGGGCCGTGGAACGCCCCCTCTAATGGGGCCACCTCTGAATCTTCAAACAACGGAAGCGTACTAAGGAACGTTGATTCAGAGGTGGGGATTACCTGCTCCGAAGCAGATGATGAGGTCAATAAAGGATTTGGTCCAGGAAGCATGCCACGAAGCAACTCTGGAACCAAATCCTTTATTGTCCTCCTCATCTCTCCCAACATCTCGGTCCGGAAGGCCTCCATGTCCACCGCGGACGAGGCCTTCCTCTTACCCTTCTTACTTACAACCTCTTTTTTCAGCTTCTTCTTCTCCTCCTCCACCTTGTCCTTCGCCTGCAAGCACAAGAATTCGGACATTAGCTCGCCCCCCCCAGTGCTTACATATCTCGCAATTAAGCAAGGGACCACAGGGGCTACACTGAAAACAGAGATGAGGGCCAAACTTGTCCCTCAAAAATCGTCCACAGGACGCACAACCAGGTCTCTGAAAAAGGCCAAAGGACGAGGAGTATGAGCAAACTAGTTAAGCTTAGAAAACTCACCAACTCAAGAGAAGGAAAATGATCATAAAGATCATAATTTATCAGAAAACCAGCTTCGGACAACTTTAATTGTTAATAAAGAGCAAGGCTGATTATGACGTCATTAATCCTATGACAGGAAAAAATCGATCCCCAACAAACATCCCAGTGCAAGGACGAATTGTATCTCTAACCAGAACATGTGCAGAATGGACATTTCGACTACACAAGCATCAGATATATACTGATAACAATGGCAAATAGAGTTAATTATCTCCCTTTCCTCTAAATAATTAACATCACCTCATATCAATAATTAGATACCTGACACCTTGTCTAGACAAACCATCCAACCTGATGAACTGGAGCACTCCACCACTGAACGCCTCTCAACTCTCTCCACCTCTAGGGGAAGGAATTGGATCAAGAGGGCAAAGTGAGAAGACCTTTATAATAGGCCTCCAACTCACTGGACATAGAATTTTTGGTTAGATAACCTAACAGTATTAGTAGGAAATGGAACCATGGTGGAGAGACACAAACCCTCTGCTGATGTCATGTCCATTATATTTCTTCACACAGACCTGTGGACATAAACACAAAGAGAGATTAGTCTTATATAGCACCTAGTTGAAAAAACCCAACTAATCAAGGCGCTTATCACGTTTAGCGCGAGTCCCGGAAACACATTACAACGGGACAAAACTCGCTAATTTTACTAGAAGTCACCTGATTTAAAGGTCCAAGGCCCTCCTGTGGCGAAGTCACTCTCTCTGCCATCTTTATCAGGGATAAACTTCTACCAAACCGTCTCAAAAAGCTTCGAAAAGAGTATAGAAAGTTTCTAACACAAAAGCATGTGTACACTCTCAGCCAATAAATTAGCAAAGAGGAAGTGCTAGTCTGCGCATGCGCGGTGGTGGGGCTGGCATCCGCCAGACTACGCTCTGACTCCCTGCCCAGTAGGGGCACCTAACTGTTTTAATCTGAGTGTTTATTGAGTGAAAGCCAATATTTAGCAATATCAAAAGTATTAGGGAGGTAAGTATACTCTTGATGTGAAATGCAGATTTTTCGGTAACAGTTTTGACTATCCATTAATTTCATTACTTGTAAACCATAATAAAGATTTCATTTCAAAATGTCAAAAGACGTGTTACATCATAACAACCTGTCAACAAAGGACTTGATCACATTTAACAACAGGCCCAAGGGGCCTGTATCGCTCACCTGCATCACAGGCATTTCAACCAGAAAGGCCATCAACAATAAGTAGAACCATACAGAGTTGAGCTGAATTATAACAAGAAAACAGAAGCCATGTTTCTTTATGTACCAACTACTTTTGAACAAAACTTAACGGCCCTTAGTCCCTTATCATATCTCCCAAATTTCGGCCCAATCCATTCAGCGATTCTGGATACGAAGTTGTTTTCATGAAAACCAGGTCATCCAAGATGACTGCTAAAGCATTAGGCAATCAAGTTTCATTGCACAAACTGGATTCAGCTGTTTCCGTAAATAACCTGTCATGAGTTTTGAATGCGGATTCGGAAATGATGTTTAAAGGCATTTAAAAAATCCAGGATGGCCACCAGGCAAATTACAGACCAGCTTCATTTGAACAAACATGTATCTCTATGCCCTAAGTATGTCTTCTGCCAAATACACTTGAAATTTTCTATTGCTTTAGTACATGGGAGTTTCTAGTTGGAAAATGATCCATGATGGCTGCTAAAACATTTATCCAACAGTTTCGAAAATGGCAAATCTGAAATCAGAATGCCCAAACACATATATAATTTATCCAATTTCGGCTTTAAGATTTGTCAAAATAAAAAAATTCAATATGGCCACCAAACATGCTACATTTTGATTGGGCCACGGCAGCCATATTTTTTGATGGAGCAACTTTTCAGTGAACAAATTTTAATGGCCCTTAGGCCCTAATCAAATTTCCCAAAGTTCAGCCCGATCCTTCCAGTGGTTCTGGAGAAGTCGTTTTCGAAAAAAATAGGTCATCCAAGATGGCCACCGAACTATTTGGCCAATCAAGTTCTCTTGAATAAACTTGTTTCAGCCGTCGCCCCTAGATCATATTTAATGAGTTTTCTAAAAAGTCAGCCAACATCCAAGATGGCCGCCACCCAAATTGTCCGACCGACTTTATTTGAACAAACTTGAATATCTATGCCCTAAGGATTGTTCCTGCCAAATATAATTGAAATCGGCCCAGTGGTTCTTGAGAAGAAGTCATTTAAAGAATTCCCCATTGCTTTACTATGAGCCCATTGCTTTCCTATGGGAGCCTATGGCGGGAAAACAAACCAAGATGGCAGCCAAACTGTTTATCCAACAGTCTCGAAAGTGGCATATTTGAACTGTCCACACTGATAAGCATATATAAAGCAATTTTCGCCATCAAAATACATTAAATACAAAAAAGCCAATATGACCAAGAAACGCTAAATGTTGATTGGTTGATGGCGGCCATGTTTTTAACGTACAAACCTCCCTTGAACAAACTTGAATGGACCGTGGTCAAATTTCAGGTGTATCCCTTCAGCGGTTCGGGAGAAGTTGTTTTCGCGAAAACTAGGTCATCCAAGATGCCCACCAGGCAAATCGGCCAATCAGGTTGCCGTGAACAACCCTGGGTCTACTGTTGCAATAGATGATGTGTTATGAGTTTTTAATCAATTCCTCCAGCGGTTTCGGAGAAGATTTTTAGTGTTTCTAAAAATCGGCCATTTTGGCCGGCGGCCATCTTGGATTTTGGCCGATCACCTTCGTTTGAACAAACTTGAATCTCTATGCCATAGAGATGCTTCCTGCAAAATATAATTGAAATCAGCCCAGTGGTTCTTGAGAAGAAGTCGTTTAAAGAAAAAAGTTGACGGACGACAGATGACGGACGACAGATGACATACAGACGACGGACGGTCACCATCGCATAAGCTCACTTGGCCATTCTGGCCAGGTGAGCTAATAATGAGTGTATCCACCATTTTTCTCTATCACATTATTGCAACGTGCTCTCATACTGTTGATGAGGCGGGTGATCTGATGTTGTGGGATCCCCATCCACTCCTCCTGCAACAGCTGATGGATGTCACCAAGAACAGTGACGTCAGTCACTCTCCGGTACACCGCTCTCTTTAATTGGTCCCACAAAGGTTCTATTGGGTTCAGATCTGGCAAGTTTGCAACTTGCTTCACACCAAAATTGGCCTCCAGAAGACCAATGGCAATTACCCTATCCTGGTTTGATAAACGTGGCATTATTGAAGCACAGAACTGTGAACACGTTACTCTATGCACAACTAGTGACAGATTCAGAGATATTCCTCTGGCAAAGGCCATGTCCAATTTCGCAATTTTTGAAATGGACCACTATTGCATTTAGTGTGTGCTCGGTCAGGCATGACTGACTTTATGAGGTAATCGATTTCACATATTAGCTCTATAGTGGCACTAATCACCTGTGAGATGTTTTATTACAATCAGATATATATCTTAGAAAAATTAGACCATATTTAGGGGGGGGGATTACTTTTTTTGAGGTGTATATACAGACAATTGTCATGATTGTATGAAATCATCACAGGCGTAGGCGGCACACAGCAGCTCACGCCCATGATACATATTCATACAGCAGACTAATATATATATATATATTGTAATATTTGCTGTGGATGTTCACATGTATGTGGAACGATTTAGCAACAATCCTGATCAAATGTAATAGTTTGATACTCGTATTATACAAGTACCAGCGGTTTTCACCGTACGATGCGAAGTTGTTGGTTCACCTATTCTACATAGGGGAGGGACTCCCAACATACCTTTCCGAACAAGAAGAGGAAATACTTGTGTAATGTTGCCTTTCACAGTCAAATACAAACTTATTCAGCGTCGCACTGTTGCGGGAATGCATTGATGGAAAGAAACATGTATATTTGACATACCCATTCACTTAAAAGCCCTGAAAATAATGCTTGAGCAAGGAAAGAGCCGATTTTAAAACACGGAAATGCGTATAGTATAAACCACACCCATGACGTCATTTATCGCGGTCGACCATTTAAGATGTCGGAATGACATGCTAGAGGGAAACATGGCACCTTTTGTATTTATCATAGCTCATTTCAGGCCATATGAGAATAACAATGGTATATTCTGATGAAGAAAAATAGTATCTATTTGATGTAAATACATGAAAAATTCAAATGCCCCGGGTTAGAGGTCACGGCCTATCATCTTGTTCAAGCGTTATTAGATTTCTTGGGGTGTTCACAACTTTATCCAGCAATGAAAACGTAATTCTGAACGAATTTATAACACAAACAGTCGTCCAAACAAATATTCGTAGCCATATATTGATGGAATCAGCAATTAGGTTATACATGTGATTTACAGACATGTCAAATTAGAGAGTTTTCCCAAATAATACTACGTCATTACGCTTCTGGCCAATCAAAAGTTGATGTAAAAACAGCAGATACGCTCTCTGGAACGCACACAGCATTTCTTCGCTTTCTGCTTCTAGCAGTGAGCCATAACACTTCTCTCTCTCTCTCTCTCTCTCTCTCTCTCTCTCTCTCTCTCTCTCTCTCTCTAACTAACTACCCACTAACCAATGCTGATTTGGCCGACTGTGTCTAATAGACATTAGCACCCAGGCATAATAACCTTTTAGAGTGCAATACCCTGGCATTCCTCATGCGCGCTCCACCTATGCCTAAGCATGTCTATATACTGCCAAGTTTGTGCACGTTAGACTGAACGTTAAACTGAATGTTAGACTGATGTCAGATGCAATTTTTAGGAGCACAGTACATCGAAATTTGTTGTAGATGAACGCGAAATTCTTTTTAGCTGTTAAAACACCATGTTAATATTTTTGACGATAGAACATCATTTACACAAATTCGGTTTGTTTTATACATTGGTTTAGCTATCATAGCTCACGCTCCTCAAGACAACATTATACTCATGATCATAGTAGTAGAAGAGAGAAACCGTACACAAACATATGAACAAACATTCAATTCTAGCATACAAAACACACCATCTACAACTCAAAAAGCTAGCTGATCACATTAAACAACTCACATAGTCCTATGCTCATACACACAGATTAGCACAAATATTTCTCTCTAAAAACTACATGGTCATGCATATTTTTGCTTAGACCAGACGAAACGGATTATCGTTCATCCTGGGGTGGTTTCAACAAAATTACAGAGTCACTAGGACTTGAAATCACCAAGAGACCCCATTTACAGCGTACAAAAGTTAACCAATTATTGTTGTCAATATACACACAAGTATATTTGTGTGGATGTGAATTTTGCAGGAATATTAGAATCACCACAACATTGCTAATAACGTAGTCTTGCTCAATAGTTACTGCAACTATTCATGATATTACACTGGCGTCTGTTGAAATAATATCAATGTGTTTTGATACAAGGGAGACAACTCGTATCATGAATTACCACGCAGAGTGACGCCCCTTGAACAGTGTTTTGTACATCTCAGAGGCTGCAGAAACACCATATTCCGCTTGAATTTTGGCGCTGTACGTATGTGTGTGTACGAGAAAGATTACCTACACTATGGAAGGCCAGTTCAATCCACTACATGCGTTGTCACGGAAAGTACAATAGCTTGCATCAAGGCTTAACATTCGCCAGCTTACCAGTGATGTACACCCAGTGAGTACTACCAACGCTAGTTGTACGAATTTGAATCTGGAGCCTCACAGGAACACTGTATTTGTGTATGGAATAACACAGGGTTCATACACCTTCAGCAGAATTAAATTCCATACCTTTTCCAGACTTTTCCAGACTCAATTTCAAACTTTCCAGACCTCATTTTGGGACTTTCAATCAGACAAAAGACAAACACAGTTACTAAGTTCATCATATATAAACTTTATTAAACTTTATAAAACAAGAATATCAAAACACAGCGTGCACACTTTTGCCTGTGGAACTGAAGCAACCGCAGTAGTGGAAGACCCGAGGACAATAACAAACTGCATATATAAATAATTGTCACAAGAATGTCAAAGCACAGCGCGCGCACACACAGATATGAATTTCATCACAACAGCACATATTTTGTTGAATATTTTGAAAATAATTTGACTGGAAACTGTTGCTGCTTTAAATAGGGCAGTGGAAGTCACTACGCCCCGGACACTGTGAGCCTTGGCCATGTTAACTTGCTTACCAGTGGCGGATTTATGACAAAACTGAATACATTCTACAATCCACCTGGAAATGGTGTCCTTAGACGCCCTGCCATGTGGTTCAATATATGACAACCATAACGCTGACTGGTCCGTCCGCCACTCCTGAGTACGTTGTTTGTACCGGATCAGCGCTCGGACGGGACACCATGCTTTAGAATTAGGATCATATCTAGTTAAAGCTGGCAAAAAAAATAGGTTGACCTGGATATTTCAGACTGATTTTTAGCCAAGAAATTAATCCTAGGTAGATGCTTAAGGCCTTCCCCTGTAACCACGAAACGGTCTTCCTCGGCTGATAAGGCATGAATTTCTATCCTATGCCTAGCCGAGGCCGCAGCAATTAAAAATAGTTTTAAGAGTCAACATTTTCATAGAAATGGAACTAAGTGGTTCAAAAGGCTTATCGCCTAGTACCTGAAGCACTAGAGATAAACTCCAAGATGGAATCACTGGGGGATTCCTTGGTCTTAGATTGCCCATGCCTTTAATTAATACATTTAATGTACTTACTTCATCACTCCCGTTATTAGCCAAGCAAGGGATAACAGTCATTAAAGCTGATTTATAACCAGCAATAGAGTTAGGCTTGAGGCTATAGGCATCATACAGGTGACAGAGGAAATCAACTACTACCTGAATAGATGAATCCATTGGATCAATACATCTTTTTAAGCACCACTCTGCAAATCTGTTGATTTTATAATTATATGCTCTGGAGGTTTACCCCCTACTGGCTTTGGCCATAAACATGGCTGCTTGCTCAGAAAAGCCCTCCTTAATTCTAGATTCCTTGACAACATCCACGCAGTCAATCTGAACATTGACGGATTGTTGTGAAGGGCCTTGCCCTGGAAGATAATGTCGTCCATCAGAGGCAGAGGAACCGGATTGCAGACCAGAAGGTCCAGCTGATCGGCTTGGCCTATTTGGGGTGATCAGAAGTACTTGGCACTCCTCCTGTCTGATTTTCTGAAGAATTTTTGGAATCAGGATTGCTGGAGGGAATACGTATGCATACATTCCCACCCAGCTGATAGCTAACGCATCTGTTGTGAAAGCGCTTGGATCTGGAATCGGAGAGACGTACGTCGTCATCTTCGCATTCTTCTTCGTTGCGAACAAATCGATGTTGGGTTTCCCCCAATGGTCGAACAGATGATCTGCCACACATTGATTTAGTTGCCATTCCGTCGGTAAAACACTCATCCTTCGGCTCAATGAGTCTGCTAGCAGATTTAACCTTCCCGGAATATGAACTGCTTTCAAGGTAATCCTGTGATCCAGGCACCAACAAAGCAGTCTCCATGTCATCATACAGAGATTGGGCGACTTCGTTCCACCCTGGCGGTTTATGTAAGTCACAACTGTTGAGTTGTCTGATCGAATAAGAACAATCTTGCCCTGAACTTTCTGTAAGAAATATTCCAGGCCCAGGACTACTGCTCTTAACTCCTGTAGATTGATATGTTCCTTTGACTGTTCCAGATTCTAAAGCCCTGATATCGTGGATTCTTCCAGGCAAGCTCCCCACCCCTCCATCGAGGCATCTCTATACACAGTTACTTGAGGGTGAGGAGGGGTTAGCATAACGCCCGCCAGGAGATTCTCTGTCTTCAACCACCATTGCAGGTGGTGAATTAGAGGCTCCAACACTGACACGTTCGAGTCCAGTGAACCTGTACTCTGGGTCCATTGCGTCATGAGAAATAACTGGATCGGCCATCTGCGTAAGGCCGCCTGAGGAATGACTGGTTCCAAAGAAACCATCAACCCCAGCATTCTCAAGTAAACCCGTGCCAGGACATGCCGATTGTTGCACACTGACTGCATTACTGAGATGAGTATCTGAACCCTCTCCTGAGTAGGATAACATATCCTGTCTCTAGATCGAAGAACATCCTCAGGTAAACAAACTTCTGGGATGGAGTCAGCTCTGATTTTTGGAAATTGATTATCCCGCCTAAGTCTGTGAGAGTCGTCGGAAACAATCTCCAGATTGGCCGATAAACTTTCCTGGGTGTATGCTTTTAACAGCCAGTCGTCTATGTACGTGTGGACTGCTATGATTCTCCTGCGGAGGTATGCTGTAATCGCAAGAACCACTCTGGTGAAAACCCGAGGAGCCGTGGAAATTCCGAAGGGTAACACCCTGAATTCCCACTGTCTGCCCTGGAATGCAAATCTCAGGAAGCGACGGAAAATCCTCGCTATGGGGATGTGGAAATAAGCATCCTTCAAATCGGTTGAAGCTGTCCACATTCCCCTCTCCAACCCTGCCAACACCGACTTCACAGTCTCCATCTTGAAACTGGGTGTCTCTATGAACTTGTTCAATGGCTTGAGGTTGAGAATTGGTCTCCACCCTCCGGTGTTTTTTGTCACTAAGAACACGGTTGAATAGAAGCCCTTACACTTCTGTTTATTTCCTCTTCTATACACAACCTTTGATCTGGATCTCTCGGAATTTGAGTCCAGATTGGCACCAGAGACAGTCGCGATGGTGGGCCTGTCATCCAATCGGGATGATACCCGACTGAAAGCCATCGCAAGACTAAACGGTCCTGAGTCAACCGTTCCCACTCTTGCATGTGGTTGGCCAGACGGCTTCCCACTGGTCCACCTAGGGAGAGAGGTGGACATAAGGAGTGCAAGAGCGGCACTGTCTCCTTTGCTAGAAACACCGGAGTGGTTCTCACCGTGGTAACCGGCCCATCAGGCACGATTACCACGACCAGATCCTCGCGCACCACGACCAGCACCACGCGCACCTCGGTGCGCGGGTGGCTGCCTGGCTGGCTGCGCCTGAGGAGCCTGTGCCCCCCTCACTGCTGGCCAAATCGTACGCGGCTGAGGCCGACGCTGCGATGGTGGCTGGCCTCTGACATGGCCACCTCCACCTCGAGCCTGCAGGGGATGGTACGCAGGGGGTGCAGCGAGAACGCACTCCCTACGGAGCACCTCAAACTGTTCGTGCAGCGCCCTCTGGTTGTTGACCAGAGTGACAGTCTCCTGGAGGTGCCTACATCCCTCACCTCCAAAGAGACCAGGACCTGCCATAGGCGTACGCAGAAGCCTATTGTACAGGTTCTGGGACGGGCACAGGTTATCTAACGCAAACGTGGGCCTCGCCCGGACACTCCTGGTCACCGCCCGAGTCATACAGTCCAGAGCC
Organism: Chaetoderma sp. LZ-2023a; assembly: GCA_034401795.1. NCBI lineage: Eukaryota > Metazoa > Mollusca > Caudofoveata > Chaetodermatida > Chaetodermatidae > Chaetoderma > Chaetoderma sp. LZ-2023a. The sequence goes on from CM067374.1 coordinate 137,664,547, forward strand.
AGGTTGATGCCATCCTGGATGGCTCTCTGGACTGTGACCGGGCTCGGCTGGCGTGATGCGGATGCTGTTACTACTCCCTGTAACAGCTGGGAGATGTGAGAAAGCGCTGCAATAGACACTCTCCCACTCTCCTCCGCATCACGCAACGCGGCATTGGCCGAACGCAGCGCGTTCGAACACAAGGCTCCCGTGTCAGAACGGGAGCCTGGTCGCGTATCCTCACCTAAAGCCGCGCGGTCATCCATGCTGGGCTTAGGTACCACACCGTACCTCTGGTAGTCCACGGGTACGATGCGGCAGCGCCTTGCGACCTCGTGAGGGGCCTTCGCGAGACGCCCATTCGCCTTGATGGACGTCTCCGCCGCCGAGAACATATCAATGATATGCTCTGCTAGCGGCAGAGATTGCAGGAAATGTCAATTTCCCTTTCTCCGAGATCTAACAATACTCACCATTCTGTTACTTCTGATATACAGCTGGCTCTGACAGCGGCTCTAGGACTATAGACTTAGAAAGCTTTACCGACTCCTGGGAACCGGGTACTCGGCTCCCAACTGCCGAGTACCCGTTTACCATAGAGCTCATATTGTTTGCATAGCCACCAAACAAGAGAAAACTATGGCTTGCCTCCGTGGGGCTGGGAGGCTGGGTCCGTAACAGAATGGTGAGTATTGTTAGATCTCGGAGAAAGGGAAATTGACATTTCCTGCATTCTCCTTCGATCAATACTCACCATTCTGTTACTTCTGATATACACCAGATTTGATCAGTAACCTGGTGGGAAGGGGCAAGCCATACATGCTAATTTTGCCCCTTGGAGAAAGATTTTAGACTTCAAACTTGACTAACGGAGACCTAAAAAGGACCGTCAAGTTTACGGAACCGAATCACATTCGCGTCACAGCTCCCCCCCCTTTTTCCTCCTAAGAAAAGGGAGAGAACTAACGAACATGTATCTCGCCTGAAAACACCAATATGCCAAGAGGGTTAACTACTCCCTGCATATCGCTTGTATTAGCCTGGGAATGAGCATGAATATATACGATGAATGAACATGATACATATACATAATACAAAAAACTCTCACTTGTTGAATTACCTTATGATAACAGGACTTCAGACGTACCGCCTACAACCATTCACCGGTTCGGCCATCAGTGACACAATCTGGTTGACATCCTCTCGCCTGACCATGCCTGCTTTAGGTTCTTTTCTTACCGAAGTGAGAAAAGGGGAAAAGCAGTGTGGTCACTAACTATCGTTTCAAAACAGCTAAAGCGAGTGGATTGGCTGAGTCTGACACATCCCTCATATAGTAATCCGTGAATGAGGACTCACAGTGCCATTGTGCAACGGCCATGATGTCCTATAACGGAACACCATTGTAAAGGGCGGTCGAGGTGGCTATTCCTCTGACATTGTCTGCCCTTACGCCTTGCACCTGGTGCCCAGTCGCCATCTCGTGAGTAGTCTGAATGCATTCGACCACCCAACGAGAGATAGTATCCATGGATGCGGCGCCATAAGACTTTTTATGGCAGATCCACAGATGTCTATCGTTCGACCGTAACGAGTCAGTCCGTTTCTTGTACTTAGTCAAAGCACGGACCGGGCACCAGACACTGGCATCACGATCAAACCTAGTTAACTTCGGTATAATGATCGGTTTGCCGGGATATCTCAAAGATTGGTTCTTTGACATAACCTCTGCTCTTGGCAGAAGACGCAAACCTTCTCCAGAAACAATAAATCGGTTCCTCTCTGCCGAAAGCGCATGGATCTCACTGCGCCTTCTAGCTGAGGAAGCTGCCAATAGAAAAACCGCCTTTAGAGTCAAATGCTTTAGACTAGCCGAACGCAACGGTTCGAAAGGGTGCTTGGCCAGTACATTAAGCACTAAAGATAGACTCCAGGCTGGAATGACTACCGGTTGTCTCGGTCGGAGATTGCTCATTCCCTCAACATCACATTTAACTGGGCCACCTCTGGACTATCCCTGTTGGCTAGACAAGGGATAAATGATGCCAAAGCTGACTTGTATCCAGCAACTGTGACGGGAGCTAGTCCTCAAAAGAACAGCTCACAGAGAAAGTCTGCTATTTGCTGATAGTGGATTGAAAGGTATCAATACCCTTTTCTTCACACCAGTCTGCAAATCTGTTAACCTTGTTGTTATATGACTTGAAGGTTGACCTACTTCTCGCAGCCGCGATGAAATCAGCAGCCTGTCGAGAAAAGCCTTCCGACGTGGAACGTTGTTTGATAACATCCACGCAGTCATTGAACATCTCGGGATGCTCGTGTAGGAAGCGTCCCTTGGCCTGGGAGATTATGTTCGGAATCTCGGGCAACTGCACAGGATTTTCCACCAGCAGATCTAGAAGATCCGTGAACCACGCCCTGCTCGGCCAATACGGCGCTATTAGCAGGACCAGACACGGTTCCTCCCTGACCTTCACCAAAACCTTCGGTAGAAGAATGGTGGGTGGGTACGCGTAAGCGTGCATCCCTCTCCAGCTTATCGCCAGAGCGTCTGTATCGACGGCATTTGGATCTGTAATCGGCGAGACATATGTCATGATTTGAGCATTTTCCTTTGTGGCGAACAAGTCCACGTTGGGTTTGCCCCAATGCTCGAAGATCCGTCGCAGAACTGGAGGGTTGAGGGACCATTCTGTTGGCAGGATTCTCTGTCTGCGAGACAAAGCATCCGCCAGAATGTTCAATCGGCCAGGAATACGAGCTGCTTTCAAAACAACCGAGTAATTCCTGCACCATTGAATCAAGTGCCACACCCTGATACACAGAGTGGGCAACCTGGTCCCGCCTTGGCGATTTATATATGATACTACTGTCGAATTGACCGACCGTATCAATATCACCTTGCCCCTGATCATCGGAAGGAACTCTTCCAACGCCAGTTCCACTGCCATCATTTCCAACAGATTGATATGCAGCTGACTCTCCGGGAGAGTCCATGTGCCCGAGACCTGGTTCTCCCAGGCAGGCACCCCACCCTTCCAGCGATGCATCCGTGTAAACGGACAGCTGGGGTTGGGGTAGGTGCAGCGAAACCCCTATTAGGAGATTCTGACGCTGTTTCCACCATAGCAGATGCGATATTATCGGCTCCAAAACTGGCACCAGTTTTGACAGGGGTTCTGTTCTCTGTTTCCACAGAGACATCAGATACAACTGGATAGGTCTTCGCATTAGAGCATCGTACGGGATAACCTGCTCCATGGAGACCATTATGCCCAGCATCTGAAGGAACCGCCTCGCCTTGAATGTGGTTTCCCACTCGAAAACTCTTGAGGATGGCTAACAGAGACACCACTCTGGGCTCTGATGGGTAAACCCTGCCCTCCTCAAGGTCGAATCGCATCCCCAAATAAACGAAACGTTGAGTGGGCGTCAACTCGGATTTCTCCTCGTTGACTATGCAGCTTAGATCTGAAAGTAACTTCAGAGTCAGAGCAGTATCCACGTTCAACCTGGCTGCCGAGTCTGCCTTAAGCAGCCAGTCGTCTATGTAGGTGTGTAGCGCCACGTTCTCTTTTCTGAGAAACGCTGTCACCGCAAGGACCACTCTTGTGAAAACCCTCGGAGCTGTCGACAGGCCAAACGGGAGACTGTAAACTCCCATACTTGACTCTGAAACGCAAATCTCAGAAACCTGTGCCAACTCCGATTCATAGGAATGTGGAAATATGCATTTTTCAGATCGATCGATACACACCACATTCCTTTCCTCAATCCCGCATTACCGACCTCGGCATTTCCATCTGGAACCGAGGCGTATGGCTAAACCAATTTAATGGCCTGAGATTGAGTATGGGTCTCCATCCCCCTGTGCTCTTGGGGACAAGGAACATGTTTGAATAGAAGCCTGGAGTGTTTCGATTTGCTGGATTTATTGCTCCTTTCAGAAGCAAACCCGACACTTCCTTTTGAACGGCTTCTAACTTGTCTGGCTCCCTTGGTACGGGTGTCCAGACAGGTGCCAAAGACAGATTTTGTGGTGGAAAGTCCCACCACTCCGGCATGTAACCCTGGGATAACCATCCCAGGACCAGACTGTCTGACGTCACACCTTGCCAGGCCTCGACGAAACGCATGAGCCTTCCACCCACCATAGACGCCTCGACGTCTAACGGGGTTGTCCGGCTCGCAGTCCGCCCCCCCACTCTTTCTTAACGAGAGAGAGAGAGAACCATTTCGTTCTAGGCACGACGGGTATAACTGGCACCGCTGTTCCTGTCACACAGGCGCGGTCCATGCGGATATGAAGGGAGCTTTCGTACCCTCAGGTACGCTTCGGCCCCTTCTGTCCGCCCTTTGAGGCCTTACCCTTACCCTTCCCCTTGCCCTTCCCACCTCTAGGGCGGTCAGGAGAAACATTGGGGAGGGTAGGCGCCTCTACAACCTTCCTGGGCTTCTTCGCCGGCGGCGGCTCTGAAACCCCAGCTGAAGCAGAAGTCGCAACAGGCCTAGCTTTCGCCTTGCCCTTATGCTTCTTCTGCTCCTTTGAAGGTTGTCCCGTTAGCGGTTTCCCCACAGGCCCTAGTGCATGCGCTTGTCGCACTAGCTCTAGCTGTAGGTTTACCGCTAACCGATTCTGCGCGATACTGGCGGTATCCTCTAAGATGGCCCACGCTTGGCCACCGAAGATGCTAGGCCCTGTCAGGGGTGTCCCAAGGAGACGCTCCCTGACTGCCGTAGCCGGACGCATATGGTCAATGACCATTTGCCTCCTGGATTTCGTCACACGCGCTTGCACCCTTGCCAATGCGTCCATCGACAGCACCAGACCGTCATTGACACATGAAAGCGCCACAGGTGGCACAGGGTGGCCTGCCCCGCTTCAGCCCACACCGACTGAAGGAGACGATAAGAGTGGTTGACAGCGCTCATCGCTGCCCTCACACCCTCATCGCATAGGGACAGGACTTCTTCCTGGTGTACCTGAGACTTGTCCACAAGTGCCGGACCGGGGTGACCCGGCACGGCACTCTGGACGCCCAGTACCCATCGGTCACTCCGTGACCGACGGGACTACACCATACCTGTCGTATTCCCCCCGCGGAATACGACATCTTGCCCGCACCTCCCTGGAGGCCGCAGGGAGCTGACCCTTGGTCATCAGTTGTTTGCTATAAATAGCATCCAACCATTCTATGAACCGTGGATCCAGTCCCACTGACTGGATCCGGGCCGCGGGCAAAATCCCCGTCCTGATCGACGCAACCGACGGACGGGGCGCATCTTCATCGGCCGTGGCCGAAACCACAGACGGGTCAACCCTGGCTAGCCACGCCAGAGCATCTGACCAATCTACCTCCGATGAAGACACCCCCGCAAACACGTCACCCGTTGACGTGCTCACGGGTCTGCCAGCCACGGCCTCCCAGCAAGGAGCCACGGCTGACACGCCAGGCACTCCGGTACCACACGGTTCCGCCGCCACCCCATGAAACACTCCGGTCCATGGGGTAGGTCCACACGGAAAACCGTACGGACCCGTAGCAGTCGCGGAACCATAGCCGGACACGGGCGCCCACGGCACCCCACGTCCGACTGCCGGACCAGGCGAGATAGGTGAGTACCACGCCCGGCCCCACACCCGTTCCCGTGACGGCTGGTGCCAAACCAAGCCGCACGGAACCGGTGCACGGTAACGGATTTGCCTCAGCCACAGGCGGAGCCGCTGACCTGGCTTGCGCCAAACCAGACAAATGGAGGCCGGTTCCGTCTAGGACGGAATCAACCTCCATATTCTCCACCTGCGGCTTCACGGGCCGCAGCAACCTCTCCTCCTCGGCCTCCTCGTCTTCAGACTCCGAAGAGTCGTCACTAGACGAGTCAACCGTGGAACCGTCCTGGCGGACGGCTCCCACACCTGACGGACCGGCCACCGCTACTGGACCACCCGGAGGTGGCCGCAGAGAAACAGAAACCCGTCTGGCCGAAGCCAGACGGGACTGCCAGGGGGCCGTACGAGACGGCCCCCTCGGTAACCAGTCCAGAATCCTGTCCGAGGACAGGATCCGTACCAGGCATGGGGAGAAACTGCCCCCCAACCTTTGGTAGCAGGGACGACACCAGCGTGGTCAGAACGCTATGCAGAAAAACCCTGCAGAGCCGGACCAAACCACGCCGGCGGTGCCATCTCCGCCACCTCCAGCTGGGGACGTGGAGCACCCGCACCGGCCGAACCGGGCGCCCCACGATTTACTCTCGGACCGCCTGACCCCGCGTCAGACCCAGCCAAGTCCTTCTGGGCAAGGAACTTAACCATCGTTTCGACGGACCACACTGCACAAACATTACACCTATGATCTATATTACACAGGGCACACATAAAACAGACATGGTCGTTGAACATTACACGGACAAACTTATGGCAGTCGTCACATGATGGCGGGGCTGGCTTGGCCTATAAAATAAGCACAAACCTACAATAAACAAGCGGAACGAGACCCGGATGGAAGGCAGACAATTAATTTTCAAATAATTTGACTCATAAATTAACCGTAACCTCCCCGCACCCCACCCCGCCACGTTACAACAACGATCGCATTGATTATGACGACAAGTACGCGGCGGGCACAACACACCCATAATAGATCCTCCAGGATGTGTAACGGCTCCAGGAATCATATCGCATAGCATTCAGGGTATATTTACTAATCAATATAAATTATACTCCTAACGAACGCAGCACGATATGTGAAGAAAACAACAAAATGTATAACAAAACTGCTGTCTCACACGGTAAAACCGCAGACCACACATCTACTCAAGAATTTTGAAACCACCGATCATTGCAAACCGATCGTGATCACACGTAAACTTGATCATTCTAAAGTTTCCGGTACCATTTTCAGTACGCAGCACCCAGAATAAGATGCGCGAATTAATGAAAAATTTTTCTTCACATAAACATCCGAGCGACCGGGTGTGACGTCACCCGCTCGGATTCTACGGAGAACGACGTCAGCCGATATTCGTGTTAGAAATACCGTAGCAAACACCTATTTTCATATCTGCCGATCGCCTGTTGGGGTTTAAAGAAGGCGATCGTCTGGCATATATCGTTGTTAGCACACGTCCCAGATTCTATGGGGACAGAAATTGGAACATGCGACACAACGAAATTTAGAGACCTAAGTCTTTTAACTATGGATAATAAAGAACAATACAACCTGGTTTTCTTGGGCGGTATTCTCCATAGTCCTTAGTTAATCCTTTCAGAACACACAAACTATCACTGATTAAAGACTTAGATTATTTTAAAACACTAAAATCCTTAATGCAAAAAGCATGTATTGCTCTTGTCGCTATGCAAACAAGAATGAGCTCTATGGTAAACGGGTACTCGGCAGTTGGGAGCCGAGTACCCGGTTCCCAGGAGTCGGTAAAGCTTTCTAAGTCTATAGTCCTAGAGCCGCTGTCAGAGCCAGCTGTATATCAGAAGTAACAGAATGGTGAGTATTGATCGAAGGAGAAGGCATGGCGCTAACAGTCGACTTTCCAGCTAACCACGGCCTGTGGTCTCGCTGGCTAGCCGACTGCTCCACGGGCGGGTCTGGCCTGACACTTATCAGCCATTGACAAGCGTCAGACCAATCCTCCTCTGTGCCTAACTGCGAAAGCTCTACTAGACGAGGGCCTTCGTCTTCCTCCTGAGCTAACGCAGTCGAGCTTGACGTTGGATATGCTGCCACTCCTGGCAAGCCAGAGAAAGCATGCGGGCCCTTCTGAGCCGTGAATTCTACTCCTGCGTGAGTAGAACCGTGGATCATGTCGCCTGTATTCCCCGCGAGGGGTGCACAGACGTCAAAATCCATGGCCACGGCTTCAGAGGGGGAACCCAGCAGATAATCCTCTTCTTCCTGGCCAGAAAGAATAGACTCCGGGTCAGCAAAGAGAGCTAACCCGGACTGGCCAGGAAAGGTGCCATAGGAGGTACTGGCACCTGTGGCGTGCGGATACCCCTGGGCTGATAAGCAGCCAGCAGGTTCCAGCGACAACCGTCCACGGACCACCGGCGCGGCAAGCCTGCTGCCAATGTCGTGGAATGCCCCCTCTAATGGGGCCACCTCTGAATCGTCGAAAACTGGTAACGGCCTAAGGAAAGTCGATTCAGAGGCGGGGATTATCTGCTCCGAAGCAGATGACGAGGACAACAAAGGATTTGGTCCAGGAAGCATGCCACGGAGAAACTCTGGTACCAAATCCTTGATTGTCCTCTTCATCTCTCCCAACATCTCACTACGGAAGGCCTCCATGTCCACTGAGGACGAGGCCTTCCTCTTACCCTTTTTACTCACAACCTCTCGTTTCATCTTCCTCTCTTCCTCCGCAACCTTGTCCTTCGCCTGTAAGCATAAAAACTCTTTCATTAGTTCGACCCCCCCCCCCCCCCCAATGCTTACACACATCACAATTAAGTAATGGCCCACAGGGGCTACATTGGAAACAAAGGTGTGAAATAAACTTCTCCTTCAAGAAGCGACCACAGGACGGGCAACCAGGTCTCTGAAAGAGGACAGAAGACGAGGACAATGAGTATTTTAGTCAAGGTTAGAAACTCAAAACCACAAAAAATAAAAGAGAGGGAAACTGATCATAAAGATCACTATTCATATGAGAAAACCAGCGTTGGGCAAAACTTTAATTGTTAATAAAGAGCAAGGCTGATTATGACGTCATTATTTCAAGACAGAAATTAAATCGATCCGAAAACAAACATCCAGGTGTAAGGATGAATTGTATTCATAACCAGAACATCTAACTATTCAGGATAGATATTCAGACTACACAAACATCAGATACACAATGATAATAGTGGCAATTTATAGTTTACATAATTATCATCACCTCATATCATTAACTAGAATACCTGACTCTTTGTATAGACAAACCATCCAATGTGATGAACTGGAGCACTCCACCAAGACTATGACCTCTTAACTCTCTCCACCTTAGGGGGAAGGAATTGGATCAAGAGGGCAAAGTGAGAAGACCTTCTTACGAGGCCTCCGAGTCACTGGACATAGACTTTTTGGTTAGATAACCTAACAGTATTAGTAGGAAATGGAACCTTGGTGGAGAGAAACAAACCCTCTGTTGATGTGATGTCCCATACATATCCAGACAGATACCTGTGGACATAAACACAAAGAGAGATTAGTATTATATAGCACCATGTTGACATAAAACAACTACACTAGGCGCTTATCACGATAAACGCGAGTCCCGGAAACACATTACACCGGGGAAAAACTAGCTAATTATAACAGAAGTCACCTGATGGATAGATCCTGGGCCCTACTCTGGCGAAGTAATCCTTTCTGCCATCTTAATCAGGGGTTATCAACTTCTATAAACACTCAAGACTTAGAAAAACACTTGAGAAAAGCTCTAGCACAATAACATGTGTAGACTCTCTGCCAATAAATTAGCAAAGAGGAAGTGCTAGTCTGCCCACACATGGTGGTGGGGCTGGCATCTGCCGGACTGCACTCTGACTCCCTGCCCAGTAGGGGCACCTAACTGTTTTTATTCTGAGTGTTTATTGAGTGAAAGCCGATATTTAGCAATATCAAAGAGTATTAGGGAGGTAAGTATACTCTTGAAGTGAGGAGCTCTTCTCTGCCAAGCATGAGACGACTTGGCCTATGTAACCATGAGCAAAACACACTACCAGTTAATGCACATGGCAGGCCTTGCAGTTCACCTATGGCCGACTCACAGGAACAGGCAAGAGAAGGCCTAGAAGCCATTATCACTGCCTTAGGGGTTGAGGCAACAATGGCCGCAATGGCGCAGTTGCTAGCTGGATATACAGATGCAACAGCATCACAAAACCAAGCTAGCACTGATAGATTAAATATTGCAAATGCTATTTGGATGGATGTTAAAATAAAGCCAGAGCCTGTCAGTAATAATGTCACACTACCGGAGCCACTTACAGGATATTACCAGTCAGTGGGAACACCAACTTCGGCTGGTGTCAGACATGGTTGCGCTCCAGGTCATGTGGCAGTCACGGGTGTGGATGAAATTAGTGCTCCAATTGGTGGCAGCCGGGCCGGAAAAGCTCCAATATATATATATATATATATATATATAAACAGAAGTTATACAACCACTGTGAAGGATCTAATATACGTATATACTATATGTATATAGCAACACACGTGTCATGCGT
>CM067374.1:137675262-137708246 GCA_034401795.1 Chaetoderma sp. LZ-2023a
CGACACGACGATGTTTCACTTCCCCTCTTAGCCAAGCAAGGAATAACAGACATTAAAGCTGACTTATAACCAGCAATAGAGTTATGCTTGAGGCTATAGGCATCATAGAGGTGACAGAGGAAATCAGCTACTACCTGAATAGATGCATCCATTGGATCAACACATCTTTTTGAGCACCATTCTGCAAATCTGTTGATTTTATAATTATATGCTCTGGAGGTTGACCCCCTCCTGGCTTTGGCCATAAACATGGCTGCTTGCTCAGAAAAGCCCTCCTTAATTCTAGATTCCTTGACAACATCCACGCAGTCAATCTGAACATTGACGGATTGTTGTGAAGGGCCTTGCCCTGGAAGATAATATCGTCCATCAGAGGCAGAGGAACCGGATTGCAGACCAGAAGGTCCAGCAGATCCGTATACCATGATCGGCTTGGCCAATCCGGGGCGATCAGAAGCACTTGGCATTCCTCTTGTCTGATTTTCTGAAGAATTTTTGGAATCAGGATTGCTGGAGGGAATGCGTATGCATACATTCTCCCCCAGCTGATAGCTAACGCATCTGTTGCGAAAGCGCTTGGATCCGGAATCGGAGAGACGTACGTCGTCATCTTCGCATTCTTCTTCGTTGCGAACAAATCGATGTTGGGTTTCCCCAATGGTCGAACAGACGATCCGCCACACATTGATTTAGTTGCCATTCCGTGGGTAAAACACTCATCCTTCGGCTCAATGAGTCTGCTAGCAGGTTTAACCTTCCCGGAATATGAACTGCTTTCAAGGTAATCTGGTGATCCAGACACCAACAAAGCAGTCTCCATGTCATCATACAGAGACTGGGCGACTTCGTTCCGCCCTGGCGGTTTATGTAAGTCACAACTGTTGAGTTGTCTGAACGAATAAGAACAATCTTGCCCTGAACTTTCTGTAAGAAATGTTCCAGGCCCAGGACTACTGCTCTTAGCTCCAGTAGATTTATATGTTCCTTTGACTGTTCCAGATTCCAAAGCCCTGATATCGTGGACTCTTTCAGGCAAGCTCCCCAGCCCTCCATCGATGCATCTGTATACACAGTCACCTGAGGGTGGGGAGGGGTTAGCATAACCCCCACCAAGAGATTCTCTGTGTCCAACCACCATTGCAGGTGATGAATCAGAGGCGCCAACACTGACACATTCGAGTCCAGCGAACCTGTACTCTGGGTCCATTGTGTCATGAGAAATAACTGGATCGGCCGCCTGCGTAAGGCGGCCTGAGGAATGACTGGTTCCAATGAAACCATCAACCCCAGCATTCTCAAGTAAACCCGTGCCAGGACATGACGACTGTCGCACACTGACTGAATTAATGAGATGAGTTTCTGAACTCTCTCCTGAGTAGGATAAACATATCCTGTCTCTAGATCGAAGAACATCCCCAGGTAAACAAACTTCTGGGATGGAGTCAGCTCTGATTTTGGGAAATTGATCATCCAGCCTAAGTCTGTGAGAGTTTCAAAACAATCTCCAGACTGGCCGACAAACTTTCCCGGGTGTGCGCTTTCAACAGCCAGTCGTCTATGTACGTGTGGACTGCTATGCTTCTCCTGCGGAGGTATGCGGTGATCGCAAGAACCACACGGGTGAAGACCCGAGGAGCCGTGGAAATTCCGAAGGGTAGCACCCTGAATTCCCACTGTCTGCCCTGGAATGCAAATCTCAGGAAGCGACGGAAACTCCTGTGTATGGGGATGTGGAAATAAGCGTCCTTCAAATCTATCGACGCTGTCCACATTCCCCTCTCTAACCCCGCCAACACCGAGCGCACAGTCTCCATCTTGAAACTGGGCGTCTCTATGAACTTGTTCAATGGCTTGAGGTTGAGAATTGGTCTCCACCCTCCGGTGTTCTTTGTTACTAAGAACAGGGTTGAATAGAAGCCCGGACACCTCTGTGCCGGCTGAATAGCTCCTTTTTGTATGAGGGAATTTATTTCCTCCTCGATACACAACCTTTGATCTGGATCTCTCGGATTTGGAGTCCAGATCGGCACTAGAGACAGTCGCGATGGCGGGCCTGTCATTCAATCGGGATGATACCCGACTGAAAGCCATCGCAAGACTAAACGGTCCTGAGTTAACCGTTCCCACTCTTGCATGTGGTCAGCTAGTCGGCCTCCCATCGGTCCACCTAGGGATAGAGGTGGACATAAGGAGTGCAAGAGCGGCACTGTCTCCTTTGCCAGAAACACCGGCGTGGTTCTCACCGCGGTAACCGTCCCATCAGGAACGATTACCCCGCCCAGATCCTCGCGCGCCACGACCAGCACCGCGCGCACCTCGGTGCGCGGGCGGCTGCCTGGCTGACTGCGCCTGAGGAGCCTGCGCCCCCCTCGCTGCTGGCCGAATCGCACGCGGCCGAGGCCGGCGCTGCGATGGTGGTTGGCCTCTGACCTGGCCACTCCCACCTCGAGCCTGCAGGGGACGATACGCAGGGGGTGCGGCGCGAACGTTGGCACGACGAAGCACCTCAAACTGTTCGCGCAGCGCCCTCTGGTTATTGACCAGAGTAACCGTCTCCTGGAGGTGTCTACATCCCTCACCTCCAAAGAGACCAGGACCTGTCATAGGCGTACGTAGTAGCCTATTGTAGAGGTCCTGGGACGGGCACAGATTATCCAAGGCAAAAGTGCGCCTTGCCCGGACACTCCTGGTCACCGCCCGCGTCATACAGTCCAGAGCCAGGTTGATACCATCCTGGATGGCTCGCTGGACTGTGACCGGACTTGGCTGGCGCGATGCGGATGCTGTTACTACCCCTTGTAACAGCTGGGAGACGTGGGACAGAGCGGCAATCGAAGCCCTCCCACTCTCCTCCGCATCACGCAACGCGGCATTTGCCGAACGCAACGCGTTCGAACACAAGACTCCCGTGTCAGAACGGGAGCCTGGCCGCGCATCCTCACCCAAAGCCGCGCGGTCATCCACGCTCAGCTTTGGTACCACACCGTACCGCTGGTAGTCCAGGGGCACGATGCGGCAATGCCTGGCCACCTCGCGCGGGGCCTTAGCGAGACGTCCACTCGACTTAATGGACGTCTCCGCCGCCTCGAACATGTCAACGACATGCTCTGCCAGCGGCAGAGAAGGCATAGCGTTAGCAGTAGGCTTACCAGCTAACCACGGCCTGTGTTCACGCTGGCTAGCCGACTGCTCCACGAGCAGATCTGGTCTAACACTCACCAACCACTGGCAAGCGTCAGACCAATCCTCCTCCGTGGCTAGTTGCGAGCGCTCTACAAGACGGGGGCCTTCGTCTTCCTCCTGAGCGCAAGCAACAGAGCTTGACGGCGGATACGCTGATATCCCTGGCAAGCCAGGGAGAGCATGCGGGCCTGATAATAGCGGCATGCTAATCTCACTGGCTTGACCAGGAGCAGGCGCCGTGGTAGAGCGCGGGGCATATACCGCCCCACCACGGCCCCGGCCAGCACCAGCTACACTCTCGGCAAGCCGAGGTATGCGGTACCGCTGGCCTTCAGCGCCCAGGGCCACAGTCTGAACCGTGGATTCTACCCCTGGGAGAGTAGAACCGTGGAAAAAGGCGCCTGTATTCCCCGCGAGGGGCGCACAAACGTCAAATTCCATGGCCACGTCTTCAGACGGCGACCCCAACAGGTAATCATCATCCTCCTGGCCAGAAAGATTAGACTCCGGGTCAGCAAAGAGAGCTAACCCGGACTGGCCAGGGAAGGTGCCATACGAGGTACTGGCAGCCGCGGTGTGCGGATACCCCTGGACTGATGAGCAGCCCGCGGGTTCCAGCGACGACCGTCCACGGTCCCTATTGGGCGGCGCGGCAATAAGCCTGCTGCCAGGGCCGTGGAACACCCCCTCTAATGGGGCCACCTCTGAATCTTCAAACAACGGAAGCGTACTAAGGAACGTTGATTCAGAGGTGGGGATTACCTGCTCCGAAGCAGATGATGAGGCCAATAAAGGATTTGGTCCTGGAAGCATGCCACGAAGCAACTCTGGAACCAAATCCTTTATGGTCCTCCTCATCTCTCCCAACATCTCGGTCCGGAAGGCCTCCATGTCCACCGCGGACGAGGCCTTCCTCTTACCCTTCTTACTTACGACCTCTTTTCAGCTTCTTTTTCTCCTCCTCCATCTTGTCCTTCGCCTGCAAGCACAAGAATTCGGACATTAGCTCGCCCCCCCAGTGCTTACATATCTCGCAATTAAGCAAGGGACCACAGGGGCTACACTGAAAACATAGATGAGGGCCAAACTTGTCCCTCAAAAATCGTCCACAGGACGCACAACCAGGTCTCTGAAAAAGGCCAAAGGACGAGGAGTATGAGCAAACTAGTTAAGCTTAGAAAACTCACCAACTCAAGAGAAGGAAATGATCATAAAGATCATAATTTTTATCAGAAACCAGCTTCGGACAACTTTAATTGTAAATAAAGAGCAAGGCTGATTATGACGTCATTAATCCTATGACAGGACAAAATCGATCCCCAACAAACATCCCAGTGCAAGGACGAATTGTATCTCTAACCAGAACATGTGCAGAATGGACATTTCGACTACACAAGCATCAGATAAATACTGATAACAATGGCAAATAGTGTTAATTATCTCCCTTTCTCATATCAATAATTAATACCTGACACCTTGTCTAGACAAACCATCCAACCTGATGAACTGGAGCACTCCACCACTGAACGCCTCTTAACTCTCTCCACCTCAAGGGGAAGGAATTGGATCAAGAGGGCAAAGTGAGAAGACCTTTATAATAGGCCTCCAACTCACTGGGCATAGAATTTTTGGTTAGATAACCTAACAGTATTAGTAGGAAATGGAACCATGGTGGAGAGACACAAACCCTCTGCTGATGTCATGTCCTTATTTCTCCTTCACACAGACCTGTGGACATAAACACAAAGAGAGATTAGTCTTATATAGCACCTAGTTGAAAAAACCCAACTAATTAAGGCGCTTATCACGTTTAGCGCGAGTCCCGGAAACACATTACAACGGGACAAAACTCGCTAATTTTACTAGAAGTCACCTGATTTAAAGGTCCAAGGCCCTCCTGTGGCGAAGTCACTCTCTCAGCCATCTTTGTCAGTGGTAAACTTCTATCTAATAGTCTTAAAAAGCTTTGAAAAGAGTATAGAAAGATTCTATCATGAAAGCATGTGTTGTCTCTCAGCCAATAAATTAGCAAAGAGGAAGTGCTAGTCTGCGCATGCGCGGTGGTGGGGCTGGCATCCGCCAGACTACGCTCTGACTCCCTGCCCAGTAGGGGCACCTAACTGTTTTAATCTGAGTGTTTATTGAGTGAAAGCCAATATTTAGCAATATCAAAAGTATTAGGGAGGTAAGTATACTCTTGATGTGAAATCCTCATCCTCCTGGCCAGACAGATTAGACTCCGGGTCAGCAAAGAGAGCTAACCTGGACTGGCCAGGAAAGGTGCCATAGGAGGTACTGGCACCCGCGGCGTGCGGATACCCCTGGACTGATAAGCAGCCCGCGGGTTCCAGCGACAACCGTCCACGGCCCCTCGGCGCGGCACTAAGCCTGCTGCCAGGGTCGTGGAACGCCCCCTCTAATGGGGCCACCTCTGAATCTTCGAACAACGGAAGCGTACTAAGGAAAGGTGATTCAGAGGTGGGGATTACCTGCTCCGAAGCAGATTATGATGACAGCAAAGGATTTGGTCCAGGAAGCATGCCACGAAGCAACTCTGGAACCAAATCCTTTATTGTCCTCCTCATCTCTCCCAACATCTCGGTCCGGAAGGCCTCCATGTCCACCGCGGACGAGGCCTTCCTCTTACCCTTCTTACTCACACCCTCTCTTTTCTGCTTCTTCTTCTCCTCCTCCACCACCTTGTCCTTCGCCTGCAAGCACAAGAATTCGGACATTAGCTCCCCCCCCCCCCCCCCAGTGCTTACATATCTCGCAATTAAGCAAGGGACCACAGGGGCTACACTGATAACAGAGATGAGGCACAAACTTGTCCTTCAAAAATCGTCCTCTGAAAAAGGGCAAAGGATGAGGAGTATGAGCAATCTAGTTAAGCTCAGAAACTCAACCAACTCAAGAGAAGGAAATGATCATAAAGATCAATATTCATCAGAAAACCAGCTTTGGACAAACTTTAATTGTTAATAAAGAGCAAGGCTGATTATGACGTCATTAATCCTATGACAGGAAAAAATCGATCCCCAACAAACATCCAAGTGCAAGGACGAATTGTATCTCTAACCAGAACATGTGCAGAATGGACATTTCGACTACACAACCATCAGATATATACTGATAACAATGGCAAATACTGTTAATTATCTCCCTTTCCTCTCTAAATAATTAACATCACCTCATATCAATAATTAGATACCTGACACTTTGTGTAGACAAACCATCCAACGCGATGAACTGGAGCACTCCACCAACTGAACGCCTCTTAACTCTCTCCACCGCTAGGGGAAGGAATTGGATCAAGAGGGCAAAGTGAGAAGACCTTTATACTAGGCCTCCGACTCACTGGACATAAAATTTTTGGTTAGATAACCTAACAGTATTAGTAGGAAATGGAACCATGGTGGAGAGAAACAAACCATCTGCTGATGTGATGTCCATTACATATCGTCACACAGACCTGTGGACATAAACACAAAGAGAGATTAGTATTATATAGCACCTAGTTGAAATAAACCAACTAAACAAGGCGCTTATCACGGTAAACGCGAGTCCCGGAAACACATTACACCGGGTAAAAAATTCGCTAATTTTACTAGAAGTCACCTGATTTAAAGGTCCTGGGCCCTCCTGTGGCGAAGTCATCCTTTCTGCCATCTATATCAGGGATTATCACTTCCAAAATTCACACAAAAAGACTATGAATTGAGTTAGAAAAGCTCTAGCACAAAAACATGTGTAGACTCTCTGCCAATAAATTAGCAAAGAGGAAGTGCTAGTCTGCGCATGCGCGGTGGTGGGGCTGGCATCCGCCAGACTACACTCTGACTCCCTGCCCAGTAGGGGCACCTAACTGTTTTAATCTGAGTGTTTATTGAGTGAAAGCCGATATTTAGCAATATCAAAAGTATTAGGGAGGTAAGTATACTCTTGGTGTGAAAAGAGATAACTACCGTTCTGGGCTTTGTCACTTACGCGACCATTTTTTCGTTCACGGTAATTTTACTTCACGTAACCGACACGCGAACGAAACGATCGTTCACGCCAAATTTTGAGGGCTGTTTCAGGGATTTTGTTATCATCCTACAGCTCAATACAGCCCAGTAATAACTTCAGATGTTTCCAAAACAAAGTAAAATATACTGTCTCAATTTCCAGAAAACTATGCAAGTAAATTGTTGAATATTTTGAAACTAATTTGACTGTGTGCTGTTCTTGCTTATGACAATAGCTTGTGAGATAGCCATATTTATGTCATATCCGCAATTTCTTGTCCACACTTCATACATTTCGGATTTGCACTATTTTTAATTTTGAGATGAATATAGTGGGCCTATTTTGCTGCTAATTAGTCTCCATACTAGAGACTATGAGAATTATGTCATCTTGTTTTAATAGTGTCTGGTATGAATATAATAGTTCTAGCGCCATTTTCAGATTGAGATGTTTTATCCCCCAATTAGCGGGATGATGGGTTACTACACTTCTTCTTCTTCTTTTCATTCGCCGATCATACCGCCAGTCCTGTAAGTGACTATCGACATGATCATTACTACACCAATGGCCATCATTACTCATGAGATACTTTTCTCACTCTTGTCTCAAAGATCTGGTGAAACATGAAAGGCTATAATTCCTGTACCTGTGTGCTGTGCTAGCGTGGTTGATCTGGTGAGACATGAGTGGCTATAAGTACTGTACCTGTGTGTTGAGCAAGCGTGGTTAATTGTGCTGAGACATGAGTGGCTATAAGTACTGTACCTGTGTGTTGTGCTAGCTTGGTTAATTGTGCCAAGAAATGAGTGGCTATAAGTACTGTACCTGTGTGTTGTGCTAGCGTGGTTAATTGTGCTGAGACATGAGTGGCTATAAGTACTGTACCCGTGTGCTGTGCTCGTGTGGTTAATTGTGCTGAGACATGATTGGCTATAAGTACTGTACCCGTGTGCTGTGCTCGTGTGGTTAATTGTGCTGAGACATGATTGGCTATAAGTACTGTACCTGTGTGCTGAGCTAGCGTGGTTAATTGTGCTGACTGTTTGATGAGAGAGACACGATAAAAATAATTCCTCCAGAAGCTCTCCTCAGTGATCCTGTTGATTTAAGAAAGAAATTCTAATGATAAATCATTTCATACCTGAAATAAATACCTGTATATCAACTTTAAAGCAAGCCAGCATTCAACAGGTGACCTTTGAAACCTTTGGCGGCAGCACTCCTATCACTGGCTATCATCCGACATAAATATTCCAAAATACCATTTTGAGAACAATTTGACTGTTGCTGCTGCTTAATTCTTGCAGTCAAAGTGCTGATTGCGGATTAGTTCTTGGAGCAATAATTTACAATCAAATTCTTCTCTAAACTGTAGTAAGTAGCACTTGTATATTGCCTACTGATTATTTTGACAATAATTTGATTGAAAGCTGTTCCTGCCATAGACAGGTATGGTTTCCAGGCAGATTATTGTTAAACAAGAGCTCCGCAAATGGCGCATAATACCCCGCCATTATGACAAACTAATAAATGACAGATATCAGAAAATATTTATTTCTTCCTCAGATCAGTAATCCTTATTACGTGTCAAAGCGATCCGCTAAACGGTCAAGGAGGTATCGTCCGGAAACCAATTTTCAAGATTGCTGCCGCTGACTGATGGCCATATTGGATTTTGGATTATCGTAAATCTCAATAGGTTTCTTCACCAGACATATTCCAACGACCCTAGGAAGTGATCCGATAAATGATAACGGAGATATCATCCAGAAACCAACTTTCAAGATGGCAGCCCGTGGCTGGCGGCCATCTTGGATTTTGGATCAGTGTCGATTTCGATAAGTTTCTTCCTCAGACCTAGTCCAACCACTCTGTGAAGTTTCAAAGCGATCCGATAAACGGTAACAGAGTTATCATCCGGAAACCAATTTTCAAGATGGCCACCGGTGGCTGGTGGCCATCTTGGATTTTGGATAATTGTCAATCTAGAGAGTTTTCGTCCCCAGACCTAGTCCAACCACTCCATGAAGTTTCAAAGCGATCCGATAAAGGGCAACAGAGTTATCATCCAGAAACCCATTTTCAAGATGGATGCCGGTGGCTGGCGGCCATCTTGGATTTCGGATCAGCGTCAGTTTCGATAGGTTTCTTCCCCAGATGTAGTCCAACCACCCAATGAAGTTTCAATGCGATCCGACAAACGGTAACGGAGTTATCATTCGGAAACCAATTTTCTAAATGGCCGCCGGTGGTTGGCGGCCATCTTGGATTTCGGATCATCGTCGATTTCAATAGGTTTCTTCCCAAGACTTAGTCCAACCACCCTATGAAGTTTCAATGTGATCCGCCAAACAGTAACGGAGTTATCATCCGGAAACCAATTTTCAAGATGGCCGCCGGTGGCTGGCGGCCATCTTAGATTTCGGATCATTGTCAATTTTGATAGCTTTCTTCCCCAGGCCTAGTCCCACCACCCTATAAAATTTCAATGCAATCCGACAAACGGTAACAGAGTTATCATCCGGAAACCACTCTGCCGCCCGCCCGCCCGGCGCCATTACATAATACTCCGCCAAATTTTTTGGCGGGGTATAAAAATACAGCAGCTTTCTCTTATACAGGTACAGGTAGTGTATTGTTTCCATGAAATTGCGGAAACCAGTTTTAACTAAGCTCCACCCACACTTCGCCCGTGTTGGGATCTCTCGATACCTGAACTCATTGACTATCAATTTCCCAAAAACTATAAAGGTAAGCTGTTTAATCCTTTGAAACTAATTTGTCTGGGTGCTGTTGCTGCCATAAGTCAAATTAGTTTCAAAACATCCAACATCATGTTTATTAAGTAGTAAAGACATACAATTCGTACAACAGTGCTTAGTCCGTCAACAGTTAAGCCTTTGTAATGAACTTAACTACGCCATTTATGATGTAATTGATTATGATGTCAGCCTACATATTACATAGTTGATTATGACGTCATATGATTGACAGATAAACTGAACAGGTGCATTATTACCCCTGTCCTCTGTGAGCACAATGTTAACTATTACCCCTGTCCTCTGTGAGCACAATGTTAATTATTAACCCTGTCCTCTGTGAGCACAATGTTAATTATTAACCCTGTCCTCTGTGAGCAAAATGTTAATTATTAACCCTGTCCTCTGTGAGCACAATGTTAATTATTAACCCTGTCCTCTGTGAGCACAATGTTAATTATTAACCCTGTCCTCTGTGAGCAAAATGTTAATTACTAACCCTGTCCTCTGTGAGCAAAATGTTAATTATTAACCCTGTCCTCTGTGAGCAAAATGTTAATTATTAACCCTGTCCTCTGTGAGCACAATGTTAATTATTAACCGTCCTCTGTGAGCACAATGTTACTTATTAACTCTGCCCTCTGTGAGCACAATGTTAACTATTAACCCTGTCCTCTGTGAGCACAATGTTAATTATTAACCCTGTCCTCTGTGAGCACAATGTTAACTATTACTCCTGTCCTCTGTGAGCACAATGTTAATTATTAACCCTGTCCTCTGTGAGCACAATGTTAACTATTAACCCTGTCCTCTGTGAGCACAATGTTAACTATTACCCCTGTCCTCTGTGAGCACAATGTTAATTATTAACCCTGTCCTCTGTGAGCACAATGTTAACTATTAAC
Organism: Chaetoderma sp. LZ-2023a; assembly: GCA_034401795.1. NCBI lineage: Eukaryota > Metazoa > Mollusca > Caudofoveata > Chaetodermatida > Chaetodermatidae > Chaetoderma > Chaetoderma sp. LZ-2023a. The sequence goes on from CM067374.1 coordinate 137,686,118, forward strand.
CCTGTCCTCTGTGAGCACAATGTTAATTATTAACCATGTCCTCTGTGAGCACAATGTTAACTATTACTCCTGTCCTCTGTGAGCACAATGTTAATTATTAACCCTGTCCTCTGTGAGCACAATATTAACTATTACCCCTGTCCTCTGTGAGCACAATGTTAATTATTAACCCTGTCCTCTGTGAGCACAATGTTAATTATTAACCCTGTCCTCTGTGAGCACAATGTTAATTATTAACCATCCTCTGTGAGCACAATGTTAACTATTAACCCTGTCCTCTGGGAGCAAAATGTTAATTATTACCCCTGTCTTCTGTGGTGTATCTAGTACTGTACACTGGTACATTATCAGCCTCTGAGTTACTTACTGTTTAGGAACTAGCTCAAAGCGCATTATCTTCAGATTTGGGTCTTCTTCCAACATTGTCGTGGCAACTGGATGCATGGTGTGAAAGTCAAACTGGAACTGCACACCCGAGGGAGGATTTCTCAAAAAGTTACGTTTGTCCTGGAATAGCATCCAAATAAATACATATGAAAGTGGAAACAAGTGCACACGCTGCATGCATGCAGATAGGTTGTATTGTTAATATTTAGCAAAATCTATGTGTGCTCGCAATTTGAAGCGTGATTGTAGCATATAGGTATGCGCTACAGATCTGGACAAGTAGGACTATACTGTGGGCCAGGGACTATAAGGCAGCTGTCCCATGTCAAGTGCAACATATTTCTACAATACGCAAGCATTAAATACAGAGTATAATTATTTGACAAGATTGAGATATTAATCAGAGGAATCAGAGATTGTCAGCATACTTCCATAGATCCAGATCATTTTTTTTCTCAGTATCCAGAGCAAAACATAACATGTCTAATATGAGGGAAATAACCCTTCTTTATTAACCCCTTAATGGCCAGAACCCGGCCTCTGCTATGGTGCTTGATAACCGAGCCAGCCATTCCCGTGGTAAATTTTCAAAAATTCTATTCTCTTGGCCTGTAAACCGACATTTGATAAGCGGATATTTGAATTTTCTTGACCATGTTTGACCATAAAAGGATTAAAATTTGAGGCAGATCCTAACAATCTGTTCAGAAATCAATCAAACAACGGGCAGACAGACAGACAGCATGACACACAGACATGCAATACTCCAGTTCTAACCCTTTAACCATCAATATAGACTATTTTTGAAGACTTACAACTGGAATAACTGGCTCGGTTATCGAGCCAGTCATTTCAGTGATAAACTTTCAAAAATGGTCTTCTCTTGGTAAGCGAATCAACTTTTCTCAAGACCATTGCAGAAGCTGCTTTTGGCTGATATAAGTGTTAAAAGGTTAATATTAAGCTAGCAGACCTTTGCCAGTTCTAGTATCTGTGCCTTCATTGCCTGCTCTTCCTGATAGCCCACCCAGGGGGGAACAGCAGCCTCGGAGCCATGGGTTCTCTCACGATTCTCATTCTGAAACTTGTGCTGCTCTCGTGTGAACTCACCAAGAATAGTCTGCAAAACAGCAAATACGTGACATAATATCACACACTAATTAAATACAGCAAAACATATTTATATCTGATATGTATTGATTTTAGGTAACACTGAAATGACTGCCTCGATTATCAAGTCATTCATTCAAATAGAATGTTTTCAAAAATACAATTCTATTGGTCTGCAAATTTGGACATTCCTCAAGGTCATGACAGAGGCCGGAATGGACCTTTCCACTGTATCCATCCATCATATGATGTCATAATCAACCATGTGATGTATAGAATGACATCACAATCATTGAATGACATAGATAAGCATGTCACGAATGCATAGTTGAAGATGGACTATGGATTGTTGTATGCATTGTATGTCTATATTATTTAATAAATATCCTGTTGAATATTTTGAAACTAATTTGACTGGAAGCTGCTGCTGCTGCTGCCATAGGCAGCTACAAAATATTCAATAACTTAACTGTATAGTTTTCAGGAAATTGATAGTCAGGGCATTCGTGGATCGATCAATCCCAACACAATGAAGTGTGGGTGGAGCTTAGCTAGTGATGGGTGGGGCATAGCCAAAACTGGAAAGGTCCATTGCCCTGGACAGGTTAAGACGCGTGAGTGACGGCTATTATTGATTTTGTGACAGTTGAACAAATTCTCTCTGGAGCAAGGATCAATAGGATTTTTAAATGATTTTTCCCTTGACAAACTGCAATTAAATTAAAATTTGGCATGGACTAGTGTGTTTCTTCCCTGGGGTACCGGTGGCGTAGGGTAGGGTCAGAATGGCAAAGATGCCGGAATTCAACAAAATTTGCTGTGAGTTACACATATGATTGCAGATTTTGAGGCGATGTTTACATTAGATTCTTCTCCCGGGGTGGGGGTAGGGTGTGCGTGCAGAATGTCAAAGTTGGCAAAAGAATGGAGATTTGTGATGGCATGCCATTGACGGGGCATTGTAATTTAATATTGATTCCATGTCAAAATTGACATTTGACGCATAGTATCTAAAAAACTTGGTCACACTGATCTATGGGTGGTAGCTTATGCCTATAAGTACCCACCCATCAAGTTTGATCTAAATCTATCCATAAATAAGCAAACATGCCACCATTGTTCATGATGCACAGATGGCTGTGGCTTAGTCAGCTGAGCTAATAAAAACATGTACATACTAGGAACTGACCTTCTCCTCGACGGTGTGCTTAATTTTGTTTGCAGTTTCAGCTACAGTGCTTCCCGCCATCTTGCCGAAGTCATACAGATAACCTAGAAACAAGACATATACTCACTTTTAGAGGAAATAAACCTGCACCATGAAATGTATGTGATAAGTGGATAAAAGTTATGATTAAGTTTTCAAATTTTTCTAATTCTAATCTTTAAATTAGTGTTCTTCTGTCCATTTTGCTCTCTTTAAAGCTGCTATGTCACAGTATTTCATTATTGCAAATCAGTCTCTAGGCTATATACATCATCGCATTGTGTCAGGAGAAGTTCATATTTGCACAATGCCGCCAATAAAACGATGTAATTTCACTGTTACTGCAATCGTCAAATGTCACATTTTTACATTGCTGATCTTATCCATCTAGTTTATATTGTATTCAGTGGGCAGCTCATAAATATTCATGCAGGGAAATCGCTCTTATCATGTGACATATTTTTTGTTTCGTTTTCAACTGGTGTCTATTAGCTATTGTTATTAGAAGGATGCAGCATCAGTAAATACTATTAACGACTAAATTAAATGATATGCTAGACTAAAATAGGCGAATTAGCTGTAAACTGGCCAACAATACCAGTAACGTGCACCGCATATAAGTGAAGGTGGCTTACGTTATCAGTTTTCGCAATGCGTTTACAATAGTTTGCCAACTATTGCAGTTAAATTACAAAAACGGGCAGCGCAACCCATGTTCATTCATAAGTGTGTCTTACCAGTATTGCCAAATTTTCGTTATGGTTCTTTCATTATGAAAAAGCAATCATCATATCCTCATTTTTCTTGAACTCATCTCGGACTACCTTGAAATTACAAATAGGTGTGGTAAGGATATGGGAGGGGAAAGAGAGGGGTGACTTTTTGACAATTTAAAACCGACCGCATGAGTTACAGATCGGATGACCGACTGATTGCATGAGTGACAGATTAGATGACCGACTGATTGCATGAGTGACAGATTAGATGACTGACCGACTGCATGAGTGACAGATCGGATGACCAACTGACTGCATGAGTGACAGGTCGGATGTCCGACTGCATGAGTGATGGACTGACGGGATGCATGAGTGACAGATCGGATGACTGCATGAGCGAGAGATACGCTGACAGACCGAATGACTGACTGCATGAGTGACAGATTGGATGACCAACTGTATGAGTGACGGCCTGACAGACTGCATGAGTGACAGCTCGGATAGCTGTATGTGTGACAGACTGATGGACAGGCCGCCAGACAAACCGACTGACTGCATGAGTGACAGATCGGATTACTGACTGACTGCATGGGTGACAGATCAGATGACCGACTACATGAGTGATGGACTGACAGACTGCATGAGTGACAGATCTGATGACTGCATGCGTCACAGACTGATGGACAGGCTGACCAATCGACCGACTGCATGAGTGACAGAGCAGATGATAGATCGCATGACCGACTGCATGTGTGATGGACTGATGTGATGCATGAGTCACAGAGCAGATGACTGCATGAGTAATGGACTGACCGACAGGCCGAATGACTGACTGCATGAGTGACAGATTGGATAACCAACTGCATGTGTGGCGGACTGACAGACTGCATGAGTGACATATCGGATGACTGCATGAGTGAGGGATTGGATGACCGTATGAGTGACAGACTGACAGGCTGCATGAGTGATAGATGGTCTGTATGTGTGACATATCGGATGACTGCATGAGTGACATAGGATGACTGGATGAGTGACAGACTGACGGACTATATGATTGACAGATCGGATGAATGCATACGTGACAGATGGGATGACTGCAAGAGTGACAAATTGGATGACTACAGGAGTGATGGACTAACGTAATGCATGAGTGACAGATCGGAGGACTGCATGAGATGCTGACAGACCACAGATTAACAACCCACTGAGCAACCAACCGACTGACCGCATGGGTGACATATTCAGATGACTGCTGGACGGATGGACTGCATGAGTGACAGATCGGATGACTGCATGAGTGATGGACTGACAGGCCAAACTACCCACCCACAGACTGACCAACCCACTGACAGACCGACCAACCGACTGCATGAGCGACAGATCAGATGACTGTGTGAGTGACAGATCGGATAACTGCATGAGTGACAGATCGGATGACTGCATGAGTGAGAGATCAGAAGTCTGCTTGAGTGACTGATCGGATGACTGCATGAGTAACAGATCGGATGACTGCATGAGTGACAGGATCATATGACTGCATGAGTGACAGATCAGATGACTGTATAAGTGACAGTCTACCGGACTGCATGAGTGACAGATCGGATGACTGCATGAGAAATAGATAGGATGACTGCATGTGTGACAGTCTGATGGAGTGCATGAATGACAGATCGGATGACTGCATGAGTGACAGATCATATGACCGCATGAATGTCAGACTGACGGAATGCATGAGTGACATATCGGATGACTGCATGAGTGACAGATCGGATGACTGCATACATGACAGATCGGAAGACTGCAAGAGTGACAAATTGGATAACTACAGGAGTGACAGACTAACGTAATGCATGAGTGACAGATTTGAGGATGGCATGAGATGCTGACAGACCAAACCACCCACCCACAGATTGAAAACCCATTGAGCAACCGACCGACTGACTGCATGGATGACATATCGGATGACTGCATGACTGATGGACTGCATGAGTGACAGATCAGATGACTGCATGAGTGATGGACTGATGGACAGACTGTCAGGTGAAACCATCCACCCACCGACTGACAGACTGAGCGACCAACTGACTGCCTGCCGCCCGATCGACTGCCTGTGTGACAGATCAGATGACTGCATGAGTGACAGATCGGATGACAGCATGAGTGACAGATTAGATGTCTGCATGAGTGACAGATCGGATGTCTGCATGAGTGACAGATTGGATGACTGCATGAGTGGCAGATCAGATGTATGCGTCAGTGACAGATCGGATGACTGCATGAGTGACAGATCGGATGACTGCATGCATGATAAATCGGATGACTGCATGAGTGACAGATCAGATGACTGCGTGAGTGACAGATCAGATAACTGCATGAGTGACATACTAACAGACTGCATGAGTGACAAATTGGATGACTGTATGAGGAATATTGACTGACAGTCTAGACTGCATTGGTGACAGATCAGATGACTGCATGAGTGACAATCAGATGACTGCATGAGTGACAGATCAGATGACTGTATGAGTGCCCGATCGAATGACTGCATGATTGATTGACTGCATGAGTGACAGATCGGATGACTGCATGAGTGATGGACTGACTGCATGAGTGATGGACTGACTGACAGGCTGACAGAGCAAACTACCCACCCACCGACTGATCAACCCACTGCTCGACTGACCAAATAACAAACTGACCGACTACCCGCCCAACCAACTGCATGGGGGACAGATTGGGTGACTGCATGAGTGACAGATCGGATGACTACATGAGTGACATAGGATGGTTGCATGTGTGATAGTCTGATGGACTGCATGAATGACAGATCGGATGACTGCATGAGTGACAGGCTGATGGACTGTATAAGTGACATATCGGATGACTGCATGAGTGACAGATAGGATGACTGTATGAGTGACAGACTGATAGACTGAGTGAATGAAGGGATGAGTGTGTGAGTGCCAGATCGGATGCCTGCATGAGTGACAGAACAGATGACTGCATGAGTGACAGACTAATGGACTGCATGAGTGATAGATCGGATGACTGTATGAAGAATAGAGACTGACAGTCGAGACTGCATGGGTGACAGATCGGATGACTGCATGAGTAACAGACAAGCAGACTGCATGCATGATGGATGGACAGACAGGCTGACAGGTTGAACCACCCACCCAGCAATTGACCAACCCACTGACCGACCAACCAACCGACTGTGTGGATGACTGACTTAGCAATGAATGATGCTGTAAGACTCGTGTATACATATCCTACACGGAAAACGTGAATAGACGACCTATATCCTACATTTTCTTATGCTCAATGCATAGAATAGGGCTATGGAACTGGCGTAGGTGTGTACAATATCATGTAAAATCGCTGAAATCACCTGGACTTTAACAAAATGCACAATTCAATTTCAATGATAGGGCGCTCAACATGGAAAATCATTTCATATTCCATTAGAGTGCATAAAGATATGCTAAATACGTCTGGAATATTGTAAGTTTGCTATTATTTTTCATTTAAGACCACTTGGTGTGACATGTAGTACCTTTAATAATCAATAATGCAATTTCATATTAAATACACTTGTTAACAGTCAAATGTTAACCTGGGTTGCGGGAATTGTACCTTTCAACCTCAAATTTGTTCAAGAAAATTTCAATTTTCTCATAGAAAATGTCAATTTGCAGATCAAGGGAAGACTATTTTTGAAAATTTACCACTGGAATGACTGGAATTTCCATTGCTAAATTTTCAAAAACAGTCTTCTCTTGGCCTCCAAATGGACATTTCTCAAGACCAAAAGCCATTTTTTGACTGATATGAGTGTTAAATGGTGTATGTAACACTTTGAACTCTTGGAATTTATGAATGTTTTGAAACTAATCTGACCGTGTGCTGTTGCAACAAAATAATATCAATGACGAGAGCTACAATGGTGTTTAGAAACATTTATTTGCAAGCCAAAAGAAGACTTTTTTTAAAATGCATCAATGAAATGCCTGGCTCGAGCAAATGGAGATACACTCACTGAGCAAAAAAACTACTTTCATGAGCGATCAGATTGAAGTGTGATGGACCTTTCCGGTTTTAGTCATGCCCCGCCCATCTCTAGCTAAGCTCCACCCACACCTCACTCGTGTTGAGATCGATCGATTACTGAACACCCTGACTATCAATTTCCAAAAAAATACACAGGTAAGCTGTTGAACATTTTGAAACTAATTTGACTCGGTGCTGTTGCTGCCTAAGGCAGCAACATCACCCAGTCAAATTAGTTTGAAAATATTCAACAGTATGTTTATTAAATAGCAAAGAATTACAAAGACATACAATTTATACAACGTGTCGGACCATTTGAGATTTGGTGATGGTCTATATGGAACCATTTGTGACGTAATGATTATGACATCATCATACACGCGCTGATCTGATTATGATGTCATACGAGGTCTGATGATGGATGGATACTCTGGAAAGGTGAATTAAAAGGTAGGTTTTGAAATATTTTATGCAATAGAAATTATTCACGATTATTCAATTATTTAATCATATAAATTCGTGATTTAAAACATAATCGCAATTTTTTATTTAATCACGTAATTGTGCAAGCCAACCCATGGGTACTTTTCCTACTGCTAGAATATTATTAATATTCAGATACTTCGTGAATCACATTTTCAATTTCTCTTCCAGTACCTATACCTATACATGTACAGTATTGTCAACAGCTGTCTTCCCACATGACCTAGCTTTCTTCTTAATCATGTTAGTAGGTTTCTCAAGCAGGTGATATGATAATGGTAAATTGCATTGTATACATGTACCAGCTAATATATCTGTAATGTGTGTTTATAAATCTGTCCTCTGAGGCTGAGTATTAACGCTTTAACACAGAAGCCGCCAAAAAACAGCTTCTGTAGTGACCTCGACAAATGTCAATTTACAGACAAAGAAGCATATTTTTGAAAATTTACATCCGGAATGACTGGCTTGATAACCGAGCCAGTCATTCCAGTGGTAAATTATCTCCTCTTGGTCTGCAAATTGAGATTTTCATTGAACAAATTCGATGGTTAAAGGATTAAGATGTTTATGAAACATATCAGATTGCCAAAATATGTCTTTGCCAGTCAGACGAATAACATCTAAATCATATACAATGTATGAGTTGTATGATAGGGTTATATACTTTTTCTGTCAACTCCTTGTGTATGCGCTCTCCTGTAAGCTCTGTAAATCAGCTCAGAAATATTAAGCATTATTGGTTGGTTTTACCAGATTTATCCAGCCTGGCTTCATCATTTCAAATATCCACTTGGATGGTGAAACTGGTCGTCTTAAAGGGAATCACCAGACCCTCTATACTACTGTGTATAAAATGAATCTACAGACCGTAACGTTTTCAAAAATATAATTGTAAGATCTGTGCTCAAATTAGAAATATATATCTTCGTTATTTAAATATGTGGTACATGGGTTAAATTTCTATTCCCGGGTGAGGCGTATGACGTCATAAGTTGAACGTTTTTCTCGCTGTCATCCAACGCTATCGCAATAAAATTGCGAATTGCGTTTTTATAAGGGGATTTTCTTCAGCGGTTTTAGGAATATATAAACTATATTTGCGGAAATGTTGAGGAATATATACTAACAGTCCTTTGTCTGATTTCTCTGGTGGTGCCAATTTTGACATGAAGTTTTGATCTTGAGATAAATGAATGACGCGATAGTATAGGCAATTCAATATAATTGCCACTATTGAATCAACACTCTTACTGGGGCTACGGCAGATAATGTTATTAAAGTTTCATCTATTAATATGAGAGTTTAAATAGTTTGTACATACATCCAGTCCATCTTTAGGTACTTATGTTTTCATACTAGCCTCAAAACTTCCTGAGATTTTGTAATGTTAATGTAATTGGCAGGTTTCTTCATAGAAAATGGCCATCTTAAGGTTCGGCAATTAATGTGTGAAAATAACAAATACATTCCATAAATTTGCGATAGTGTGATACACGTCTTAATCTCTTCAATCTGTACATATATAAATGATGTCGATAGCATTATCACCGATAGAGATATCACCATCCAAATGCGTGCACTCCTGTCTTCAGAGTGCCGTTATTATGGTTCTTGTCGGATGGGATTCAACCTATGACGTCATAGGTTTAATTAACTCGCAGAAAATTATAGTAACATAGCGTTTTTTAACACCATTTTACTCGGATTTATATACAAATGTCGGGGGAAAGCTTTACACAATAGCTTAAATGTGGGCTCTACAATAGAACTGCGTATTTTATGCAAACGATGGCGACCCTTCTTGTATTCCCCTTTAAGTAATGTCCATTTGCAGGCCAAGGGAAGACTATTTCTGAAAATGTATCACTAGAATGACTGACTCAATAGCCAAGCCAGTCATTCCAGTGGTAACGTTTTTTAAAGTCTTCTCTTTGCTTAAAATGGCCATTCGCTAAGCAGGCAATGAACCAATGAAGCCATTAAAGGGTTAAAAGGTCAAGCAGATTGTAACGTAACTCCTCCTATCACACAGAAGCAGATTGTAACGTAACTCCTCCTATCACACAGAAGCAGATTGTAACGTAACTCCTCCTATCACACAGAAGCAGATTGTAACGTAACTCCTCCTATCACACAGAAGCAGATTGTAACGTAACTCCTCCTATCACACAGAAGCAGATTGTAACGTAACTCCTCCTATCACACAGAAGCAGATTGTAACGTAACTCCTCCTATCACACAGAAGCAGATTGTAACGTAACTCCTCCTATCACACAGAAGCAGATTGTAACGTAACTCCTCCTATCACACAGAAGCAGATTGTAACGTAACTCCTCCTATCACACAGAATTCAACCAAATACAGCATGTTATTGCAGAGTACAAGAGTTACATTTGGCTCCTCCCCATCAGGTGTTTGTCTGTGAAGCTGTGAACCTGAGGATTTGTGATGACACACCATCGATCAGCCAATCTAGTTTGACAGAATGTCCTCTGGTTGCATGCTGTTTTTTAGATTTGAAAGCGTATATTCACGGCACATAAATTATTGGTATTTTATGTATTTCAATGATATCACCCATTCACCCTGGTTATATGATATGGTAATTAATTAGTCTTTCTTCTGAAATTAGATTAATGGCTCCATCGCAGGTATTTGTCTCTTGAGGTTCTATATTTGGTTGGCATACTCCAAGATGTGCAGACACCTTAGGACAAATTTAGACCATTCACACTGTAGAAGTCAGTAATCAAGGCAAGTCTCCTGGCAATGTTATCCTTTTGAACCCCAAATAAATTTTTGCAGTCGTCATTCCCACATTGATTTTATACTAAAAGCATTGACAAGATTTAAATTTTTAACATTAAACGTAGCCCATATACATGAAAGGCAGTTAATACGGCCTGTGAGAAAGTACATACACATGAACACCAGAAAACCGGTATCCATGTGTATATGCATGTTCTTTTATGACGTCAGCTCATAATTATAGGTTGGATTTCCGTTCTTTCAGGTATATATGGCCTTTCTCACTGAGGCCTGAATTCCAGGCTTTCATGTTCAATGGGTTAATTCAACTGTCCAGATCGAGGAGTCCACACAAGAGACTACTACAGATTAGCTATAGAGGAAAGTGACTCGGCTCTGGTGTTGACTAGGTGCAGAACTATACAAAAGACACCAATATGAATACCTGTCTGTATACTTCACAATAATGTTACGACTATCATGGATTAGATTGATTACAAAATCCAGCTTTTTGAATGATCGGGCGAGATTATACTTACTCCCCCATTGTTTAGCTGTATTAATGGCGAGGACTGACAAGTCATCATCATCTTCGTTAGTTTCAGTGACATCTTGTGGCGAATCTGATTTTATTTCTTTTTCAAGTTTTTGTGTGTTTTCATCCGCGGTGTCATTCTGACGGGATTGTTTTTCCTCTTCCTTTATCTCCTCGCTCTTCTCGAACATACCCACATTCTCCAACCAGTTACTGACTGAACTAAACATCGTCGTCATTACAAGGAACGGACAACTTAAATAACAAGTTCTGAGCTGCTCATAAAACTTGACATTATACCACGAAAATAGCAACTACCATTGCAGATCATCTGTCAAATGACACCACAACAACAACGTAATAGACACAATTGCCAGATAACTTCCTCAAATCGTCATTGCCAGATTGTAGTTAAAGTTTCAAAAATATTAACATTTTCTAATTTAATCAATTTTATGACATATTTTGAAAAAAGTATTATATATTTCCTTCTAATTATCAATAAGCCAATAGCGTCAGATAGTATGTATAATTAGCAAATATTTGAAATTAATAAATTTAAATGCTTTGTGAAGAAATGACATAGTTACCAGTTTTCGTAATGTGTGTAATCTAGGTAAGGTTTCTGAGCGCAGGTTTGTAAAACCTCTATGCTCAGCTCCTATGCACTAATAAAGTTGTTGATCCAAAATTTCTGGTTATGTCTGACTTTAAAATTTTTTGAATAATGCCCTCTTCTGTTTTGTATTTACATGAAGCTGGCTATAGATATATTCATTTCACATCAAGAGTATACTTACCTCCCTAATACTTTTGATATTGCTAAATATCGGCTTTCACTCAATAAAACACTCAGATTAAAAACAGTTAGGTGCCCCTACTGGGCAGGGAGTCAGAGGTAGTCCGGCGGATGCTCGCCCCACCACCGCGCATGCGCCGACTACTACTTCCTCTTTGCTCATTTATTGGCAAAGGGTTACATGCGGTTTTGTTGTTTTCATACTTTTCTGCGCGTTGCCTTGTTTTTCGCTCACGTTTGACGTTTATTTTTGGTGGAAGCATGTCGGAAAGGGAGGATTCGCCTCTAGAAGGAGCGGGATCGCTTTATCAGGTGAATTCTTTGATATGCTAGCGTGTTTTGTCCCGGTTTAATGTATTTCCGGGACTCGCGCTTACCGTGATTAGCGCCTGATTATGTTGGGTTTTTACAACATGGTGCTTCATATGTCTCATTTCTCTTTGTGTTTTGTCCACAGGTATCGCATAGAAGCTTTGGTGGACTTTTCGGCACAAGAGGATATGTTTTCTCTCCACCACGGTTCCATTTCCTACTAATACTGTTAGGTTATCTAACCAAAAGATCTATGTTCAGTGAGTTGGAGGCCTGTTATAAAGGTCTTCTCACTTTGCCCTCTTGCTCCAATTCCTTCCCCTGAGGTGGAGAGAATGTAGAGGCGTACTATGGTGGAGTTCTCCGGTTCATCACGTTGGATGGTTTGTCTATACAAGGATCAGGTATCTAATTATAATGTAAACAAAAGGGGAGATAATTTCCCTTTTTGCCAATGCTAGAATTGGAAGGAGTTATCTCTGTATCTGATTGTTGTGTACTCGAAATGCCAATTCAACGGAAATGTTCCGTTTTTACTTATACAATTCGTTCTTGCTCTTGGTGCTTGTTGCGGATCGATTAATTTGGTCACGAGAGTGATGACGTCATAATCGGCCTTGGCCTTTTTTATTAACAATTAACGTTTTGTCCATGGCTGGTTCTTCTTGATTTCTGATCTTGAGATCCTGTCCTCTCTTTTTAGTTGGTTTTGAGTTTGCTAACCTTAACTATCTTGCTCATTGTCCCTGTCCTTTGTCCTGTTTCAGAGACCTGGTTGCCCGTCCTGCGGGAGGTTTCTGAAAAGCCGCTTCGTCCCGCACTTGTGCTTCAGCTGCAGTCCCTGTGGACCGTTGCTGAAGTGCGACGTATGTAAGCTATGGGGGGGCGAATTAATGTCTGATTTTCTCGCATTGCAGGCAAGGGAGAAGGTAATGGAGGAAGAGAGGAAGAAGAAGGAGAAAGTGTGTAAGAAGGGTAAGAAGAAGGCCTCATCCGCGGTGGATATGGAGGCCTTCAGGTCCGAAATGTTGCAAGAGATGCAGAGGACAATAAAGGATCTGGTCCCAGAGTTGCTTCGTGGCATGCTCCCTGGGCCAGCTCCTTTGTTGTCCTCGGCATCTGCTTACGAGCAGGTGATCCCCGCCTCTGAATCCGGTCTCTTTAGGTCCGGTCCGGTTGTGGATTCAGAGGTGGCCCCTTTGTTGGGGGCAGTCCAAGGCCCTGGCAGCAGGCATGGCGCCGCGCCGAGGGGCCGTGGACAACGGTTGTTGCTGGGACCCGCGGTCTGCTCATCAGACCCCGGGTATCCGCGCGCCGAAGGTGCCAAACCCTCCTATGGCACCTTTCCTGGCCAGTCCGGGTTAGCTTTCTTTGCTGACCCGGAGTCTAATCTTTCTGGCCAGGAAGAAGAGGATCTCCTGCTGGGGTCGCCGTCTGAGGACGTGGCCATGGAATACGACGTCTGTGCACCCCTCGCGGGGAATGCAGGCGACGTGTTCCATGGTTCTACTCACGCAGGAGTAGATTTCACGGTCCAGAGGGTGTCCCCGGGCGGTGCTGTTGACCACGGATACCGCATACCTCGGCTTGCCGATGGTATGGCTGGTGCTGGTCAGACCCGTGGTAGAGCGGTGTTTACCCCGCGCTCTGCCACGGCGCCTGCTCCTGGTCAAGCCGCGGATTTTAGCATGCCTGCTCTCTCGGGCCCGCATGCTTTTCCAGGCTTGCCAGGGGTATCAGCTTACCCGCCGTCGACATCAACTGCGAGTGCTCTGGAGGAAGACGAAGGCCCTCGTCTAGTAGAGCGCTCGCAGTTAGCCACGGAGGAGGATTGGTCGGACGCTTGCCAGTGGCTGGTGAGTGTTCGGCCAGATCTACCCGTGGAGCTGCCGGCTAGCCAGCGTGACCATAGGCCGTGGTTAGCTGGTAGGCCGGCGGCTACCGCTATGCCATCTCTGCCGCTTGCTGAGCATGTCGTGGACATGTTCGAAGCGGCAGAGGCGTCCATTAAGGTGAATGGACGTCTCGCGAAGGCCCCTCGCGAGGTGGCGAAGCGGTGCCGCATCGTGCCCCTGGATTACCAGCGGTACGGTGTGGTGCCAAAGCCGAGCGTTGATGATCGCGCGGCTTTGGGCGAAGATGCGCGGCCAGGCTCCCGTTCTGACACGGGAGTCTTGTGCTCGAACGCGTTGCGCTCGGCAAATGCCGCGCTGCGGGATGCGGAGGAGAGTGGGAGAGCGTCGATTGCCGCTCTATCCCACGTTTCCCAGCTGCTACAAGGGGTGGTAGCGGCTTCCGCATCACGCCAACCTAGCCCGGTGACAGTCCAGAGAGCCATTCAGGATGGTATCAACCTGGCTTTGGACTGTTTGACGCGGGCGGTAACCAGAAGTGTCCGGGCGAGGCGCACGTTTGCACTTGACAATCTGTGCCCGTCCCAGGACCTGTATAATAGGCTGCTGCGGACGCCTATGACAGGTCCTGGTCTCTTTGGAGGTGAGGGATGCAGGCACCTCCAGGAGACGGTCACTCTGGTTAATAACCAGAGGGCGCTGCGGGAACAGTTTGAGGTGCTCCGGCGGGAGCGTGTTCGCGCGGCACCCCCTGCGTATCGTCCTCTGCAGGCTCGAGGTGGTGCTGGCCAGGTCAGGGGCCAGCCACCGTCGCAACGTAGGCCTAGGCCACGGGCGATTCGGCCAGCAGTGAGGGGGGCGCAGGCTCCCCAGCCGCACCCAGCCAGACAGCAGCCCGCGCACCGTGGTGCGCGCGGCGCTGGGCGGGGCGCGCGGGGATCTGGTCGCGGTAATCGGGCCTGATGGCCTGGTTACCGCGGTGGGAACCACTCCGGTGTTACAGGCCGAGAGAACAGTGCCACTCTGGCCCTCCTTATGTCCACCTCTATCCCTAGGTGGACCGGTGGGCGGCCGTTTGGCCGCCCGCTTGCCAGAGTGGAAGCGGTTGACTCAGGACCGTTTAGTCTTGCGATGGCTTTCGGTCGGGTATCGTCCCGACTGGGTGACAGGCCCGCCATCGCGACTGTCTCTCGCGCCGATCTGGACTCCCAGTCCACGGGATCCGGATCAGAGGTTGTGTATAGAGGAGGAAATAAATTCCCTCATACTAAAAGAAGCCATTCAGCCGGCACAGAGGTGCCCGGGCTTCTATTCAACCCTGTTCTTAGTAACAAAAAACACCGGAGGGTGGAGGCCGATTCTCAACCTCAAGCCGTTGAACAAGTTCATCGAGACACCCAGTTTCAAGATGGAGACTGTGCGCTCGGTGTTGGCGGGGTTAGAGCGAGGGATGTGGACAGCATCGATAGATTTGAAGGATGCTTATTTCCACATTCCCATAGAGAGGAGTTTCCGTCGATTCCTGAGATTTGCATTTCAGGGCCGGCGGTGGGAATTCAGGGTGTTACCCTTCGGAATTTCCACGGCTCCTCGGGTCTTCACCCGTGTGGTTCTCGCGATCACTGCATACCTCCGCAGGAGAAGCATAGCAGTCCACACGTACATAGACGACTGGCTATTGAAAGCACACACCCGGGAAGCGTTGTCCGCCAATCTGGTGATTGTTTTGAAAACTCTCTCGGACTTGGGCTGGATAATCAATTTCCCGAAATCAGAGCTAACTCCATCCCAGAAGTTTGTTTACCTGGGCATGTTCTTCGATCTGGAGACGGGGTATGTGTACCCCACTCAGGAGAGGGTTCAAGTACTCATCTCGGTAATTCAGTCGGTGTGCGACAGTCGTCATGTCCTGGCACGGGTTTACTTGAGAATGCTGGGCTTGATGGTTTCTTTGGAACCAGTCATTCCACAGGCCGCCTTGCGCAGGCGTCCGATCCAGTTGTTTCTCATGACACAGTGGACCCAGAGTTCAGGTTCGCTGGACTCGAACGTGCCGGTGTTGGCGCCTCTGATTCACCACCTGCAATGGTGGTTGAATACAGAGAATCTCTTGCTGGGGGTTTTGCTAACCCCTCCCCACCCTCAGGTGACTGTGTATACAGATGCATCGATGGAGGGGTGGGGAGCTTGTCTGGAAGAGTCCACAGTATCAGGGCTTTGGGATCTGGATCAGTCCAAGGAACATATCAATCTACTAGAGCTAAGAGCAGTAGTCCTGGGCCTGGAACATTTCTTACAGAAAGTTCAGGGCAAGATTGTTCTAATTCGTTCAGACAACTCAACAGTAGTGACTTACATAAACCGCCAGGGCGGAACGAAGTCGCCCAGTCTCTGTATGATGACATGGGGACTGCTTTGTTGGTGCCTGGATCATGGGATCACCTTGAAAGCAGTTCATATTCCGGGGAGGTTAAATCTGCTAGCAGACTCATTGAGCCGAAGGATGAGTGTTTTACCCACGGAATGGCAACTAAATCAATGTGTGGCGGATCGTCTGTTCGACCATTGGGGGAAACCCAACATAGATTTGTTCGCGATGAAGAAGAATGCGAAGATGACGACGTACGTCTCTCCGATTCCAGACCCAAGCGCTTTCGCAACAGATGCGTTAGCTATCAGCTGGGAGGGAATGTATGCATACGCATTCCCCCCAGCAATCCTGATTCCAAAGGTGCTTCAGAAAATCAGGCAGCAGGAGTGCCAAGTGCTTCTGATCGCCCCGGATTGGCCAAGCCGATCGTGGTATACGGATCTGCTGGACCTTCTGGTCTGCAATCCGGTTCCGCTGCCTCTGATGGACAACCTTATCTTCCAGGGCAAGGCCCTTCACGACAATCCGTCAATGTTCCGATTGACTGCGTGGATGTTGTCAAGGAATCTAGAATTAAGGAGGGCTTTTCTGAGCAAGCGGCCATGTTTATGGCCAAAGCCAGGAGGGGGTCAACCTCCAGAGCATATAATTATAAAATCAACAGATTTGCAGAATGGTGCTCAAAAAGATGTATTGATCCAATGGAATCATCTATTCAGGTAGTGGCTGATTTCCTCTGTCACCTATATGATGCCTATAGCCTCAAGCCTAACTCTATTGCTGGTTATAAGTCAGCTTTAATGACTGTTATTCCTTGCTTGGCTAATAGGGGGAGTGATGAAGTAAGTACATTAAATGTATTAATTAAAGGCATGGGCAATCTAAGACCAAGGAATCCTCCACTGATTCCGTCTTGGAGTTTATCACTGGTGCTCCAGGTACTAGGTGATAAGCCTTTTGAACCACTTAGTTCCATTTCTATGAAAATGTTAACTCTTAAAACTGTATTTTTAATTGCTGCGGCCTCGGCTAGGCGTAGGAGTGAAATTCACGCCTTATCAGCCGAGGTTGACCGTTTTGTGGTTACAGGGGAAGGCCTTAAGCTTCTACCTAGGATTAATTTCTTGTCTAAAAATCAGTCATTGAAATATCCAGGTCAACCTATTTTTTTGCCATCTTTAACTAGATATGATCCTAATTCTAAAGTATGGTGCCCCGTACGGGCGCTGCTCCGGTACAAACAGCGTACTTCGGAGTGGCGTACCGACCAGTCAGCGTTATGGTTGTCATATATTGAACCCCATGGTAGGGCGTCTAAGGACACCATTTCTAGGTGGATTGTGGAATGTATTCAATTTTGTCACAAATCCGCCACCGGGCGACAGGTTGACGTGGCCAAGGCTCACAGTGTCCGCGGTGTCGTGACATCCACTGCCCTTTTTAATGGGGTCCCTGTGGATGATATTATGTCAGTGGCTCAGTGGCACTGTGAGTCTAGTTTTACAGACCATTACCTCCGTGACACCTCTAACCCTCTCGCCTTGTCGATTTTGAAACAATAACCGCTTTATGTTTGTGAAGAGTGCCTCCGCATTGCTTATATACTTCGCCATTCAGCGACGGTGACAACCACTTGTCGGGACTGTATCATCCTTCTCTGCTGGAGTCATGATGACAGCTTCCTAGGACAACAAGGTCAGTCTTGTTCATGTGTTGTTCATTGTTTGTATTGTCACGTTACCCAGTGTTATTAATATGGTGATGGTTTATGTGGGTTGTGGTTCTTTATAGAGAGTATACGAAAATGGAGCCTTTTCGTCTCTGTCCTATAGTACTTAGCACTAGTACGAAGAGAGCGTGTAGGACATTGAGGTCATTTAATCTTCCTCCCAAGGGAGGGGGGGGAGCGCATATGACAAATCGGTCATCTCTCAGGCATCGGTTGTGTTATCCGATGGTTTATCAAATCCTGACTGTGTTTTCACACAGTTTCAGACGTCATAAGTGCCTTAAAACGCTTGAAAGCGTATAGGGAAGAGCTGGTCTTTTGACCTCGCCTCCCTCCCGCCAGATTCACTTTCGAATTCTGGCAATATCAAAAGTATTAGGGAGGTAAGTATACTCTTGATGTGAAATAAACGAAATCTAGGATTTCTTTTTTCACGAGAGAGTTGATACTTACCTCCCTAGATACTGACCCGGCCTCTCCGCCCCACAGAGGCTCGGTCTTCAGGCTCTTGGTAGTTGCATGTGTTAGCCAATAAATGAGCCAGAGGAAGTAGTAGTCGGCGCATGCGCGGTGGTGGGGCGAGCATCCGCCGGACTACCTCTGACTCCCTGCCCAGTAGGGGCACCTAACTGTTTTTAATCTGAGTGTTTTATTGAGTGAAAGCCGATATTTAGCAATATCAAAAGTATTAGGGAGGTAAGTATCAACTCTCTCGTGAAAAAAGAAATCCTAGATTTCGTTTAGTTAGCATTTAATATATTATATATACAAGCTATATACATATAGTATATACGTATATTAGATCCTTCACAGTGGTTGTATAACTTCTGTTTATATATATATATATATATATATATTGGAGCTTTTCCGGCCCGGCTGCCACCAATTGGAGCACTAATTTCATCCACACCCGTGACTGCCACATGACCTGGAGCGCAACCATGTCTGACACCAGCCGAAGTTGGTGTTCCCACTGACTGGTAATATCCTGTAAGTGGCTCCGGTAGTGTGACATTATTACTGACAGGCTCTGG
The DNA here is from genome assembly GCA_034401795.1 of Chaetoderma sp. LZ-2023a. NCBI lineage: Eukaryota > Metazoa > Mollusca > Caudofoveata > Chaetodermatida > Chaetodermatidae > Chaetoderma > Chaetoderma sp. LZ-2023a. The sequence goes on from CM067374.1 coordinate 137,705,455, forward strand.
CTTTATTTTAACATCCATCCAAATAGCATTTGCAATATTTAATCTATCAGTGCTAGCTTGGTTTTGTGATGCTGTTGCATCTGTATATCCAGCTAGCAACTGCGCCATTGCGGCCATTGTTGCCTCAACCCCTAAGGCAGTGATAATGGCTTCTAGGCCTTCTCTTGCCTGTTCCTGTGAGTCGGCCATAGGTGAACTGCAAGGCCTGCCATGTGCATTAACTGGTAGTGTGTTTTGCTCATGGTTACATAGGCCAAGTCGTCTCATGCTTGGCAGAGAAGAGCTCCTCACTTCAAGAGTATACTTACCTCCCTAATACTCTTTGATATTGCTAAATATCGGCTTTCACTCAATAAACACTCAGAATAAAAACAGTTAGGTGCCCCTACTGGGCAGGGAGTCAGAGTGCAGTCCGGCAGATGCCAGCCCCACCACCATGTGTGGGCAGACTAGCACTTCCTCTTTGCTAATTTATTGGCAGAGAGTCTACACATGTTATTGTGCTAGAGCTTTTCTCAAGTGTTTTTCTAAGTCTTGAGTGTTTATAGAAGTTGATAACCCCTGATTAAGATGGCAGAAAGGATTACTTCGCCAGAGTAGGGCCCAGGATCTATCCATCAGGTGACTTCTGTTATAATTAGCGAGTTTTTCCCCGGTGTAATGTGTTTCCGGGACTCGCGTTTATCGTGATAAGCGCCTAGTGTAGTTGTTTTATGTCAACATGGTGCTATATAATACTAATCTCTCTTTGTGTTTATGTCCACAGGTATCTGTCTGGATATGTATGGGACATCACATCAACAGAGGGTTTGTTTCTCTCCACCAAGGTTCCATTTCCTACTAATACTGTTAGGTTATCTAACCAAAAAGTCTATGTCCAGTGACTCGGAGGCCTCGTAAGAAGGTCTTCTCACTTTGCCCTCTTGATCCAATTCCTTCCCCCTAAGGTGGAGAGAGTTAAGAGGTCATAGTCTTGGTGGAGTGCTCCAGTTCATCACATTGGATGGTTTGTCTATACAAAGAGTCAGGTATTCTAGTTAATGATATGAGGTGATGATAATTATGTAAACTATAAATTGCCACTATTATCATTGTGTATCTGATGTTTGTGTAGTCTGAATATCTATCCTGAATAGTTAGATGTTCTGGTTATGAATACAATTCATCCTTACACCTGGATGTTTGTTTTCGGATCGATTTAATTTCTGTCTTGAAATAATGACGTCATAATCAGCCTTGCTCTTTATTAACAATTAAAGTTTTGCCCAACGCTGGTTTTCTCATATGAATAGTGATCTTTATGATCAGTTTCCCTCTCTTTTATTTTTTGTGGTTTTGAGTTTCTAACCTTGACTAAAATACTCATTGTCCTCGTCTTCTGTCCTGTTTCAGAGACCTGGTTGCCCGTCCTGTGGTCGCTTCTTGAAGGAGAAGTTTATTTCACACCTTTGTTTCCAATGTAGCCCCTGTGGGCCATTACTTAATTGTGATGTGTGTAAGCATTGGGGGGGGGGGGGTTCGAACTAATGAAAGAGTTTTTATGCTTACAGGCGAAGGACAAGGTTGCGGAGGAAGAGAGGAAGATGAAACGAGAGGTTGTGAGTAAAAAGGGTAAGAGGAAGGCCTCGTCCTCAGTGGACATGGAGGCCTTCCGTAGTGAGATGTTGGGAGAGATGAAGAGGACAATCAAGGATTTGGTACCAGAGTTTCTCCGTGGCATGCTTCCTGGACCAAATCCTTTGTTGTCCTCGTCATCTGCTTCGGAGCAGATAATCCCCGCCTCTGAATCGACTTTCCTTAGGCCGTTACCAGTTTTCGACGATTCAGAGGTGGCCCCATTAGAGGGGGCATTCCACGACATTGGCAGCAGGCTTGCCGCGCCGGTGGTCCGTGGACGGTTGTCGCTGGAACCTGCTGGCTGCTTATCAGCCCAGGGGTATCCGCACGCCACAGGTGCCAGTACCTCCTATGGCACCTTTCCTGGCCAGTCCGGGTTAGCTCTCTTTGCTGACCCGGAGTCTATTCTTTCTGGCCAGGAAGAAGAGGATTATCTGCTGGGTTCCCCCTCTGAAGCCGTGGCCATGGATTTTGACGTCTGTGCACCCCTCGCGGGGAATACAGGCGACATGATCCACGGTTCTACTCACGCAGGAGTAGAATTCACGGCTCAGAAGGGCCCGCATGCTTTCTCTGGCTTGCCAGGAGTGGCAGCATATCCAACGTCAAGCTCGACTGCGTTAGCTCAGGAGGAAGACGAAGGCCCTCGTCTAGTAGAGCTTTCGCAGTTAGGCACAGAGGAGGATTGGTCTGACGCTTGTCAATGGCTGATAAGTGTCAGGCCAGACCCGCCCGTGGAGCAGTCGGCTAGCCAGCGAGACCACAGGCCGTGGTTAGCTGGAAAGTCGACTGTTAGCGCCATGCCTTCTCCTTCGATCAATACTCACCATTCTGTTACTTCTGATATACAGCTGGCTCTGACAGCGGCTCTAGGACTATAGACTTAGAAAGCTTTACCGACTCCTGGGAACCGGGTACTCGGCTCCCAACTGCCGAGTACCCGTTTACCATAGAGCTCATTCTTGTTTGCATAGCGACAAGAGCAATACATGCTTTTTGCATTAAGGATTTTAGTGTTTTAAAATAATCTAAGTCTTTAATCAGTGATAGTTTGTGTGTTCTGAAAGGATTAACTAAGGACTATGGAGAATACCGCCCAAGAAAACCAGGTTGTATTGTTCTTTATTATCCATAGTTAAAAGACTTAGGTCTCTAAATAACATCGTCGTGTCGTG